>JAINUG010000074.1:585000-600000 GCA_029706075.1 Aldrovandia affinis | reverse complement strand
GAACACAGGACCACATCACAATATCATATGAATAACAGTCACACAGTTAGAAAGTGCTTGAGGCACACAACTGGCACTGTCCTTCTTAGTCTATCGCTCTGACAAGAAAAGCGTCCAAAATAAGATGGTGACATTGTTGCGTGTGTTTGTATGGGGTCCATTTTCTGGCTTAACCATCATCTAGCGGCAGTGTGGTATAATGGTTAGGGAGCTGGGCTTGTAACGCAAAGGTTGCAGGTTCAATCCCCAGGTGAGACACTGCCGTTGTACCCTTGGGCAAGGTACTTAACCTGAATTGCTTCAGTAAATATCCAGCTGTATAAATGGATTGTATGTAAAGAAATGTAAAACTGTAAGTCGCTCTGGATAAGAGCGTCTGCTAAATGCCTGTAATGTAATGTAATGTCTAATTCTGCTACTTGTTGTGCCCGCTGACTCTGGCAAACATCAGGCTCACAACGATTGACGATCGCCGCAAGCCCACCGGCCAACACTGCCAGGCCGAGCAGCACTGAAATCAAGTGGGCTTTTACTGCCTCGTCGATCCTTTTTTACTGCTGGTCGACGGCTGGGAAGGGCAGAGAAAGGGCCTGCTCACCTCGCTTCTCCACGGCGTGCGTGCACATCCGGACGAACTTGGGGACCGTGCTCTTCTCCCTCTCGCAGAGGGCCTCCAGGCGGCATCCGAACACCTGGTCTGTGCACACAGACAGAGCGTCAGACCGCTCGGCCTCCTGTTATTAGGGCTGTCACGGCAACGGTGTGACCCCCTCGACCGGCGGGTCACAGACACAGGCCGCAGTAAAGATCCAAGGGTTTAATCCTAACAAACCTGCCCGTGCCCAGTGGTGAGGAGCCTACATGTTGTTTGAAGTACAGCAGACCAACATAGCTACAGCACTGCAGCCAGTGTCAAAGCTGTGTGCAGGAAAACCTTGTTACTGCATATGTGAAATTACAGGTCTTGATGCTCGTTTGAATTTCCTGTCTTTTTCGGCTTTTGATCAAAACCATTCACTTCTCACTTAAAACGTTGTTTTTGGGATTTAATTTCCACCGGAAAGGTTTTTACACCGGAAGGTGATATTATATAAAAAATGCATTATGCAACATTTCCACATACTAACAACATGTAATCAGGCCTCGACATTAGTATCACTTGGCTACATTTACATTTTGCATGGCTATCACTAGCTATCACTTTGAAAGATACTCAAGTGCTGTGTGTAGTGGAGAACTGTGGCGTTATATATATTTTATTGTTCTAGGTTTGATAATTAACCTAGGTAATAGAATTACTGATGTAATTCAGATCAGATTCAGTGATACACCAGCATTGCTGCACCTGCAGTTGCGACAGCATCAGTGTGTGTGTGTTTAGTCGTGACCAGTGAGATTTAAATAGCCAAGTGCTAGTGTGTTTGCGTTCAGTGTAGTTGTGATAGTATCACAATGTGTTTTTAGTTGTGATAGCGTGATTAATAGGATTTAAAAAGCGAAGTAACCCGTGTGAGAGTGTGTTTAGTTGTGAGTAGTCTGTGCAGTGTGTGTGCTTGTGATTGGCGGAGAGTCGCCCGTGTGAGAGTGTGATTGGTTGAGAGTCGCCCGTGTGAGAGTGTGATTGGTTGAGAGTCGCCATGTGACAGTGTGATTGGTTGAGAATCGCCGTGTGAGAGCGTGATTGGTTGAGAGTCGCCCGTGTGAGAGCGTGATTGGTTGAGAGTCGCCCGTGTGAGAGCGTGATTAGTTGAGAGTCGCCCGTGTGGGAGCGTGATTGGTTGAGAGTCGCCCGTGTGAGAGCGTGATTGGTTGAGAGTCGCCCGTCTGAGAGTGTGATTGGTTGAGAGTCGCCCGTGTGAGAGCGTGATTGGTTGAGAGTCGCCCGTAATCCAGCTCACCCTTGATAAGGCCCTTCTCTTGAAGCGCCTGCAGAGGGGGTCTCTTGAGAATCAGCTTCTTTAGCCGGCTCCTCACCCTCTTCTTCTCCGAGTTCTCCAGGTTGGAGGTCGAGCGAGGAACTGCCAGGCAGAGAGAGCGAGTGTATGAGTGAGGGAGGGGGAGGGGGGTGGTGGTATGAGGGGCACATTTGGGGGCACGGCAGACAGAGAGAGACTCACGTGAGGACTTGCGCCCCTGACCGTCTTCCTCGTCCCCGCTGTGGTCCAGCATCTCCACGCTGCCGGCCCTCCTCAGCGAGTACAGCAGCACGTTGTCCAGGGGGTTATCACGGTCCTGAGACGCACAACACGGGGTCACTCGCAAACGGGCTAAACACGCTCAACCGGTTCCCACACTCGTCTATTACTGAAGCTCTTGAGTAAACGTCAGGCTCACCAGCCGGTCGATGACGCTCTGAATGGTGCTGTACCACTCCCTGATCACGGAGTCCGTCTCCGACTGCAGCAGAAACTCGTTGCCCGTCACCGTCCTCAACTAGACACGGCGCACACAAAGGATTTCGAATTGATCCAACTCGCGCGTACAGCGTGACCACAAGAGGCAGGCAGACTGCCGTCCATTAACCGTACTTAATAACTGAGAGCGAAATTAAAAAAGTGAACTGCAACAGAAAGTTCATTCAGTCCTGTGGTCTGTGTGTCACACTGGAAACTGAAATTGAGGTTGCTCCTGTCAACCCCAGAAACGTATACTTATCCACCCTGTTTGTCACGATGTCAGCAAAAGATGCATACGTGACATTAAACTTAATTATCGTATGCACTATAAGCCAGAAAAACATCTATGTGAATTTAGCCGTAAGGAGGCCATGAAAAACAGCACATTTGCATTGCCAATACTCCAAGAATGAGAGAGAATGGTTCAAACTAACACAGGGATTCAAACAAAACTGTCAAGCCATCTTAAGGAAAAGTGCTATTCAATCGTTGCTGCAGAATGTGCTGTAGCATGCGTTTCCCCAAGGGAACTGGCTCGGTTCCTGAGAACTTGTACATAGTTATTTGTCCCTATATCCTGCCCCCCTTTACCCCAACATATGACATCAATCAGTAAGGGTTGTGATGACATCCTCTTCCTTAAAATGCATCATACGGAAAGCATTGCAATTATCATTATAGAGTCCAGTGGCTTTCTTTCTATGATCGAGAACATGAGGTTGCTCTCTGAGGTAAAGCCACTTGTGACTCTAAATAGGTGCATTCTATACTTCTGAGGAATATTTGTGTGTGCGCCGTGCTTTACATGGTGAGCCATGCGCGCGTACACACATGCACGTTAGCACGTCTTAAAGAAATACATTCTAATCTTAGGTTCTTGCCTAGAACGTTTTGGACAGTCCAGTGGCTGTCTTCAATTCAAGGTTACTTGGCTAACGTTGCATTCACTGAAATGACCGGTTGAGAGTAACCTGTGTGAGAGTGTGATTGGTTGAGAGTAACCCATTTGAGAGTGTGATTGGTTGAGAGTAGCCCTTGCAATAGTATCATTGGTGAAGAGTAGCTCTTGTGAGAGTGTGATTGGTTGAGAGTCGCCCGTGGTTTTGTTGTTTAATATTCACGTTTACCCACATGTTTAGGTGACCTAGTTTACGTTCTGCAGACAATTCAATTGTCTTTCATTGAAACAGTGTTCCTGTCTTTCTTGACTGTGTCTCCCTTCGCCCTGGTCTCTCTCACCCTAAACACGTTCTTCTTGCTGGATAGATCGTTGGCCCAGTGCAGCTTCGCTCCTCTCAGGTCCATACTGCTCTCTGGCCTGCTGTTCCCAGGCTTCTGCATCACACACACACGCGCACACGTACGCACGCACACACGCACGCACACAGCGCACAAACATGCACACACACACACAAAATCTTTAATTGAAATTGAAGTGTAAAAGAAATGTAAAATATATATATATTCATATAAATGAGTACAACAGCGTTGCAGAGAGACACACACACACACACACACACACACACACACACACACACACACACACACACACACACACACACACACACACACACACACACACACACACACACACACACACACACACACACACACACACACACACACACACACACACACACACACACACACACACACACACACACACAGGCATGCACGCACGCACGCACATCTACATGCACACACACACACAAAACACCCAGGACTTGTGATTGCAATCTATTGTGGTACATTGACTTATAGTATTCAAGTTCAACAGTAACTCTATCAAGTGTCATTAATTGAATGCAACATTTCTCTAGTTGTTTTGCCATCACTACTACCTACCTGGCTCATACGTTTCGTCTTTAGAGTGTGTCAGTAATATAATATCATCTTACCCAGCTGGACGGCGTCTGTGCCTTGGGATCCTTGAAGAAAACCAGGCTGTTACCCACCAGCACCACCCAGGAGGGGTTCCAGTTCTTCCTGAAATACAGGGACCCCCCCCACCCCATGGCGTCAGAACCAGCTAACGAACGCATGTGAGGACATACTGACACACTGACAGGCCCATTCGCATCGAAACACTGTGCACAATGGCACAATCTGATTAACAGATACAGAAGTTTGATTACCTCAGCTTCCTGCCCCCTTCTGCAATCTTTGTCTTATTCAGCAGCCCGGCCTTCTCGAGCTCCTGTAAACAGTGATAATACTTTATAGAGTAAGAGTACCTCGACATTAACACAATATTCCATTATCTACATTAACAATGACGATATTGATACGGCCACGGCCGCAACTTTGTATATTTTTTGTGTTTCCTCGTGTTTTCCCTTTTCCCTTTTCCCTGCGTCTCCTGTTCTCCCTGTCAGTTTTGTGTTTGTGCGTGTGTTGTGGCCGCGTCTTCTCCCCTCGGCACTTCCCAGCTTCTCTCCTCGGCATTCTCCGGCTCCCTCCTGATTGCCGTGGATCTGCGACACCTGCTCTGCCTGCACACCTCAATTATCATCAGCCCTGCAGTGTATATCAACCCCGGTTTCTCATCCACTCTCCCTCAGATCGGTGTCTCCGCTTCAGTGGTAGCTACACGCATCAAGACCTTTCCAAACCGTGATTCTTTCCGCTATGTTATCTCTGCCTGTTTTTTAATGTTTATTTCACCCTCTTTCTGTCCAGGTTCACTCCTCACTTACCTGCCTGCCTGCTTGCTTACCCGCCTGCCTGCCCACTTCCCTGCCTGCCTGCCTGCCTGCCTGCCCGCTTACCCGCCTGCCCGCTTACCTGTCCTGCCTGCCTCTCTCGTCTGCCCTCACCATCGCTTCCCTACCCCAGTCTTTGTTTATAAAGAAATATTTAACTTTACTGATTTCTCAGTGTCTGTGTCTGCGTTTGGGTCTGCTCTGTGACATCCCAAGAGAACAATCTGACCAACATGGACACAGATCATTTCCGCAAAGCCATTGAAAACCAGGGCACTCTCGTGGGCCAGCATAGCCTAGCGTTCCAGGAGCTGACGGAGGCGCTATGGAACCTTACAGCCAACGTCACCCGGGAATCGGGAACCAACTGGACCTTGTGTCTACTCACCTGTCTTCTCCGGGAATCCAGCCTAACCCTGAGACAGCACAACCCCCATCTCTGCATTCTGCTCTCCCTCCAGTGGTAGCCGCTGCTCCCTCACCAGCTTCCGAACCTCCCGACCTCACCTCCATCCCTTCAGTCTATCATGACCTCGGGGAGGTCTTCAGCAAACAGCACGCTCTCTCTCTGCCTCCGCATCAGCCTTACGACTGCGCCATAGATCTTCTTCCCGGTGCTCCCCTGCCTTCCAGCTGCCTGTACAACCTGTCCCGTCCAGAAAGAGAGGCGATGGAGAAGTATATCCATGACTCCTTGGCATCATCAGACCATCTTCTTCCCCAGTGGGTGGCGGATTCTTCTTCGTCGCCAAGAAAGACGGATCCCTTACCGCGGCCTCAACAACATCACGGTAAAAAAGAAATATCCTCTTCCCCTAATCAACTCTGCTCTCGAACCTCTCCAGGGAGCCACCGTCTTCACCAAACTGGACCTGAGGATTGCCTATCACCTGGTCCGGATCCGTGAGGGCGATGAGTGGAAGACCACCTTTAACACACCGCTGGGTCACTTTGAATATCTCGTCGTTGCATTTGGGCTGACGACCGCCCCTGCCGTCTTCCAAGCCCTGGTTAATGACATCCTCCACGACTTCCTCAACCGTTCCATCTTCGTCTACCTCGATGACATCCTGATCTTCTCCCGAAACCTTGATGAACACATCCAGCACGTCAGACCGGTTCTTCAAAGACTTCTTGAGAATAAATGTTTTGTTAAAGCAGAGAAGTGCGAATTCCACATCAACTCCCTCAGTTTTTTGGGCTACATCATTGAAAGTGGGCAGGTGAAGACAGATCCAGAAAAGATCCAGGCAGTGGCAAAGTGGCCCACACCATCCTCCCGTAAGCAACTACAGCGATTCCTTGGCTTTGCCAATTTTTACCGTCGCTTTATCCGGGACTACAGCCGTGTTGCTGCGCCTCTCACCCGGCTCACCTCCTCCCTCACCCCCTTTTCCTGGACTCCTGAAGCTAATGCCACGCTCTCTGAGTTAAAGAGGCACTTCACTACCGCACCCATCCTCGTCCAGCCAGACCCATCTCGTCAGTTTGTGGTGGAGGTCGATGCCTCGGATACAGGAGTCTGGGCGGCGCTCTCCCAACGCTCAACCTTGGACCAAAAACTTCACCCATGTGCATTCTTTTCTCGCCGTTTGTCCCCAGCTGAGAAGAACTACGACATCAGGAACCGTGAGCTCCTAGCGGTCAAACTCGTGCTGGAAGAATGGAGGCACTGGTTAGAGGGTTCCGAACTTCCCTTTGTGGTATGGGCCAATCACAAAAATCTTTTGTACATTCAGACTGCAAAACGCCTCACCTCTCGCCAAGCACACTGGGCTTTATTCTTTGAACGCTTCAATTTCACCCTCACTTACCGTCCCGGCACCAGGAGCCCGATGCCCTCTCTCGTCAGTATGCTCCCGAAGAAGCCTCTGTGGACCCTGACACCATCCTTCCCTCGTCCTGTGTAGTGGCCGCTGTGACCTGGGAAATAGAGTCCATCGTTAGGGAAGCCCAACAAACTCCACCAGATCCAGGTAACGGTCCTCCTAACCGCCTCTATGTGCCTTATTTTGTCCGCTCCCAGGTTCTCCAGTGGGTCCACACCTCCCGGATCGCATGCCATCCCGGGATCAGCGGCACCCTGTCCCTCCTCAAGTGACACTTCTGGTGGCCAACCACGAGCGTCGACACCCGCGCCTTCGTGCTCGCCTGCACAGTGTGTGCCCGAGAGAAGCCGTCCGCTGGTCTGCTCCGCCCTCTGCCCGTTCCTGGTCGACCCTGGTCTCGTATTGCGCTCGACTTTGTCACTGCACTCCCTCCGTCACAAGGTAACACCGTTGTCCTCGCCATTGTGGACAGATTCTCCAAGGCCGTGCATTTCGTTGCTCTCCCCAAACTCCCCACAGCCTCTGAAATGGCCGACCTCCTGATTCTTCACGTCTTCCAGTTGCACGGAATTCCCTCCGATGTGGTATCCGACCGGGGACCCCAGTTCATCTCCCAGGTCTGGAAGGCGTTCTGTCGAGCCCTCAGAGCCTCGGTGAGTCTCTCCTCCGGTTACCGCCCTCAGACGAACGGGCAAGCGGAACGGGCCAACCAGGACCTAGGAGCAGCGCTCCGTTGCATCGCCGCCAGCAACCCCTCCACCTGGAGCGCGCAACTTCCATGGGTGGAATACGCCCATAACTCCCTGTCCAGCGCAACCACGGGATTATCTCCTGGGTTATCAACCACCTCTGTTTCCGGCCCAGGAGGAGGAACTTGCGGTGCCCTCGGTCCAAGCCCATCTCCATCGTTGCCGTAGGATTTGGAAGACTGCCTGCTCCGCCCTGCTCTGTTCCGCTGACCGGAGCCGGCGTTTCGCCGACCGCAACCAAACTCCAGCACCCGACTACTAACCTGGTCAAAAGGTTTGGCTCTCTTCCAAGTATCTCCCCTTAGAAACGGAATCTAAGAAGCTCACACCCAGATACATCGACCCATTCGAAATAGATTCGGTCATCAATCCTTCTGCTATCAAACTCAAACTTCCACCCCACATGAAAATTCACCCCACTTTCCACGTCTTGCTGTTAAAACCTGTTTCCTCCAGTCCACTGTGCCCTCCGGCCGTTCCCCCTCCACCCGCCCGGGTCGTTGACGGCCACCCGGCTTACACTGTCCGGCGGCTGCTGGATGTGCGCCACCGAGGCCAGGGATTTCAGTACCTGGTGGACTGGGAGGGGTACGGTCCGGAAGAACGCAGCTGGGTGTCCCGTCGCCTCATCCTGGATCCCTCCCTCATCCGGGACATTCACCGGGAGCATCCCGACAGGCCTGGTGGGTTGCCTGGGGGCAACCGCTGAGGGGGGGTTCCTGTTACGGCCACGGCCGCAACTTTGTATATTTTTTGTGTTTCCTCGTGTTTTCCCTTTTCCCTTTTCCCTGCGTCTCCTGTTCTCCCTGTCAGTTTTGTGCTTGTGTGTGTGTTGTGGGCGCGTCTTCTCTCCTCTGCACTTCTCGGCTTCACTCCTCTGCATTCTCCGGCTCCCTCCTGATTGCCGTGGATCTGCGACACCTGCTCTGCCTGCACACCTGTCATCAATTATCATCAGCCCTGCAGTGTATATCAACCCTGGTTTCTCATCCACTCACCGTCAGATCGTTGTCTCCGCTTCAGTGGTAGCTACACGCATCAAGACCTTTCCAAACCGTGATTCTTTCCACTATATTATCTCTGCCTGTTTTTTTATGTTTATTTTGCCCTCTTTGTGTCCAGGTTCATTCCTCGCTAACCTGCCTGCCCGCTTACCCGCCTGCCTGCCAGCCCGCTTACCCATCTGCCTGCCTGCCCGCTTACCTGCCTGCCTGCCTGCCCGCTTACCTGCCTGCCCGCCTGCCCACTTACCTGTCCTGCCTGCCTCTCTCGTCTGCCCTCACCATCGCTTCCCTACTCCAGTCTTTATTTATAAATAAATATTTCATTTTACCAAATTCTCAGTGTCTGTGTCTGCGTTTGGGTCCACTCTGTGACATCCTAACAGATATTCCACTATCATCCAGAACTGGGTCAAATACATACAGGTAACTGCCAAACTAAAGGAAACACTTGAGTAAGTGAAGGATTCTGGCCGCTCTGTTATGGTGCGGGGTCCATTTTCCTGGCATGGTTTAGGAGTGGCACCAAGGTGCACTGAAGCTGTTCTGGTCACTCATGGTGGCCCAATGCACTATTAAGACACTTTATGTTGGTGTTTCCTTCATTTTAGCAGTTACCTGTATTTGAAATACTCTTTAGATGCTGGTAAAATGTGAAAACACTGCTACAGATCCCTGAGAATTGTTACACACCAAAATGTACAATCATATGAAAGAAGAAATGTGTTCAGAACGGAATACTATTGCAAATAGATGTTTCTTTAAAAAATGTCCAGCAGCAATCGGCAGGAATTGTACTGGTCTCTAAAGGTATATGGACCAAGTGGAGAAAGGGTAAGGCATGTGGACGGCTTTGGGGTATGGCTGAATGAGTGTGTGTATGTGAATGGGGGG
Organism: Aldrovandia affinis; assembly: GCA_029706075.1. Taxonomy (NCBI): domain Eukaryota; kingdom Metazoa; phylum Chordata; class Actinopteri; order Notacanthiformes; family Halosauridae; genus Aldrovandia; species Aldrovandia affinis. The sequence goes on along the minus strand of JAINUG010000074.1, from coordinate 590,429 downwards.
GGTCCTCACCGGGGTGGTGCTCTCTGAAGTGTCTGGGGAGCTGATGGGGGAGGGGGAATCCACACCCACACACGTCACATGACAGGAAAGGTCCCTGCACTGCTGGGGGGGAGAGACGGGGACATGCGGGGTGTTAGCAGCAGGGCCATGGTGAGACCACCATGGCCCTGCTGCGGACCCTTGCGCGAAGGTTACCTTGGAGCCCGGCGTCTCGGACAGCGTCATGGAGCGGGAGTGGCTGAACGCCTCGCCCCCCTTCAGCGGGCCGGAGCCGCGGGCCTGGCCGTGGACCAAGCCGTAGGGGGCGCTGCTGAGCGCCTCGGAGGAGACGGCACGCTGCATGCTCTGCGGAGGAAGGCGGAGAGCAGAACAGACCGACTCATTGATGGGTTTCGTTTTTCTAAGCCTTCATTTAACCGGGCGGGTCGACTGGGAACTCAATTCTCATTTGTAGTGATAAGTGGAATTTATTAAATTACTGTATTATTATTACATATTACGTATTATTTATTTATTGTAATATTAATACAATTCCACTTATTACAAATGTCATTTGTAGTGATAAGCTGGGGAATCAAAGTGGGTGGGGAATGCAAGGGATTGTGTCGCCAATCTGTTACGTGACATGGTGTTTCAATGGTGCCGGTCAGGCCGGCTAACTAAGTGGTATTTCGCCAAAGCACAAGTACAGAAGTGACGTGACACTGCCGCTCCAACAACACGAGCAGACGGTCGGCTGCGGTCCCGTTCCCACGGGGACACCGACCGGTGACCTTGGCGACCACATGGCAGTTGGCTTCTGCCAGAAGGCGCTGAGCCGACAGAACCAAAAGACCACAGTCCCTGAGAGAGAGCCGAGCCCACTCTCACCAGCTGACCACAGCCACTGACCTCACTTTAATGAAGTGGTTCCAGTGGCCAGACGGTGCTCATTCCCCGTTTTATTTCACCGCCCTGTTGCTTCGTACAAAATGCACCGAGACTGAAAAACCCAAACGTCTTAAGGTTGATATTTCAATACGGGAGCGATGTTTTAATCATCAGCTCTCCACATTCCCGGACACAAAAAAACACAATGCATTGTTACGGAGATTTCGTAACGTGATTTTTTTTTTTTACACATTTTCTAGGTCATTTTGAAGAGATGGTTTTTGAGGTTCCGTGTGACCTGCAACCGTCGTCATTCCCAGCCGGTTTGCTTTATGCCCGTTCACCAGGGTTTGTGTATGATCATTCCAGCCACGGCCAGGAGGGGGAGAGAGGAGAGGTTTGGATAAACTTGTCACAGTTCATGCCATCAAGTGACTTCCTCCTTTACGATACTCAATTATGACATTTTAATAATAACGGGTGACAGTTCAGTACAATAGTTAGTAGGGAACTGTTGTAAGTCATTATGCTAATACTGCTAATATGCAGTGCTAATATTCAGCCTGCTGGACGTGTGTTTCAAGGTAAGTGTTCAAATGGGACGGGTAGCGGGTGACCCCCACCCACCTGTCTCAGCTCCCAGTCACTGTCAGCATCCTGGACATGGTAAGTGAAGTCAGGGGAGAGCTGCAACACAGAGGCACAAAGACACCACTCAACTGACCACCAACACACAGAAGCACTGCGTTTTCCACTATCACCATCAACAAAACACCAAATGATGTCATTTGTCAAGGAAGAATGGTGTTCCATCCCTCCAATAGAGTTCCAGACAAGGCGCACTAACAGCCTATTAAGAAACTTGGGGTATTTTGGTAAATAAACCTGTATGTTTATTTACTCTCTCTCTCATTTCGGTCTCCCTTTTTTCCCCATTTCAATTAAATTAAATTAAAATGTCTTCTTTGGTATGAAATGCAAACTGATAAATATTGCCAAAGCGTAGATGTTTTCTGACAGAACATCATACAGTAATAACATAAAATATACATGTTCATCAGTCCAATTAATCAAGCAATACTTGAATCGCCAATTAATCTTTGAGAAAAATTAATCAAATTTGTAATCTGGTAATGTTACATTCATTATTAAATAAGAATATAAGAATACATAATGATGAGAACAGGCAGTTCGGCCCATCTAGGCTCATCATTTACCTACAGTCTAGAGAACATCCAATACTGCATCCAGCCTGGACTTTTAATACCCCAAGTGTCTCTGCCTCTACTACAAGACCTGGCAAGCTGTTCTACGCATTGACAACTCTCTGTGTAAAACAAATACTTCCTGATATGGGTTTAACCTTTGACTAATTTACACCTGTGCCCTCTTGTTCTGCTAAATGAACTCAACCTTTTGTAGTTCACTTCGTTAATCCCTTTTATGAATTATGAAGAATTTATGAAAAACCTCCATCAAATCCCCCCTTGTTCTCCTTTTGTTAAGCTTGAATAGATTGTCTTCAGTTTTTCCTCCTCAGTTTGACCTTTTATACCAATGTAGTTGCCCTTCTTTTCACTTTTTCACGAGCTTCTATATCTTTCTTATGGCGTGATGCCCAGAACCGCACACAGTACTGGAAATTAGATCTGACAAAGGCATTATGTAACATCAGTATAATCAGTATTATAATCAGTATAACCTCTTTTGATTTATACTCAATATGTTTCCCTATATACTCCAGCATGCTGTTGGCCACTACTATTCCCAAGTCTGACTACTCCCAAGTCTTTTTCAAATTGAACACAGTCTAATTTTGCTCCCCCATAGAGTACAACTGTCTTAAAATGTTTACTTCCCACATGCATAACATTACACTTAGCAATATTGTATGTCATCTGCCAGGTTTCTGCCCACTTCTGGATTTTTAAATCACCTTGGATTACCTTAGTAGATTCCAAACTGTTTGCTAAACCCACACATTTTCCCAGTGTAAAGCGCACTAATAGCAGAAGTACATTAGCTAATGCTAGATACAGCTACCATTTCCAATATCAGGAGTTTTTAGCCAAGCCTCCTTGTGCAATAAAAAGCACTACAAGTAATTGTAGTCACATATTGCCCTGTGGAAGAGAATTATGAGGTGTTTCGAAATGGCTACACTCATATAAACAAATGCCAGACTAAGAAACTTTAAAAGAACTTGCATCCAATTAATTTGATTGAATTGATAAATTCAACTAACGGGAAACTAAAATGTATCTGTTGATAGCCATAGTTTATACATGTAATAAAGGGAGAAGAAAACATGACAAGCTTCAGGAGTATAATATAGATTTCCAGCCTCCTGCGTGGTCCAGTGGTTTCAACGTCCGACGCTGGCCACGGTGACCGGGGTTCCGGCCATGCTAGAGTCGGCTCTGGCCGGGGAGTGCCACCGGGGGCGGCAATTGGCTGTCCGCCCCAGGGAGGGGGGGAGGGAAGCTGACAGGGCGTTCGCGGTCTACCGGGGTGCCATCTCGGAGGAGAAAAAATTGCGGGTGTAATTGGCTACCAAATTGGGAGAAAAACGGGAGAAAATCTGAAACAAATTATTTAAAAAAAAGGAAATTATATATTTTTTAAATAAAATAAAATAAAAAAATTGATTTCCTCTCTCTGTGCAATGACAGAGGATGGATGACTGGGATGACTGGAAGGAAGTGGGTGCAACCCATATTGCAGACAGAAAAGCAGAAGATGGACGATGGAAGGTTGTCAGAATGTGCTTGGATGAAATATTCGGTCAGATCAGCTCTAGCGTCTTGGTCAATATTCCCCTCCGTTCCCCCCTTCACCTGAAACCACAGCCTGGTTTCAATCCACGTTTGTCCTTGACTTTGACTTAAGAATAAATGCAAGCATTGTTTTTTTCTTTTCTACAAGCACTGTTTGGCAAGTTCACCCTCACAGAGACGACATATCGCACACTTGCACACAGATGCAACACATCTCACACACACTCACGCAGACTGGCATACAAACTCAAACACTGAAACATACCATCATACATTGACATTCACTCCACACACTCCCCATTGATACACACACTTTCACGCACTGACACGCACGCATGCCATTGTACACTAAAATACATATGGTACACTTGTACCATGACTCTCAGATGCTGAAATACATACACATATACATACATACATACATAGAGACACTGAGGACGGCTCAGGCCAAAACATGTTTGCCGTATCATTGTGCAAAAAATAATCATTAAAAATGTAGAAGTTAAAGATAGATGTTTTTCATTTAAACTTTTTCTACTACAGTGCAGGCTCCCATTTTGACTTTTTATACAGACATACACTGAGACACTTTTCACACTCTTCCTTGTACCCTCACACATATTGTCATACATCCGTTCATACCACAGGTCTCAACATCACACCAGCCGTGCACATGCATTCTCTGATACCCACCTTCTCAGAAACGCAAACTTATACACCCACTCTCTCGCAAACGTTTGAAACGCAAGCTAACGCAGGGCTTGCGCCACAAAGCTCGTCTTTGTCCTTACAGCCACACTGTGGTCCACAGAAAAATGATGATAAATACGATGACCATCAGCCTGCAGCTAATCCTTGCGAGAACTAACTGTGTGTTGCACCAGAGCGTACAGCCACACAGCCACACAAATTGGTTAAAACTCTAGCCCTGCCCTCCCTCTCTTACCACTCTTTGTGTTTACTCACTTCCCCATTCTATACGGAAGGCCGTCCTATCAATGCGTGAAATCGCATTCTAATTTTGCAGAACGAGGAAGCTACATATCTAGAGTGGGGTAACACTGCTAAAAAAGGAGAGACTCCAATTTGCACCAATAAAGAGTTGACAAGTGACAAGACATGTGAGAGATTCATTGTCGTAGCAGATACTGGTATTATGAAGTATTTTATTCATACCCTTGGTAAAGATGAACAAAAGAGATCGTATAAAATAAACCATATAAGTAATGAGCTTTATTTTATGCTCACAAAATTCAGAAAACCAACAAAATTGTTTTATTAACAATACATCTGGATCACAATTATTCACACCCCTAACTATTCTTTTAAATTTAATCCAACAAAAACAAATCTTCATAAATATACAACTTATTTGAAGTTCATTGGAAGGTTATGGAACTATGCAGTGGCCTACAATGGTATCCTGTTTCCCTAGGGTATAAAAAGGAGGGAACACACGTTTGAAATACTGTGGTCAGCCATCATCATGGTGAAAGGCAAATAACTCCCTGGAAGCATCAGACAAAAGGTTATTGGCCTCTACAGATCTGGAGATGGCTACAAAAAAATCACTAAAAAGTTAAAGATACCACTTTCCACTGTTGTGTCAATTATTAGGACGTTTAAAGCCACTGAGACAGTTGCTAACCTGCCCGGTAGAGGACGCAATTCTATCTTGCCCCCATGTGTAGTGAGACAGATGGTTTGAGAGGCAAAAAGAAGTCCAAAGGGCATAGTTCAGATCTCCAAAATAACCTGGCATCTTGCGGCTACAAGGTGTCT
>JAINUG010000074.1:280000-580000 GCA_029706075.1 Aldrovandia affinis | reverse complement strand
GATGGCTTGGCACCGGAGCACATAGCTGATCTTTTGAAAAGATATCAGATATGCTCTGATATGCAGTGGCTAAACTCCTTTGTATTCTGAAGGTAAATTGCAAAAGAACAGGTTAAGATCCCTTTTACTTTGTGCTCTGTCTGTGGAATAGCCTGCATGCTGCCGTTAAGCGACATGGGTATTTATGCGTCAGGAAATATACGCTAGGTCGTGTGAACTTTCTTTTGCAGTTCTTTTGTAAAAAATGATTTATTTCTTTGCTCGTGGTAAAGTTGCCAACTAACACTAGACACTAAACTGATAGATTTGTGGGATTGTGACACAACACACACACACACACACACACACACACACACACACACACACACACACACACACACACACACACACACACACACACACACACACACACACACACACACACACACACACACACACACACACACACACACACACTGAGGGTAGACTGCAGGACAGACCATGAGGAAAGCGGAACCCATACTCTGTCATATTGTGTCATATTCGAGCACCTCATAAAGCCTCAAAAAGCATCAAATACCCAACAGGAAGGGTCTTGGTGGGAAGCTGGTTTACTATTTGTAAATTAAACAGTGAATTGAACTGACTAAAGAGATCCATCTACAAATTCTGTTGATATATACATACACAGTCACAAGACACACTGGGGGGAGGGAAATGTTTTTCCATGAAACGCAGTGTTGAGCACATGCCTGTGCTTATCCGAGTTACATAATGCACTCAATTCCACTAATGACACTGGGACCCTGGAGTGTGTGTGACCCTGGATGGCAGTGTCCATCACCACCAGGGGGCAGTAGAACGGGTTTTTCAGGTCACGGCTGCAACCTGCTGTTCTTCCTGAGGAATATCTTTCACCATCTACTACTCGAAATGGAAAGGGTAACCAAACAATGTGAAAGACTTTTCACTGATCAGAATGTCTTTTTTTAATGCAGGCCTATGCTGCTCCGTTTTCCTTCTCCGCATATCTCTTGGCAACAGTTTCGAGATTCTGGTGATACAGGTCTGAGGCCTGGCACAGGAAGCGGCAGTGGTTACTTTACATTTTTGCGTAACATTTTCCGGCCTGTGTAGCTGCTGAGGTGTGTCTGTGTACGTGTGTGTGTGTGTGTGTGTACGTGAGTACACGTGCGTAGTTGTGTGCGTGTGTGTGTGTACTTCCGCGCGTCTGTGGACAGGTGTGTGTGTGTGTGTATGTGGCTGTGTGCGTGTCTCTCTGCATGCATCTCTTTCACCACAGTCTAACAGAAAGTTCCTCCACCTCCGAGCGGCAGGCTGAGAGGAGTCACAGGACGTGTTTACGCCCTCGGCATCAGTGAGGGCGAGACTGACTGTGGTGAGCCGCTGTGAGGCCCCGCAGGGTCTGAAGCGCAGCGGCGGAGCGCACGTCGCAGCTGTCCTGGTCCGCCCAGGTTCACCCGGGGACGGACTCTGTGTCACCGCTTCCAAGCGTGGCGGGAAAACGCGCCAAAGCGGAGAGAGAGGCTGAAAGCGTGCTGGCTTTCCAGCGTCCGCGCTGTGCGTTTTGCGCTAAAACAAGGAGCGCCGCGCGGCGTCGGCGCGTCGCTAATCCCTGCTCACGAAGCTTAGAGGCACGAGGGAACGGGCGAGAGACAGAGAGAGAGTGAGATCAATGGAAAAGGAGAGAGGGAGGGAGGGAGAGGGAGAGGAAGAGGGAGAGAGAGAGAGAGAAAGAGAGAGAGAGAGAGAGAGAGAGAGAGCAATGCGGTCACACAAAAGAGAAAAGAGAAAGAAACATAACGGCTGAACGCGCACTCGTCCGAAGAGGAGAGCGTAATCGTTCCAGCAGGCATTCGGTCACAAGCAGGCATTCTAAAGCTTGGTCATTCACTCTGAACAAAACTGAGAAAGGCTGACGGCTTTCTCAACCGGCCTTCACCGGCGAGTCGCTCTGGTCCGCCAAACGCCTAAAGATAAACGCGAGGGCGTGGCCCGCGGCTCACCTGCAGGTGGCTGTGTCTTCGGGCCGCCTCGCCCATGTCCCATTGGCTGTAGGACTTGGTGGGGCTCCCGCACACAGGCGCGGCCCCTCCCTGCTCGCCGTAGGGGTTCTGCGGCAGGTTGCTGGAACTCTTGCTGCGGGGCATGGGGCCGCAGGCACTGGGGGGAGCCAGGAGGTGCCCGGCGGAGGAGGAGGAGGTGGAGGTGGTGGGGCTGGGGGACCCGGGGAGAGGCAGCGTGGGGAAGCGGCCCCCTCCCACACCTCTGAAGGCACTGTTGGAGTTCAGGTCCTCCATGGAGCGACAGAAGGTTTTGGTGACTGCGGAGAGAGAGACGAGACCCGACGGCATTCAGGTTAAAGGCAGAAAGAAGAGTCAATTTCGCTCTCAAATGTGTGAGCAGCACGCACGCACGCACACACACGCACACACACACACGCACGCACACACGCACACACACACACGCACGCACACACGCACACACACACACACACACCTATTTTCAGCAACAGAAAAAGCAAAATTCTTCTTTCATGGGATTGTATGTTCTGGTTAGTAACACGTTCCATTGAAAATTGTCATTGAAAATCTTCAGGGGTGCTTTCAAATTTGATCTGAAGAGTTAAAATACAACTTGTACAGGTGTGGTCAGCAGCATGCATGCACACACACACACACCCAAAGTAACACAGGAGACATGAAGACTGGCACGCGCGCACACACACACACACACTACCTGAGCATGGCATCTGGGAGCAGGGGCTGAGAGATGCCCGCGGCAGCAGCCTGGCGCTCACGGCGGAAGAGGAAGAGGAGGAGGAGGAGGTGACGGCGGGCTGGGGGGCGCTCGAGACCTCCACCACGTACGTGGCCGGGACGTAGAGGGGCTTGCCCTTGCCGGACGCCCCGAGCCTACGCACCTGCCACCAGTCGGCATTGGCCTTTCGGAGGAGGACGAAGCGCTCGCCCTCCCGCATGGAGACGGTGCGCCCGTCCGCCCCGCGGTAGGAGTAGGCGTACTGGGCCTCCAGCACCACTGGGCTTGCCCCGCACAAGCTGCCCCCTCTGCTGGCCATGGTTGAGACTGCGGACGCGTGCACCGCTGAGTGGCGCCGACTCCCTGACAACATGAGCCTCGGTGCCCTCACCGGGGGTAACCGTGACAACCGCTACCGGTTTCACCGTGGAAGGGCAGAGACTCCCGGCAGCGTGCCGACGCCATGCTCTGAAACACACGGGCGGGAGAGACGCACAGAGATCGTTATCGCCTGCCGGCAAACCGCCGCGTCTTCGGACGGCGACTGGGCAGAAAGCGCAGAGGACAGAGAGAGGGAGGTGAGAACGCGATGTTGACCGCGCCCTAAACGTCGCTGTGTTGATGTGTTTAGTGTTCCGTGCGACACCACGCAGAAAGCACCGAGCAGGAAGGGAGAGATGGAGCGGGGCAGAGCGATCCCCTCGCTCAGAACTACAGCGGGCCACTGTGGTAAACAGGGTCGTTTACCGCGCGTTCGACCAGACTTTTGAAGCCTTCAACTCTGGCCTCAATTCTCTGTTTAGACACTCCGTATAGAAGTATGTCCATCGGCTGCCCCAGCCCTCCCCACAATCAGCGGCTCTGCTGCCGCAAGGAGCACTTTCTGGGGGGAAACACAGTGTGTGTGTGTGGGCTTGTGGAAGCTAATACCTGTTTAATGCTGCTTAATGTGCTGCTGCATGCTTCGCTTCATGAGCCATATGCCTTTGTAAAGTCTTGCCTGGATGCCTCTATTAATACTTGGCTAATGCTGTTTACTGTTTGTCCTGCATGCTTCATGTATTTTATGCTTCTGGCTGCTAACCTTCTTGCTCCAACACTATTATGGCTTTTTTTTAAATACATGTAGATTTTATCAGTGTTTTTTACAAGCTGTTGTTTTGTTCTTTTTTAGGGAGCCTATTGTAACATCTGGCCAGGGACTACAGATGTAAACTAGCCTTTTGGCTAACTCTGGCATATTTACAGAAATGTTTATTAATATGCCTTGTCCCTGCAAAATAAAAAATAAAATACATAAAGGGTTACAGAGGAAGGGGGCATAATAACGTGGAATGATCCAATAAATTCCGCCACTCGGGCAACTCCCTCAGCAACCCTGTCACAGCTGTCGAACACTCCTGCTCCCCTGTGTGTGGGGGACTGGGAAAGGCGGGGGTGGGGAGAGGAGGGCAAGGGGAGGGCTTTCATAATCCTGAGGGCAGTAATAAAGCCAACGGGTCTGTGACCGTTGGATGTCCATAAAAGCGTCCGCTGCAGCGTACAGGCCCCACGGAGGCTCACCTGGTGCACGCAGCCTAGCACCCTGGAGCCAATCCAAACACTGCTCCAACAGATATGATCAAATGCCGCCGGCCTGGGGAAGTGGATATCAGTATGAAGCCCTCACTCACAATCACCCTCAACTCACCCAATCACCCACCCACCCCCCACACACGCACGCACGCACGCACGCACGCCTTGTGTCTGAAAATTACACACTGCGTGTGACCGTATCAGCTGAAGATTCAAAAAGTACAACAAGCAACTTCTTGTACATGATTTACTAGTCTTGTTCATCCCGAAAAAAAGATATATATTACATTACATTACATTACAGGCATTTAGCAGACGCTCTTATCCAGAGCGACTTACAGTTTACATTTCTGTACAATCCATTTATACAGCTGGATATTAACTGAAGCGATTCAGGTTAAGTACCTTGCTCAAGGGTACAACGGCAGTGTCCCACCTGGGGATTGAACCTGCAACCTTAACGTTACAAAAACGTTATAAAAAAGTGTAACTGGCAATTTATCAAGAGCTCTGTCAAAAGCAAAGCTGCACTGTAGCGGGGGCCTCGGGTGGTGTAACGGTAAAAGCATTCGCCCGGAATGCAGGTTGCCCACTGCGGCTGGGGTTTGAACACCGGCTGTGCCAGCCTGGCCCTGGCTGGGAGCCCCGATCGGGGGCGGCGATTGGCTGTCCGCCCCAGGGGGAAGGGGGGAGAGCTGGCACGAGCTTGCCGAGGAGCGAGGAGGGCTTCCCTGTGGGCAAGACAGGTGGGCGAGTTCCGTCTCGGAGGAGGCAGTTCATTGCCGGCCTCAGGGTGGTGGCTTGTCCCGTAAATGCGTGCGGCGGGCTCATGGGGGAGGGCGAATTGAAGAAATAGAGGGTATAATTAATTGGCCACCAAATTGGGAGAAAAACGGGAACTAATCTGAACTAAATTTGTAAAAACAAAGCAAAAAAAAAAAAAAAGCTGCACTCCAACTGCCTTTGAGACACATCACAGCCCGGAAGCGAAACAGGAAGTGACTTCACCACAGCTTCAAATCCCATGCAGACAGGCCATACTTCTATTGTATCTGCACGTTTTGATGGAAGCCCCATCTTCTCCTTCATTGCAGCAATCTCTCTCACACACTCTGTCTCTATTTCAACTTGCCGACCGAAGCACATAGCTTAAACAAGGATTTTTTTAACAGTTAACCTACGCTAACCAAATAAAAAGTGCTACAACACACACAGGAAAAACAAGCAAGGCTATTTACTGCCTGATACTACGTGCACAGGACACAGGGCTTAAGCACCGAGGCACATATTGTGGCACAGACACAGACATGCCCCCAGGAGCTGGGCGAGGGGTGCCCAGGCTTTGCCAGGAACAGAGGGCACAGCTCAGAAGGCCTGGCACCAACACCACACAAAAAGGTGAGGGGGAGGGGCAGAGTGAGTGGTGCTCAGTACAGTTCTGCCCGACTCTGCCACAGATATTCGAGTTCCCCCGTAACCGCTTAAATAGCATGGCATTTCTTCTCCATGAAATTTGCAATCAGCCATGCGTGTATGATTGAGAGTGAGTGTGTGTGACTGCGTGTGTGTGTGTGTGTGTGTGTGTGTGTAGGACACTTAGATTGATGCGTTTGTGAGTGTGTATATGAGTACGTGTGTGCATGTGATGTGTGTGAGAGAGGGAGAGACAGAGAAAGTGTGTGTGTGTGTGTAAATGTGTGTGAGAGAGGGGAGAGAGAGTGATTGTTTATGTATGCGTGTGTATATGTGTGATGTGTGTGAGTGTGTGTCTGTGTATGTGAGAGAGAGAGAGACAGAGAAAGAGTGTGTGTGTGTGTGAGAGAGAGAGAGAGAGAGAGAGAGAGAGAGAGAGAGAGAGAGAGAGAGAGAGAGAGAGAGAGAGAGAGAGAGAGAGAGAGAGAGAGAGAGTGTTTATGTATGCGTGCGTGTGTGTGTGTGTGTACGTGTTGGACACTCACCATCTCTCTGGCAGCTGACAGGAGTCACACTGGGAAGGGCAACTCTGCAATCTGCCACACCTCCCTTCTGCCTGGAGACCCTGAAAAAGCACCAACAAACGTGTGATTATTTACACCGTACAACGAGGGGCGGGGCAGGACGGGACCGGGCTGGGCTGGACTCGGTCCCCGGTGTAAAGAATCGTGCTTCGACAGCAGGGCGCGGGCGGATGGCGGGAAGGGGGGTCAGAACATACTGTGCCCACATTGCGTTGCAGACGGTGACGGAGAGAGGACAAGAGGGGGGTTCTGCCCAGAGTCTCCCACTCGCCCCACTACCAATCGGAGCGCGTCCTGCACCAAGCGACCAATCCACACGAAACAACCCAATCCCCGGCCAGCGCTTTGTGCCAACTCCCTTTCAGTTGCGATCAATTCTTGTGCCGTTTATAAGCACAGCGGCTGCTGCGTCGATGCAGGTATTGATCCCTGCTCACAGGCATCTGCCGGACAGGAAGCCATGAACAAAGATCGCCTGGAGGGAAGCGATGACCCTCGAGAAAAATCCCAAAGACCTTTCCCTCACTCGACACCAGGCTTAGGGTCAATTCCACAAACTTCAATTCAATTCAATTCCCCCTCCCTGTAAATTTTATCAATTCAATTAAAATTCCACATAAGCTTTTTTTTCATTTTCTTCATTCAGAGTAAATTCACTTCCTCTCAATTCCAATTTAAAGTGAATTTAAAAGAATTACATTCCCCATTCAACGTTCACCCACAACAATTCCCTTAATTAAATGATCCCTCTAGTCCAGGGGTGGGTTTCCTGAAAACATGGAAGGTTAGAGATTAACGTGCGACTTTACGATGAATGTAGGATAAGCACGTGCTACTTCTACGTGGGTTTACCGAAAGCCGTCGATAGCTGGAATTGTACGTGTGAGTTTAACGTGCTTCTTACTTAACTCCGCCCCAGCACCAGTCTGGCAAAAAGCAAAGTAAGTCGATAATCAAACAATCGATTGACAAATCTCTGCAACATCTAGTTCGTTTTTTGGGACATTGGCATGATGTACATGAATTAGAAATAGTTACAAATAATTATAACAGTACCCTTTGAAGAATACAATTACAGGGAAAATGTGTAAATAGGCACACAATAGGCGTTTCCTGGTCGTGAGAGTGAATATAGACATTCGAAGTGAAGTTAATATGATGTGTTGATATGCTGATATGTTGGCAGCTGATACTATGTTGGCAAGACCAAAATAAATATAAATCAATCAATCGATCAAGTTTATACAGTAATACATGAGTGTATCAGTGTTTGAATAGCATGGATATTAGGAAGTTTTTCTTTACACAATGTTGTCAATGCCTGAAACAGCTTACCAGGTCAGGTAGTAGAGGCAGAAACACTTGGGCTATTCTGTGTGGCTCAGTAGGTAGAGCACGGCGTTGACAATGCTTAGGTTGTGGATTAAATTCCCACTGGGACCACATATACTGAAAAATGTGTGCATTCACTACTGTAAGTCGCTTTGGATAAAGGCGTCTCCTAAATGGCGTATATTATTACATTAAATGCCGTATAATATAGATACTCTTTAGATTAGGATATGACGAGCCTAGATGGGCTGAATGGCCCGTTCTCGTCATTGTGTATTCTTCTTCTTATGTTCTTATTATTCAAAATGCACATGTCCAATTGACAGTTGATTCAGCATGGAAATATGCAGAAGCTCATAGCCACTGCAACTGTCACTTTAACGTTTCCTTCACCTCACCTTCACACCCCCGAGCCTGCAGGTTACATGGTTTACACAAAAACAAAAGCCATGTCTCTCCATTCTAATGGCCCCACTCTGCAGACTGGAAGTGACTGACTCAATACCCCTGGGCGGGGCGCAACGGCATCCACGCACATCGCCTGACTCAAACTTATGAAATTATGGAGACCGGAGAAGTCGCCAGCAAAATTCATTACGTACCACAAGGGTGGCTTCTGCTCAGCTCTGTGACTTAACAATCGACTTAACAATGCACCGGGGCAGGGTAAATGTTTCGGTGAGGCAAGAATTACAGCCCTACTTGGTTTGCCATGAAACATGGCATCAGCCACTGGCTCTGATGTGTGTGTGTGTGTGTGTGTGTGTGTGTGTGTGTGTGTGTGTGTGTGTGTGTGTGTGTGTGTGTGTGCGGTTTGTGCCCCAGGAAAACCCAACTTTCATCATCTCCCTGAATGAATTATTGATATGCAGGCAGAAAGGGAACAGTGAGACCCACGATATATCATGTCCCTGCATAAAGTCTGTGGGCTGGGGGGGAATGAGTAGTGGGGCAGGGTAGAGCCAACAAGACTGTTCTCTCTCTCTCTCTCTCGCTTGCACCTTCACTTGCATAGATAATGGCCAATCGTGAGCAAAGCTGGGCGGCAGCAGAAGTGTCATTGGTTAGAGTCCCACAAACATCACCATGGCAACTGGGATTCTGAAAAAGCACCTAAATGTACATCGCTGTAGCGTACTAGACCATAATCACCTTCAAGTCAAACAACAGAAAACAGAAATTATGAAGAATATTGCAGGTCTCTTTCTGCTCCATGGACTCACTGATTCTCACAGGTATTTATTTTAGGATCAATCAACATACTTTGGTTTACATATTGCTTTAGGGTAATTCAACTGAATCACATCAGCGAAGAAACATATTCAAATTCAAGGGAAATTTGAAAGTTTCTCTAGCATGAGAAAAGAACAGTGTTTTTCTCTTAAATGGGCTAACAATAGGCTAATTGTCCTTGATAATGCTACTGATTCCATTCCAGCTCTCCACAGTACGACAGCACCAGACCTGGGTCAAACACACATTTGAAATATTTCAACTCTTTGTTCAAATTTGAAAACAACCCTGCAGATCCTTGAGAATTTTTAGCAAAACATGTTACTACCCCAAATACAATATGAAAGAAGAATTTGATTATGAACATTGGTGAAAATTGATGCTTCTTTTAAAATGGTCAGCAATCTGTGTGAATTTTAATGGTGACCAGTAAGTATTTCAAATAATTATTTGAACCAGGCCCGTACAGCACATCAACACTTTGGCTTGGCTGCATCTCAAGAGTTTGAGTCACTGAGCCGGAGACCCTGGTCTCAGTGCTCATCTTGAAACTTCTACTCAGCAAACGGGTAAATGCTGAGGAAATGTATTTCTATCTGTACTTTATGTAGATCTGAAGGGGATTTCCACCACAGATCCTATAGATTAAACCAGGTACTTAGCTCCAAGTCTGATCTCCCTCCCTACTGCTGAAGCTGAAACACCCCATCGATGCGTCACATGAATATTTGCGACGGGCCATGACAAAGTACAATGCTGTGGCAACGGAGGTTCAAGCACAGTAACACAGCGCTGGAAAACCCCTTTTAGCAACCTTTACCGGTCATTAAGAAAGCGGAGAGGACGGAAGGAGCGCGTGAGCTGACCATCTGCCACGTCTATAGGATCTGTGCTTCCACTAATTGTGCGGTTTTCAGCACACTCTGCACCGAGCACAGGGAAGCGCATAGCCAAGCGCTGAGCTGGCAGAGCGAGGACGAACACCGCAGGCCGCCACAGCCTTGCAGCACACTGATGGCTCTCTCCGCTGGAGATCGATCCACCAGGGGAGGGGAGCCAGCTGTCAAAAGCTGTCAGGCAGTATGACACGGTCCAGTCACGTAGAAGGAGCTCAAGTTAGAGGGTGCATTATCTGTAGCAAACCTCCAAACACTGCCCAGCACAGCTGGGTGATCCTCACGAAACCAGATATTATAATTATTTTATTTATTATTTCTTTTTATTTATATATATTATGAATTTTTAGGTGGAAAAATGGTTGAAAAAAATATGAATAAACATAAAATACATAATGTAGTTTGATATAGAATAAATTATAATTATTTTTGTAATTTTGTGAGGAATTGACAGACAAAATGACAAAAATAATTATAATTTATTCTATATCAAACTACATTATGTATTTTATGTTGATTCATATTTTTTTTCAACCATTTTTCCACCTAAAAATTAATTATCGTAATGTGTCCAGATTTAACCCCAAAATATCACAATAAATCTGCACAATTTAATGTCTACATAAATTTAAAAAATGGTTGAAATTGTACATTTTAACTGATCATTTTACTATTTTGGGTCTAACATTAGAATAAATTATAACATTTTAGGATAAATACCCGTGTGCGGGGCATGTGGTGTTCATTATAGTTGGACTGCCTATTTGGCTCATAAAAATCCCTGTGTTTGTTTAAATAAAGTTGTATTGTCCCATGGTGCATTGCATGGAATATAAGACTCAAGATGGCTACCACATAACATTTCAAGGTTAAATGATAGATATTCTGAAGATTGTATCTACTGACACCCCTGTGTACACTACTACTAGTCATTACTGTAATGTTTTTTAAAAGCTATTGACTTCATAATCAATAAAAGATTTGCTTTTATAGAGCCAAAATGAAAGATTTATTCTGAAGCATCAGAATGTTATGGTCATGTTATGGTCATTCATTACCGTAATGCTCTGCATTCATTACCATGTCATGTAGGAGACTGTTGCAGTAATGGACAAAATTGTTTCGGTAATGAAAAATAACTTGTGCAGCTATGTATAGTGAGCTTTAACTATAATATTAGAGTCGTAGCCAAAAATATTGGCACCCTTGCACGTTTATTTATTTTACAAATAAAAATTAAAAAAACCTCTACATTTTCTCTAAAGTAAGTTGAAATTGACAAAAGTATTTAGTCTCCACAATTTTTTATTTAATTGTTAATAGTACAGAAACTTTGTTTTTGAACTTTTATCCTTTTAAATCATAAAATAAACAGAAATGGTAGTGACAAAATTATTGACACCCTAGATTTAACATTTGGTAGGCACAGCCTTTGGAGAAAATAACTGCAATCAATTCAATTTAAAAAATGTTATTTTTCCCAGAAGGGCAATTATGAAGGCAGCATAGTAAAACATAAAACCATCAAACAACAACAACAAACCAATAAACCAATAGTGGACAAGGCAAACAGTACATCTGTGCAAAAACACTCAATATCGATATCTCTCAGTGCCAAATTGAATAGTAATACATAAATAAATGTAATAATAATAGTAAAATGATCTAAGTGAGTAGGGGAGTAAGGTGGGGCAAGTATGAAGTCTGGTCATAAGCGGGGGAGGGCTGACATGAGGCTGACAGGAGTTGAGTAGGCGGAGAGCCTCAGGTAAAAAGTTTGCCCTCCTCCTATTAGTCCTACACCCTGGGCAGCATAGACGCCAGCCTGAGGGAAGCCACTCAAATGCTGGGAAAATAATGTGTGTGGGGTCTTGGAGGATCAAGTTGGCTTTCCTGAGGGTAATTTTGGAGCATGTGCTCTGCACACTCGGGAGGCGCTTCTTGTTTTGAATGGTGAGGGAATAAAACCAACAGGTGAAGGACAAGGTTATTATACTTTCTATGAATGAGTTACAGAATGTGGTGAGGATGGTGCGGTTGACCCCAAAGGAGTTGAGTTACCTCAAGGAGTACTGGCGTTGCTGACATTTCTTCAGAATGTCCTCTGTGTTGGTGTCAAACCTCAGTCTGTCATCAAAGATGGTACCCAAGTATTTATATCGCTTCACAACCTCCACTGGTTCCCCGTGGATGAGTGTAGGTGCTGATGTTAACCTTGACTCCTGCTGTCTGGAGGAGAAGACCACCACCATCTCCTTGGTCTTAGTCACATTCAGCTCCAGACAGGAGGCGTCACACCACTCCATGAACTCCTCGAGGGCAGGCCCATGGTCTTGGGCAGGGTCTGAGAGCAGGGAGAGGAGCACAGTGTCATCCGCAAACTTCACCAGGTGACAATTGGGGTGTGAGGTCCTGCAGTCATCAGTGTAGGGAATGAAGAGCAGAGGTGAGAGGACACATCCCTGGGGAGAGCCAGTGGAGGTGTGCAGCAGATCAGAGTATGTGTTATTAACCAGTACTCTGCGTTCTGTGTGTGCGGAAGTCATGATCCAAATGATTATCTGGTGATCCAAATGAAAATGGTTCAGGAGTTTATCTGCCAGGATGTGGGGCTGTAGTGTGTTAAAGGCAGAGGAGAAGTCAGCAAACAGGAGTTTAGCAGTTGTTTTCGGACCCTCAAGATGTTTATGTATGTTGTCAAGTATAAATAGTTTTGCATCATTCACCCCTCTACCTGCACGGTATGCAAACTGAAGGGGGTCTAGCTGTCTGGTGGTGGCCTTGGTGATGTGACTCTTCACAATCCTCTCAAAGGCCTTCAAAGTGCTTCATCAAGCGCACCTCTCTACTGGCAGTTTTGCCAACTCTTCTTTTGAAAACTGCTCCAGTTCTCTCAGATTTGAAGGGTGCCTTCTCCCAACTGCTGTTTTCAGATCTGGACTCATTGCTGGCCACTTCAGAACAGTCCAGCATTTTGTTTTGAACCATTCCTGGGTTCTTTCTGAAGTGTGTTTTGGGTCATTGTCCTGCTGGAAGATCCATGACCTTCAATGGAGACACAGCTTTCTGACACTGGGTTGAACATTGCGCTCCAAAATGGCTTGGTAATCTCGATTCCATGACAAAACTGTCTGCTAAATGGCATATATTATGCCATGCACAGATTCAAGGCACCCAGTTGCAGAGGCAGCAAAGCAACCCCAAAACATCCGTGAACCTCCTCCATGTTTGACTGTTGGGACAGTGTTCTTTTCTTTGAAGGCTTCATTTTTTTTCTGTAAACAGAGTTGATGCGATTTACCAAAAAGTTCTAATTTGGTCTCATCTGTCTACAGGACATTCTCCCAGAAGGATTTTGGCTTGTTCAAGCGTGTTTAGGCAAACTCCAGCTGGGCTTTCTTGTGTCTCTCTCAGCAGTGGGGTCTTCCTGGGTCTCCTACCATAGAACCCCCTTTCATTGAGTTAGCGACGGATGGTGTGAGTTGAAACTCTTGTACCTTGTGTCTGAAGGTCAGCTTGAATCTGTTTTGCAGTTGTCCGAGGTTCTTTCTCCACCATTCGAACAATCGTTCGCTGCAATCTTTGATCAACTTTTCTCTTGTGGCCACGTCCAGGGAGGTTGGCTACAGTGTCATAGGCCTTAACCTTCTTGATAACATTGCACACAATGGACACAGGAACATGAAGGTCTCTGGAGATGGACTTGTAGCCTTGAGATTATCCAGACTTCTGTCTGAGCTCCTCAGACAATTCTCTGCTTTTATTTCTTTTTTCCATGGTATGGTATGGTATGGTACACACAGTGACACAAAACAGCAGAATGAGTACATTTCTCCATTAAAACTGGTTGAATGAGTTATGATTAGATTACAGGCACCTGTGACTCACCACAGATGAGTTCAATTACTAATTAAAGGAGAAGCACCTGCTTGAAATCCAACTGTGTCTTAAAACTTCTAGGTGCCAATAATATTGTCCAGGCTATTTTAGGATTTCTTTCATATATATATTTTTTCCCCCCCTCAGTTTTTGTTTTGTTCCACTGCAAACCAAAAAGATTTTTGATAAAGATGAACAAAAGAGATATTATAAAATAAACTATGTAAGTAATGAGCTTTGTTTTACACTCACAAAATGCAGAAAAGTATATTCTTTAATAATAATGCATTGGCACAAACTACAATCAAACGGTTCAAAAATATTTTTTTCAGAGAAAAATCAAGAATTACAAATATTCACACCCCTGTTATCAGTACTTTGTGGTTCCTCTCTTAGCCATTATACAGTACCAGTCAAAAGTTTGAGTACACCTGCTGGAAACTAGGTTTATCTCATAATTGACAATGTTTTACACCATATAAGTTTCTTTAAATACTTGAAAATTACAAAAAACACATGTAATGATAAACAAAAGGAACATCAAAGCAATGTTCAATAAAAATTTAATTGAAAATTGAATCTTGGATTCCTCAAAATAGCCACCCTTTGCTGTGATAACAGCCTTACAAACACGGGCCATTCGGTTAATACGTTTCAGCAGGAAATCACCCGATATGTCTTCCCAGCTCTCCTGCAGCAATTCCCAGAGGCACTTCTGGGTTGCTTTGCTTTGACTGTTCTGTCCAGTTCATCCCATACAAGTTCTATGGGATTGAGGTGTGGACACTGGGCAGGCCAGGTCCTAAGTTTGAGTTGTCCTTAACGTTCCCCCTTCACCAGATAGTTCTTGCACAACTTCAAGGTGTGTTTCGGGTCGTTATCTTGCTCAAGAATGAAGGAGTGCCCGCTTAGCCGTAGTCCAGATGGAAGGTGTACTCAAACCTTTGACTGGTACTGTATGCAGAATTGTTCTAGTTCCTGGCAACTCTGCCATAAAGGCCATTGTCACGTAGGTGTCGTCGAATGGTAGTTTTAGACACTTTGACCTCTCAAACCATCCGTCTCACTACACGTGGGGGTAAGATAGACTTGCGGCCTCTACCTGGCAGGTTAGCCACTGTTCCAGTGGCCTTAAACTTCCTAATAATTGACACAACAGTGGAAAGTGGTATCTTTAACTTTTTTGTGATTTTTTTGTAGACCTGTAGAGGTCAATAACCTTTTGTCTGATGCTTTCAGGGAGTTATTTGCCTTTCACCATGATGATGGCTGATTAAAGTATTTCAAACGTGTGTTCCCTCCTTTTTATACCCTAGGGCAGGGGTGGCCAACCCGCGGCTCCCGAGCCGCATGCGGCTCTTTGCCTGGTTTCATGCGGCTCTTACGTTCATATCGAAGTTTGTGTTTTTTTTTTTTATGTGCGTGTTCGCTTCGCTTGAGTTCAATACGGTATTTTCGTCAAACGCGCACCGCTCGCAACCTTTTTTGCACCACGGACTGGTTTCATGCACCGGGTTTAAAATTAGGAGGGGCGCAATTTTTTTTTTTCCTCTTACCACCCCCCCCCCCCGGTCCGCGAAATAAATGAACTGGTGTCCGGTTTTATTTCGCGTGTGATGTGGCTCTTTGCGGTAACACAGTAAAAAATGTGGCTCTTAGTCTCTGACTGGTTGGCCACCCCTGCCCTAGGGAATAAAAGTGAACTTCAAATAAGTTGTATATTTATGAAGATTTGGTTTTGTTGGATTAAATTTAAAAGAATAGTTAGGGTTGTGAATAATTGTGATCCAGATGTTCTCAACAACAAATATTAATAAAACAAAATGTTTTTCTGAACAGTTGTATTAGTATTTCAGGGTTGGATTTTTTAATAAAATATACCTCATTACTTCTATAGTTTATTTTATATGACCTCTTTTGTTCATATTTATCAAGGGTGTGAATAAAAACACTGTACTTGTCATTCTCTAAAGAGAATTTTAATATTTAGTATACATATAAAGCAGTGTAAAATAGTGGCCTGCATATGATTTGATTGGAATTCCAAACAAATGGCTTCTGAATACATTTGAGGTCATTACCGTAAAAAAAAGCCTTCATTACCGACATGCTCTTTTCATTACCGTAACACTTGCTGAATGAGTTAATATTTTGATAGGAACATGGAAAAACCTCAAAACCTCATTTTGTAGAGAAAATGTTTGGCATGCCTTTTCATATTTTTAAATAGTCTTTTTTCATTCAATTGTAAAATTTACACTACAGTAAAAGTAAATGTGAGGAATATTAAATTGTGTTACGGTAATTAAGTTAATAACTAAAATTATTATATTCATATACATTTATCAGAATTTTTACAGTATACGATTACTTGTCACTATTTACAGCAACATACATTTTAAAAATCTATTTGAAAATATTTACTCGCATTTAGTTCATCATCAATTGAAAATGTGTTACGGTAATGAATTGATTTGGTCAAAACTCCATAAAAATATATTTTAAAACATATACAGAGCTTTTCTTTTACTGCAACTAGTTAATTTATAACCTGGTTGATACTAATGAGAGAAAAAATAGGAAAAATCTGCATTACATTTTTTTGCCACATGTTACACCATGTTCGTGAGAATGACCCAGCCAGGCACAGCGCGACAAGGCACAGGTATGAAATATGCATTTCAGTGAGGCGGGTTCAGCATTTTCCTACACGCTTCCGAGGGTGCATATGGCACAGGGACACTGAGGAGCACTGTAGAGCAGTCCAGACCAGACACAACGAGTTCTATGCTGTCGCCTGCAAAGTTGTTTCCAGGAATTCTTAAGAAAGATATACTAAATTCACACACCCTCTCACACTCAAAAACTCAATAAAAACAAAGAGGAAAAGGCCTTAAGTTGATTTTGTTCATTTTTAACCCACTTCATTGCCGTTTCTCAATAATTCTCTTTGAGCACCTTGTGATTTACAAATTAAGCGCAGATGGTCTCCCTTTTCAAATATGATGTTAATCTATGTTTAACTAAACTGTTTCTGGATGTTCGGTAAAAAGGCATTCATATAGAAACAATAACATAGGCACACTACACACAGATTAGTAGTATTTAAAAAAATATATAATTCACATAATTCATCAAATGAAGGCAGCGTGACAGAACTATTGTCAGCTGCCTGGCCAAGAGACCAGTTGCCTCCAACTGTCTGTGGTTAGCATCTGTCTGTTGTTCCACTTAGCTAGCTAGCATTTCCTCTCCCCCTCCACCTCCCTTCTATCATAGCCCCACACTTGCACTCACAGCCACCCCTTGGGGTAGGTTCAGGAAAGACGGCAGATAGGACTACTACTTGCACTGTAGGCAACGTACAAAAGCCTACCTAAACCTCAAATCAAATGAAAACCTTTATTTATGCAGGGAAGCCGCCTAATTTGCAGCCCTGCTACAAGGCACAAGTAAAAACATAATACAAGATATATAACAAATATAACAATAATAATAATAAATAATACAACACATAAGAAAGATAGAGACCGGAACAATCAAATACACTTTGCATTCATATAAAACATACACAACTTTCGGTGAGTTGGGTATGTAAAATAGTTTTGAAATGGCTCAAGGGTACCAGATCTGTATAAATGCCGTTTTTTTAAAGTTATTCCAGATATGGGGCGCATTAAAATGGAAAGCTTTCTTGCTAAAACCTGTTGAGGAGAATGGAACTTCAAGAACAAGTCAATCTTGAGTACAAGTGCTGTACTTGGTGCGTCTGACTGTCAAGAGAGGGCATTGTAAATGAATAGTAAAATATGCTGTTTTATTCTCATAGAGAGGGAAGACCAGCCAACTTTTGAGTACAGCTCACAATCATGTGTGCGGAAGGTGTCGCCAGTAACGAACAGCACTATGGCGGACAGAATCCAGAGGTTTCAGAGCCACAGCAGAGGAATTCGTATAAATTAAGTCACCACAATCAAGGATCGACATAAAAGTCAATTTTTCTTTGAATTTCAAAAGTAAAACATGACTTATTCCTGTAAAGAAAGCCTAATTCTGAGTTTTTTGGTAAGCTCTTCTACGTGTTCTGAAAGAAAGCCTGTCATCGATCCAGATACCCAGATATTTATATGAGGTCACACGTTCAATTAGGGCTCCATTCAAACTGCCATGAAAAGGAAAGTAGGGAGATCCAAATTGGCATAGCAACTGTATCTGAAAATGTTCAAATAAATCTAAATCAAAATATTGAATGGATGGTAGCAAAAATAATAAATAAAATATATATAATATATAGAGTTAACACCTGTTAAAAGAAAATAAATCCTTAAAATAATACACTTTTATTGTATTTTATACTAGATCTAATGTTTCTAATCCATTTGTTTACTTCAATAAATCCATTTACATTTGACATTTTAAGCATTTAGCAGACGCTCTTATCCAGAGCGACTTACGACTTATCCAGACGCTCTTATCCAGAGCGAAATCCAAAATACTTTTCCTTTTTTGTATAATTTGCTGTTCAAAATTGAGAAAGCTTTTCTTTATTTAGATTTTCCAAATTCATTATTATACCCTATGACCAATTATACCCTCTATTTATTTTTCGATTTGCCCTCCCCACACGAGTTCGCTGCTCGTCTCTACGAGGCAAGCTAATCCTCCTTCGAGATGGAATTCGCCCACCCATGTTCTGGAGTCACCCTTACGCGCTTCTCAGCGAACTTGTGCCAGCTCACCCACAACCCTCTCCCCTCCCCCTTCCCCCTGGAGTGGACAGCCAAGTTGGGTTTCTAACCGTGACCGTGATAGGCAGCTCACACTTGTAAAGGACCAGCCAATATGGGTGCGGTAGGCCGCTACGCTATTGGAGGCCCTAAAGGACATTTATGACTAGGGCCTTGCATTTTTTATAGCCTGTATTTCAGCCCTCATTTGTATTCCAAGAGTTACTTTTAATTTCAGATAGTGATTGTCCAAAGGTTTCAAGAACCATAAAGTACCTTACATGCAGGTGTTTGGCGTGAAACAAATAGGCCTACAAAACACAAATGTTTTCATATAATTGGTAGAAGACGGGCATTTAATGACTTGCTGTGACATAGGCAGTGGTGTGTATTAACCATCATTATATATTTTCTCATCAACAAATATTTTCACCTGAAATGATAACACGCAGACGTGCTGGAAGGGTGCATCAGTTCTTCTCTTCCACCCATCTTTTGATCTATAATTCCCTCCCTCTCTACCTCAGTTAACGTGTGGTGACAATTGTGACAGAAAAGGGCGCTACACATTGGTGGAGGTTGAGGCAAGTTTCCTCCCTTCACTCTAAAGCACTTTGAAATCGTGAGATGAAAGGCACTACATAAATGCAATCCAATATTATTACCATTTTTACAAGCTAAGCACTGAGACACATTTCGCCTTCAGGCTTCTGGCCATGAATACACACAGATCACGCGGTCCTGAGGGAAAGTGAGCGGTTTAGCCGTTGATTTCCCCCGTGGTGAAATTCCACCAGCCAGGGCACATCAATGCACGTTATTCTAAGCTAAGTTGATTTGGCGTCTGAACAAAGAGGTCACCTGAGGTACCAGGGTTTTTCAGTACGCTGTGTAGCCCATTGGTTGAGTGAGGTGAAGAGAGTGCAATGCGCAGCAATGTGACAAAGCACTGAAGTATTTTTTTAATAGAAACATATCTGGTTTTCTAGACCATTTACTGTAAAATGATTGTCCGGTGTTTGGAGCCCTGTGTGAGCAATAAGTGCCAGCAAGTGAAACTGCTTAAGGATCAAAAGGTCATGAGACCGTGCGCAATGCAGAGCAGGTGAAAAAGCACCACTTTGTAGTTTGTGTTTTATCCTAAAGCATGATAGCATATAAAACACACAATTAAAAACAAGAGGCTCACAACACACCCACAACCCAAGACCAAAACCTTCACACACCATAATATTCCAATCTAAAGAGAGCATACACATTTTGCACAACACCCAACTAGCAAAACAATACACCTTGTGTACACAACACCCTGACTGTCCCACATAAACACCTCAAAAAGAGGTATAAACACAAAATAACTCAGAAGAGCCAACCTCAATAGGCAACAGAGCCTACAACAAACACCAACTAACGCCACCTTACACCACAAAATACCGAAGGACAGTCTAATTGTCAATGACACAATGAAAGCCAGGCTCCAAGATGTTCTATTGGGGTTATCTTGTGGTGGTTCAACTGTATCTACGCCACGAGGATTTAAAGAAGTTCCTTGATTTAACTCTCTGTCATAGCTACAGACAATGGTTTCAGGCAGACCCCCAGGTTTACAGTGTAAAATAGATGTTTCAGAACAAATTATCCCTGATTACAGTTGATTTCATTGTCTTGTGTCTCATACATGCCGATTTCACAAACGCCTCAAATTCTGACTGAAACCCCTCATGTTTCAGTTTAATCCTTTCGTGTATAAATACCCAACTGTCATCACTTCCAAGTTTGTGCACCTTTGCAGAAATTTCAGGGACTTTCAGGGAAACCCTAAAACCCTGGGGCCGTATATACAAAGATTCTAAGAGTTGGAGTGCTGATCTAGGATCAGTTTAGCGTTTTAGCTCATAATGGATATGGTTAGGATATGGACAGGGGAAACCTGCTCCTAGATCAACACTCCTACTCTTAGAATCTTTGTACATACGGCCCCTGGTCTACAGCATGATACAGGACTAGTGTAAAGTGCAAATTGACTCAACAGCCACAACCACAGCAAAAAGTCGACAAACAGGATGGACAGAAAAAAAAGATGAAAATATGATAGAAAATGCAGACCAGACAGGATATTCAGATATGGCACACAAAGCCAAAGCAAAAGAGGCCCTGTAAGCATTTGTTCACTTTACTATGCTAGAAATGATAAATACTACAGGCTAGACACTACACAATAATTGTTCACTTCACAATTATAATTTATTGTACATATGATTGAGACTGAAGAAGAATTCTGGAACGTTCTGGAAAAAGGCAGTAAGTATTTTCAAAAGAATCCTCTGTAAAGCATTTGGTTGAATGTACCAAGCACAGGCCCGTACCAAGCTAATGACCCTTAGGAGGCCTGGTACAGTATGTACAACCAAATAGTAATCTTTGCTTTTATTTTCTCACAATAGGTGCCTTTTTAACCTCGGGAGGTACTGTACCAGACTACGATCAATTACATTTTATTTTTCAAAACCTTTTGTTATAAACCTTTTTGATGGTCGTCTTTGTACGTTGGCAACCTGGACTGTTCCCTCCTTTCTTTCTGAAATGAAGCAACCTGTGATTATTGTTGTGCCATTGCACATAAACTTTGCACATCTTAAAGGGTGTGTGCGTGTGTGTGTGTGTGTGTGTGCACCTGTCCATTCATTTAGAAACTCACTGCAATCTCTCCTAACTGCCCGGAATCTCTCCTAACTGCCAGAATACCCTGCCCACAGTAGTTTTACAAACATTCTTTTATCCATTTGTACAAATAAGACTTGAGGAGAAGACCCTTTGAGTTCGGTGGAATGATACGATCTGGGTTTGGAACTCCCCACTGATGTAGTAACATACCACAGATTTCAGGACATGCTGACAAACACACAAAATACACACAAGCACAGAGCTATATGCCAGAAATGGGGATTCCACCCATTGCATTATGAATCTGAGTGCACCTCAATGTCAACTTCCTGTGAATGTATAAGTGTGTGTGTATATAGCACTTCATTGCAGTCCTTGCTTGAATCTTAAGCGCGAAGCCTACACCCACACGTGTTTAAAAGTACTTACTGTGCATGTACATACACTCAGTGGCCACTTTATTAGGTACACCTTTCTAGTACAGGGTAGGACCCCCCCTTTGCTCCCAGAACAGCCTGAATTTTTTGTGCCATGGATTCAACAAGGTGCTGGAAACATTCATGAGAGATTCTGGTCCATGTTGACATGATAGCATCACGCAGTTGCTGCAGATTTGTCGGCTGCACATTCATCTGGTGACTGTGGAGGCCATTGGAGTACACTGAACTCATTGTCATGTTCGTGGAACCAGCTTGAGATGATGTGTGCTTTGTGACATGGCACATTATCCTGCTGGAAGTAGCCATTAGAAGATGGGTAGACTGTGGTCATAAAGGGATGCACATGATCAGCAACAAGACTCAGGTAGGCTGTGGCATTTAAACGATGCTCAATTGGTATTAAGGGGCCTAATGTGTGCCAAGAAAACATTCCCCACACAATTACACCATCACCACCAGCCTGAACCGTTGACACAAGGATGGATGCATGGATTCGTGTTGTTTAGACCAAATTCTGACCCTACCATCTGCATGTCACAGAAGAAATCGAGATTCGTCAGACCAGGCAACATTTTTCCAATCTTCAATTGTCCAGTTTTGGTGAGCCTTGTAGCCTCACTTTCCTGTTCTTAGCTGACACAGAAGTGGAACCCAGGTGTGGTCTTCTGCTGCTGTAGCCCATCCATTTCAAGGTTGTACGTGTTGTGTGTTCAGCGATGCTCACACCACCCCGTCTGGCACCAACAATCATTCCACGGTCAAAGTCACTTAAATGACATTTCTTCCCCATCCTGATTTTTTTTTGTCCCGTTTCTCTCTCAATTTTGTAGCCAATTACACCTGCTATTTTCAGGTAAATCCCTCCCTCATAGTTCGCTGCCGTAGCCCTGTGACTGGTAGTGACAAAGGTGAAGTATTGTCTCCTCCGAGACAGCACTCGTCATGCTGTCCAACGTAACTCCGACACCCCAGAGCATCCTGTGCGCAGGGAACGTCTTGTCGGCTTCCCTCCCAACAGCCAATTGCCGCCCCTGGTGGCAATCCCTGCCAGAGCCGACTCTGGCGCGGCCGGCGACTCGAACCCCGGTCGCCGTGGCCAGCGTTGGACGTTGAAACCACTAGACCATGCAGGCCCCATTGGTCTGAACAACAACTGAGCCTCTTGACCATGTCTGCATGCTTTTATGCATTGAGTTGCTGCCACATGATTGGCTGATTAGATAATTGCATTAACGAGCAGGTGTACAGGTGTACCTAATAAAGTGGCCACTGAGTGTATATGCATATACACATGCATGAACACAAACATTCTTTGTTTATGTTATTCTATGCATGGGTACTTTTAATTCACTCTGTTAAAAATAAGCTATTAATAATAATACATTCGGAGGAATGGAAATATCTATCCTGACCTTACTCACACAAATAGCGCTGGACCGATACAATATTTTGGTACATCAGCCCATGTGACCCTTTTGTTAAGTTCAGTTGTTAAATCCAGGAGCACACATCCAGTCCACCCTGAAGAATAGTGTTTCTGTGCAGCAGCAGGTCTTTCTCTTGTGTGGAGGAAATCCCTCACTCCACACAGGACTGCACAGAGGGTGTTCTTTCGGACCAAGACTTGAAAAAATAGATGTAAAAAAGGACTTATTGCACACAGTAAGATGAAAAATATATGTGAATGAAAGTCCACCTTTCAGCCCTACTGACACATGTACTGTGTGTGATGCTGTGACACCTTTGACAACACAAACTCCCCACATAGCAACAATAGGCCTCCACGTGACCTAGAATAATTGCAGGATTGTCTGATAAATAAATTGTAGCTGTTCCCAGCACCAAGGAATTCACCAATTAGGCTGCAAAGGTCATGGCTTCAACCCCACTTCATTTAAGGTTTGCAGCTCCAACCAATACTCATACAACACATAGGCCAATCTAGTACAAATTAGGCTACTTTCATTTCAAGTAAACAAAGAAAACTTAAGCCTGATTATTTCACATTCCATTAGATTGTTTGTTCAGCAGAGACTGTTTCCAAGGCAACATACATGCCTTAAGGTTTTCATATTCTCCATTATACAGCTTAATTTCTACAGAAACAATTTAGGTTGCGTTGCTCAAGGGCGCAAAAGCAATGCCCCACCAATGATTCAAACCTGCAACCTTCTGGCTACAAGCCCGAATTTGTTTCCGAATAATTCAAATCTCCAAAAATATGCAAAGTCATAGAGTCCCTGACTGCTTATGCTTAAAAAATGCTTAATACATCATTCTAGGTTGCAAATGAAATCCAGTCTTCAACCATACAATCAAAGAAAACATAAAAACATTCCTCTAAACATTATGTTAAAATTGAAAAAATAGTATGTATAATGTTCCAAAAGGCTATTGAGTGCAAAGATGGATAATTACATTCACAATTTCTATGTATTCGCTGTGCTCTAGAATCACCTAATTTGGCTAAATGTATTTTAACTAGTATCTGTTACATCCACCCTTTTAATGCCTCTTTCAGTTGGCCCTAAATCGCTTTAGCGGCCGAGACCCGTACGGACGAGACCGCCGTCCGAACCAAAAACATGAACCTTCACATTCGAGTGGAAAACTTTCCGTGGCGCGGAGGCGTAAAAATATATTGGCTAAAGTAGTTATATCTGATATCGATATGCAAATTTGTAGTTGCGCCAAATACGATATGGAAATAAATCTCTATGCCTGCACTAGGTTTGTAAAAGCCAGGCTTGGATATCTAATTTTGCTACTTTTTGTCTGATTGCCAGTACGTAATGGGACATTGTTGCTGTACTCCGACCACTAACGTGTTGATAACAAATACAACTCGAAAGACCTCTAAAGTCTATCTGTTGCAACCACACCGCCGACCGAGTGATCGTAAAAAGAGAATGCCGCAATATAAAAACGAAACATACGAATAGAATTCATGTTCTACGATTCAGCGTTAACGTGTTAGAACAGAATAGTTTATATAGCAACGTGTACAACGGGAGAACTAATCTTAGCGATCAAATTGTCTACATGTGATACATTTTTTCAAATGCAAGTCACACTGGACCCCATACAGTTCAGAGATTACACTCTTGGGCAGCCTGGTCTAAAAGGTTTTGTAGAGAGGACATGGTATTTAGCATAAGGCTTATATATAAATCAGTATACAAGACAAGCACCTACAGTCAGATTTAATAATATGATCTCAATAACCATTAAACTAGTATTTCGGGAAAAACATTTCGGGTATATCAATAAAGCACGGTTTTGAAAAGAGAATAGCAGAGTACAACCTAATTTCTCCCTCAAACTAGTAAACGTAGCTAGTTGTTTCTATTTCTGTATTAAAATTGGATATAAAAACAGCCGGCAAGTACGTATGACTAGCATGCAATCCCCCCCAATAGTACAGATTATGTTAGGTTGTGAATGGATAGAGCAAAGCCGAATGACAGCCCAACTGAAGTTATATGAGCTCATACTGTAACAATATGAAATGAATCAAAAGTGAAGTATTTTTAAAATAAATTAAAGTACTGAAATATCCTACCTAGCAACTGATTTGATTTTCCACAACACATTTGAACTATATTTTATAGGCTGCTAGCTAGCTAGCTAATTAACTGGTTAAAATATGTTTTCAAACTTAAAACCGAGTAGAACCTCCGCGTAATAAAGAAAATAGTCGGGGAAAGGTGCATAAATGCATTAAATTCGGGATTTGTGCAAGGGAAAGCAAACGGTCACTCACCTTAATTAAGCAATTTCTCCCCGCGATTATTTCTCAACCAATGTTTCAGATAATCTAACAATGACAGCCCGATAGTCATCTACCTATGTGTGTCTGCAGACAAACCATAGTTCAAGCGATTTTGCTTATACTTCATACTAGTGCCGTGAGTTCTACGTCACTCTCTCCAGTATCACGTGATAGAGGTCTTGAGAGGACTCGCAAATGTTATATTCAACGAAAACTAAGCGCATTCAACTATGATAGGCTTAAAAGCCATAACGTATATGTATCAACCAACCGAACGAAGGTTGGTTTAGTGTTCGTTGAATGACGTTTTCGTAACCGTTCCGGACTCAATTTTCGAGAACGCGTTCATGGGAAGAGTAGTCTAGAAAATTCAGAATTTTCTTGTCTTTTCACTGACTCGTCACAATAAAAAACTACAACATTCGCCATTGTATATTGAGTGGCAGTTGCATCAGCGCTCATCACTGGTTGGGTTACCGGCTCGGGTAGTTGCCGTATGTTTGTTAGTTAGCTGACCGTATTGCGTATTAGCTTAAAATTAGTCAAAAAGTAACTTAGTATAAAGTTTGACACCAGCGCCGAAATGAAACTATTCGTAACCGAAGGTAATCCGCATTGTCTGAAGGTCCTAGCGGCGGCGGAACTCATTGGAGTAAAATGTGACGTTAGTCATGTAAATCACGAAGGTGAGTTCGCTAGCAACCGACAAGTGGAGAACAGCTGCTGTGGCAATCCAACGTTGGCCAAGTTAGGGTGTAAAGTAATTAATTAACAATAAGACTCGTTACCTCTGTACGCACAACACATATATAACTATATAACAGTTCTAATTTGCTGTCCATTTAGATAACGCGTTTTAATCGTACACAATCGACCGTTGCTGTCTAACCGCCATTGCGTTGCTAAGCGTGGTTGCCACACTGTCACCACTACGGTACTACAGTTATTTGACCGGCTAAGTTAGCGTACCCGTCCGGTTTTTTTAACGTTTGTATGTCTTTGTACCCTTTCATGCGATTTCGATTGTTACTCCGGAGGGCATAGTTAATCGATTTGTAAATACTTTCTGTGTGTTACCTATTGAATATATGAATTCAATAAAGAAAACCATAGTTCGCTTTCTAGCAAGAGGTGACCGTGCTTGAAACTATATGGATGTGTGTACGATTATCATCATGTCTTCCTAGATTATTAACTTTGTTTAGAATTTGTGTTCTAGATAGAATCATACCAATGTACCCCTTGAGTAGTAGCCTAGCCCTTCAGTTTACAAGACGCTGGTATTCATTTCCACATGATGGTATGTTTCGTGGCAGGTCTTATGAGTTTCGAGTACCCTCTTTTTTGTGGTGGGGTTCATTTTATTGCGATTTCTTCGTCTGGAACAGCTCTTTAAAATTGAAATAAAAACCTACTGTCAAATATATGTATAGTTCCATTGTCATATTCTGACACACAAAGATACTGTTTCCCTTGCTTTCTTAGATGCAATATGAAAAAGATAACCGCTCTCACAAGCACTGTACAGAGCCACAATTCTGTAGATGTATTTTTTATCATCATCATCATCATCATCATCATCATTATTATTATTATTATTAAGCTGTAAGCCGCCCTCCATCACTAGGCTATCTCTGACGTAGTCAGTAATTGTTCGTAGCAGCTGGCTGCCTTTCGCAGCTGTCCGATCCCCCTCGGCCTTCCCTGGCCTGAGGAGTGGCACCACGTGGCACGTGTCCAGGATGCACGAGACAGATTGACCCCAGAGCCCTGCCTTCCACACCATCCGGATTACCGTTTTCCCTGATCCGATTGAACCCAGATTAATTGCTGCAGCACGAGACCACATTCTCTAAAGCAGCCCAAAGAATGACGGCCATAGGAACGGGCATCGTTGGCCTGGATGGTAGTGCGCACAATTATGGATTATGCGCACAAACCAAGGTGCACTGCAGCATTTCTTCCTAGGGCTGCTCTTATACGTGAAGGAAACATTGCCCCTAACAAGCAGCTACTTAATAGTTGAAAGGGCAGCTGTTTTAAGTGCCTCGGTGCACAAAGTAGTGTTTTCTGCTTCCACCTGCTCATTGATCTTTCCTGTAAGTCTGCCGCGGGCGGGTCAGGTCTCCGCGGTCACGAGCCTGTTGGGCTTGCTGCCGCGCTTCTTCGGGCGGGTGTCAGGTTTGTTGCTTTGATCTGCAGTGTTGACCGTGTGCGCGTGCGTGTGTGTTTTGACCTTGTGTCCTGTCCCCCCTCCCATGTTCTGATACAGAGAGAGTGGTGCCCCACCTGAGTCGGCCCACGCTGCCAGCCCTGCTGCTTCCCTGCGGCCTTCATCTCTTCACCCCCAACTCCATTTGCCGGTCAGTACCGCCGCCGTCTCAGCGACCCGCTCTGCGGCTGCGTGGGTGCAGAAGCCGAACGTGTGACGCAGCCACGTTCACTCTTGCCCACGGGAGAGCCGCGGTGTCTGCTAGTTTTCCGTCGTCACCCGGCGCTTAACCGATCGATCAAAGCAGTCCATTGGCTCATCCACCATTGGCTCACCTCCGCTGGTTTCTTGGGTCTGAGTTCATTGCTGATGGTGTAAAGAGTGATTTTGAAACATGACTGACACCTCTGCATACACAAAGTACATGCCATCTTGGCTAGCAATGGCTTGACCAGCATGCTGATTTTCATAAGTTATGTACCCTTTTAAGATTTGCATACATTTACGGCCCAAAGCTGTGGAACACCTTACCTATAGATATTAGGGGAGCTAGCTCGCTATTTTTATTTTCAAAAGTAAGCTAGAAACGTATCTCTTCACTTTAGCCTTTTGCTAATTATGCATTTAATGTACCCTATTTCTATCTTAATTGATCTACTTTTATTGTTATTGTCATGTGGGGTTTATCTTCATTGTTTTTATATTCATTTTATTTCTATTTTATGTCTATTTTACTGTATTTTATGTGAAGCTCTCTGTACATGTCATTTCTCTGCTGTAAAGCACTTTGGGCTGCAATTTTGTATGAAAGGTGCTATATCAATAAACTTTATTATTATTTATTATTACACTGTTTATTTTTACATTTGTGTGTGTGCATGTGCGCGCATGAGTGCGTGGGTAATATATCAATAAAGATACTACATTTCTTGAAACTTTAAACATTCTTATTTTTTTTACTTAATGTGTATTTTCTGTAACTGCATGTCAAATGTGTTTTATCGGAAGGCTTGCTGTTGCCGCACACACGCCTTTTGTATGAGGACGCTATACCGCTACACGTGCTGTACTCTCCCGGGTTCTGCCTCCACAGGTACTTCTTTGAGACCAGTGGGCATGAATCCAGCAATCTGAGTAACCAGTGGTTGGAATGGGAGGAAACCGAACTTCAGGTGAGTGTCTCTGTCTGTCTGTCTGTCTGTCACTGTGCTGGGTCCTCGTCGCGGTTTCTCTGCGCTGGATCCCCGGCATAGTTTTTTTTGCGTTGGAGCATTGTCATCGTTTCCCTGTGCTGTGAGCTGTCTGTCCGTCACCCTATCACCGTCTGAGTCGCGACCGTGTTTGACGCGTGAGCCGCCACCGTGTTTAACTGTTTAGCTGTGCGTTGTTTCCGCAGCCCATTCTGGCCCAGGCCCTCTACATGGCAGTCCTGCAGGGGAAGGGCGCAGAGGCAGCGCAGGCCCTACGGGGACCCCTCAGCTTCCTGGAGAGCAGCTTGGGCAACAGAGGCTGCCGGTTCCTGACCTCGGTACGCCGACACAACCGCTTCCATTCTTCTCCCCGCTGAACACGTTTATTCATCCTTTTATTGACTCATTTGCTTAGTATATGCCCTTCCGTGGCTTCTATTTTTTGCATGGTATCCATCTACTGTATGCCGTTGGATATTTCCTGAAATGCTTCGCGCTAAGTACCTTGCTCAAGGGTAAAATGGCAGTGCCCCATCTGGGATTCACACCAGCACACCTATTAGTGCCTTAACCACTACACGCACAACCACACTGTTTCGCGACAGAAAGAATGTGTAAATGCTGACGTCCCACAGTGATGTGACTGAACTTGTGTTTTAGGATGAGGAGGCAGTTGCAGACATTGTCCTGTGGGCGGCGCTCTACCCCTTCCTGTCTGACCCCGATTTCACTGCCGGTGAGAGGAAATAATTTCAAACATCTGATTATTACATCATTGTTTACCTTATGTATTTGCTTAGCAGACACCCTTATCCAGAGCAAATGATACAGATTACATGCAATCCATTCATACAGCATGAATATATTTTACAGAACGTGTATGTATTCTTTTTACATATTTTACTGAACAATTCAGGTGAAGTACCTTCCGTGAGGGTACAACAGAAGTGCATTACACTGCCATGAAAATAAATGAAAACCATTCACCTCGCCAATGTTTGTGTATTCTTCCTCTATCTTCCTGTCTCTCCTTCCTTCCTTCCTACCTGCGCCCTCCTTCCTTCTGACAGGTGCCCTTCCCCAGGTTCGCAGATGGTTTCAGAGCGTTAGCCTGTTGGACGGTTGTGAGAATGCAGCCTACACTGTGCTAAAGGGGGAAGGCTTGAATGCACTGAGTGGCTTCTTACAGAAACAGCCTGTTCCACCCAGCCCGCGCAGAGACACCAAGAACAGCACCCAGATCGAGGTAAGAGACGGGGAGGGACAGACGAGAGGTGGGGGGGGATCATGGGAGATGCGGTTTATAAACATTTTCTCTGTATCCCACCATTTTCCAGGAGTTCATCTCGACCGCCTTTTAAGGGGTCAGGGAATAATTTTCCAGTTTCCCACATTGGCTCTAATGGTTTTCAGGTTTTTTGATTCCCTCTGGAAAATGTCAATTGCGAAGCGCTGTGTGACAACCTGTTTGTAAATGGCGCTATACAAAAATAAAGATTGATTGATTGATTGATTGATTGAAACGTGCCCCAGCTTGTTGTTCTGGCTGAAGAATCACAGCGTGTGATGACACCGGAGGAGATCGAGGCCGCGATTCAGACCTGGAGCCGAGGGCTAGCCGAGTGTCCCGACCCCGTCAGCAGAGAGCGCCCCATGTGAGTTTGCCTCCAGGCCTGACCGTTCTCCGTGTTCCAGCTCTCCGTGCGAGTTCATATCTGGAGATGTAGTGGAGGCTGAGACACTAGGGGTATTCAAGGCCAGGCTCGATCCAGTGTTAGACACTCTAGCCTCTGGGTAAACTAAGCATTGTGAGCAGATTAGTGGTAGGAATGGACGAGCAGTGTTGGGCTGAATGGCCTGTTCTCGTCTTCCCCTTGTTGTTATGTTATGTTATGTTTTAGCAACCTGCGCGGTTTTGCGCGTGCTGTGTGCCACTGCTCATGCGGCGATGGTGCGTCTGTGTGTGTCTGTACGTCCGTATGTTCCCATCAGTCTGCCACAAGAGGACCTGCGCAACATCCTGATCACCAGCGCCCTGCCGTACGTCAACAACGTCCCCCACCTTGGCAACATAATAGGCTGCGTGCTGAGCGCCGACGTCTTCGCCAGGTAACTCTCCTCTTCCGCTAGCTAGCGGGGCTTCCCAGGCTCGGCCCTGGGGCCCCCTCGCTCGTACGCAAGAACGCGAGAAAACGTTGTGACTAGAACTGTGGGAAGGCAGGCAGTGTGGTATAATGGTTAGGGAACTGGGCTTGTAACGTTAAGGTTGCAGGTTCAATCCCCAAGTGGGACACTGCCGTTGTACCCTTGAGCAAGGTACTTAACCTGAATTGCTTCAGTAAATATCCAGCTGTATAAATGGATTGTAAAGAAATGTCAACTGTAAGTCGCTCTGGATAAGAGCGTCTGCTAAATGCCTGTAATGTAATGTAACTGGCCGTTCGGCCCGTTTGGGCTCACGGTTGACCCTTGTACGCCGGTTTCTGTCGCCGCCGGTTTCTGTTGCTCAGTTACGGCCTTTAGAAAACGTGCGCTTGAAGTTCTTCCGTGGTTTTGTCCTTCGACCCGCCTGAACGCAGCGACGCCGGTTCGGCTTGTCGGTTCTCAGTCAGCTGGTCTCACGATGCCTCTCCTCCCGTGCGTGCGTGCAGGTACGGGCGCCTGCGCGGGCGGAACGTGCTCTACGTGTGCGGTACGGACGAGTACGGCACGGCCACGGAGAACAAGGCCAGGGAGGAGGGGATCTCGCCCCAGGAGATCTGCGACAAGTACCACGCCGTCCACGCTGCCATCTACGAGTGGTTCCAGATCGACTTTGACTTTTTTGGCCGCACTACCACCTCCCACCAGACAGAGTGAGCATTGGGGTTTTTTTGTCGGGTGGGTGGGTACGTGCTTCCGTTCGTTCCTGTGTGTTTGAGCTCGAGTGTGTGTGATTGGTTCCCCAAATGAATGTTCGCGATGCTGTAAGGCAGGGACGTCCAATCTTATCCGAGAAGGGCCGGTGCGGGCGCAGGCTTATGTTCCAGCCCAGCATTACAACGCCCGATTCCACGAATCAACCGATCGTGGTCTCCACTCAAGACCTCGATTTGTTGAATCAGGTTTAGTGCTGGACAAGAACAAAGACCTGCCCCCACACCGGCCCCTTTTCTGATGAGATTGGACCCCCCTGCTGGGAATTGTAGTTCTTTGGAAAAGGATATGGCATAATGGTGAAAATCACTGAGTCTCAGAAGCCAGGATGTGTCAAAACCAGTGGTAGATGCTATGAGGCCGTGCATTGTCCCTGTCAAGTAAACAAACCAATAAAAATAACAGACACGGGTACGCGAGAGCTACAGTTCACACGCAGTGAAGCCCGTTCCCGTTGAGACGTTACGTGGGCGCGCAGGTGCCCTTCTTCTCAAAGCCCGTCTGGTTCGGCCCCCGTCCCCCCTCTCCCGCAGCATAGCGCAGGACATCTTCTGGCGGCTGCACGAGCGCGGCTACCTGCTGGAGGACACGGTGGAGCAGCTGCGCTGCGAGAGCTGCCAGCGCTTCCTGGCCGACCGCTTCGTGGAGGGAGTCTGTCCCCACTGCCGGTACCCTGAGGCGCGCGGGGACCAATGTGACAAGTGCGGCCGCCTCATCAACGCAGTGGAGCTCCAGGTGAGGGCTCGTACGCCGCCGCTCTCGTCTTTCGGCAGAGAACGAAGGGCAAAACTTTTCACTCGCTCCCGAAAGTAGATGAAATGTAGGAATGTAGCCTGTGTGACCTGTGTTAGAAGCGGAATTAAACGGTGTGTCTTTTTTGCAACGGGGCCTGTTCTCCATTACAACATATTGGTACATTTACTACTGTTTGTGTGTCTTATGTGTTATCGGAGTGTTTGGGGACTGCTTCCATTTGTCGGGGGAATAATCCATCCAATTTAGAGGATGCAGGGGAAAAAGAGCACGGAAAAGAGAGGAACGCGTTCAAGTTTGTTTCATTCTCGGGAAGAAACGGGGCTTTTTGAAAGGGACGGCTGTAGGCTAACCCCATCCCCGATCCTAACCCACTATCACTCGTTTTAAAGAAACTGCTGCTGTTCTTGTGGTCTGTCTTTACCCCCTCCTAGGACCCCCAATGCAAGGTGTGCAAAGAGACTCCGGTCGTTCAATCATCCAAACACCTGTTTCTGGATCTGCCCAAGGTATGGACAGCGCGTTGCTTCATTTCATCTTTTAATCTTTACTCTCATCTTTTTAGAATACATTTTTTTACGATTTTACCGTTTTCCTCCCAATTTGGTAGCCAATTACCCGCTGTGCTTAGTTCAATCCCCCTTCCCTCGTAGTTCGCTGCCATAGTCCGGTGATGAGGGTGAAGCGCTGCCTCCTCCGAGACAACACTCGTTGTGCCGTCGACTGTAATTCCACTACCCCAGAACAACTCCTGTGCGCAGAAAACTGTGTGTGTCGGCTTCCCCTCCCCCCCCCCTCTCTGGGGCGGACAGCCAATTGCCGCCCCGGTGGCTCCCCCCGGCCAGAGCGCGACGGGGAATCAAAACCCGCTCGCCATCTTTACTCTCATCTTGACTAAAAAGATGTGTCGTTCGTGAGTGGGACTTCCACGATGATGGTCGTCATGGTAGTAGATGGTGGCCTGTGTGTTGAGCTTCTCCCCTATCCCCCCCACCCACCCACCCACCCACCTCACCCCTGTCTCTCTGTCTCTCTGTCTCTCTTCTAGTTGGAGACTCAGCTGGAGGAGTGGCTGGAGAAGTCACTGAGAGCGGGAGACTGGACGGTCAACGCCCGACAGATCACACGCTCATGGTTGCGCGACGGTCTCAAGCCACGCTGCATTACCCGAGACCTTCTTTGGGGCACGCCTGTCCCACACCCTGATTTCTCTGACAAGGTGCGGGACTGTGTCCTCACAAGGCACACATGGAGTCACACATGCAAGCCACTCATGTCCTCACAAAATGACACACGTACACCAACAACTCCCGAGAAACTGTCCAGAATCCTCGTGGCGACAGCATTTTTAAGACGAATACGGTTTGTGGAGAATATCTGTCATCGGTCTCCGTCGTTCTTCTCGTATTTCCGAAATGTTTTAACGGCCTCCTCCTTATTTTAGGTGTTCTACGTGTGGTTTGATGCTCCTATTGGCTACCTTTCAATCACCGCCAACTACACCAACCAATGGGAGAAGTGGTGGAAGAACCCAGAGCAGGTGATGACCAGTGGCATATTCAGTGCAGTGTTAAAATGGGATTTGATCTGAGGAAAACGTGTCATTTGTGTAAAATTATTAAACGCGTATATAATTGAAACTATTATTCTGTAATGGCAATGCGCTGCTATTGCGAACAGAAATATTGTTTTCGGTCAAATTGAAATACTCTGTAATAATAAAACAAACCATCACGGGATAAGTGTGTGTACATGAATAGAACCGCAAATATTTTTTCAAATGTTTTCACATATGCCTGCGAAGTTGACTGATTTGAGAAGATCCCTGGATTGGATGACTTTGCATGCATGTGACGTTCCACCCCTGTTGGTCTCTCCCAGGTTGAACTGTACCACTTCATGGCGAAGGACAACGTCCCGTTCCACAGTGTGGTGTTCCCCTGCTCTCTGCTAGGCGCCGAAGACAACTACACCCTTGTGGGTAGCATCATTGCCACAGGTGAAATATTCTGTCTTGCACAGAATAACACAGATTTGCTGCCGTGAGTTAAGTGCTCGTTAATGGTCTACCGATAAGTTCGCCTGCGGCATGAGGCACCTTTTCACCGATGAAGGCAGTCCACTGAAATGTTTTCATCTTTAGCCACGTCGTAACCGGAAAACATTTAGCGTGGCTCTTTTATGAACGCAATCACTGAATTATTTTTGTCGATCCAAGTCTGTTTTTAACTCAAAGGGCTGAAATACGAGCGCACTCCATTTAGGCTTAAATTGCACACAAAAAAACCCACTTCGATTCATATACAGGAAAGTAACCTCAGGAAGCTAATCAACAGGGTACCTCTTCAGTCGCAGCCAGACTTGGGTCAAAGGATTATTTTAGACACCGGCAGGGCTCAGAAACACAATTGTTTCTCAAACGGTTCATTTCAAGCAGAACCAGTATTTTAATATTTCTGTTCTTGTGTTCCGCCCACAACATAATGTTCCCAAACCAATTAATACTTTTTTTTATTTTTTACAAACATTTTTAAAATGGTTATTAGCATTGGCGTGCTTCAAACATGTATGATTAATTCCATGTGATGCTGTTTGCGCAAATGAGAATAGTAATATATAATAATAATAATAACATACGCCATTTAGCAGACTTTTATCCAAAGCGACTTACAGTAGTGAATGCATACATTTTCAGTATATGTGGCCCCGGTGGGGATTGAACCCACAACCTAAGCGTTGCCAACGCTGTGCTCTACCAACAGAGCCACAGAGAACCACTTCTAGAGAACAGCTTCGAAAGACTTAAGGGATTTCAAGTAGAAATTGTACCCCGGTCTGTTTACAGCGCTGTAGGGAATCTGCCCACGTCTCTGACTCACGACTCCTTTCCCAGAGTACCTCAACTACGAGGACACCAAATTCTCCAAGAGCCGCGGCGTGGGCGTGTTCGGAGACATGGCCATGGACACGGGCATCCCTGCCGACATTTGGCGTTTCTACCTGCTCTACATGCGGCCCGAGAACCAGGACTCGGCCTTCTCCTGGGCCGACATGGCGCTGAAGAACAACTCCGAGCTGCTCAACAACCTGGGCAACTTCATCAACAGGTCAGGAGGGCGGGATGTGTGGCATGGGGAATTGCAGCCACTGGATGAGAATGTGAGTGAAACCCTGTGATGGGTGGAGCCCACATGCTGTCAGTCACGTGAACCAATCGAAATACTTTTCTCTTCACGGCAAAACACTGTGGTTGGTTCAGATCGGCTCTATCCTGGTCACACACATTTTGTGTGCATTACTCGGGTATATGGAACTATTCCAAGGACACCCGTGCATTAATGCTATTACACACTAGGTTAAAAGTTGAATAGTAGCTTTTCCTTGTTGAATGTGAACTGGAATTGAAGCTTTATGCAGATTTTTTGCAATGCATAAAACCGGTCATGTTTATTTCTGCTGTAAGGGTATGAGCCTGACATTTGAGGTTGTCTGAATAGTGACCGCAGCGCAAGTGCTGGGAACTGGCCAGGACACTGACCCCTCCGCGCGGCCTCTGTCCCTCAGGGCGGGGATGTTTGTCACCAAGTTCTTTCAGGGCTGCGTGCCAGAGATGAAGCTGATGGACGAAGACGGTCAGCTCCTGGCGCAGGTGGGGTGGGAGCTGCACCATTACATAAAGCTGCTGGACAAAGTCAGGTAAAGGAACATGTTCTTACCAATCTTTGGTCTCTTTTGCAAACTCTTACTTTGTTCTGTCCCTTCTTTATATTAAATCCCCCCAAAACTACGTTTTAAGTGAGAAGTTCAAGGTTTTGACAAATGTGCACTCATTAGATATTCTCACGTTCGATTGTTTTCACTGGTCAACACGATTTTTCTTGCATGGGGTTTTTCAACGGATTCTAGCTGACTTTCGGGTGCTGAATCCAAATCTATCACATCAGGTTTTTGAACTATGACAAATCATTA
The DNA here is from genome assembly GCA_029706075.1 of Aldrovandia affinis. NCBI lineage: Eukaryota > Metazoa > Chordata > Actinopteri > Notacanthiformes > Halosauridae > Aldrovandia > Aldrovandia affinis. The sequence continues at coordinate 543,685 of JAINUG010000074.1, read as the reverse complement.
TTTTTGAGAAAACTGCAATTTTACACTCGAATTTGAACAACACTGTTGCATTAGAAGATCGATAGATGCAAAAATGTTTACAATGAAAGGTACCTACTTCAATGACAATATTTAATTGTAAAACTTAGATTAGGTAGAGTCTTAACAGCAGATTAGGTAGAGTCTTCACAGCTGCAAATCACAAAAAACATAAACTTATGTAAAACATGTTTTTATGACTTAAAACATTTGTAAAATTATTTTAAGGCCCTAAATGAAGTAGTTTTGGTGAGAATAATCAAGCTTTTGCTGTTTTATCCCCACCAAGATTGCCAGACTGGATGGTCAACTTTTGTAAATCCATGAATATAGAGCATAGATGGCACAAAAACTTCATGTGATAGAGCAAATCTGAGCTCAGATTTGGATTCAGCAGCCCAAAATGAGCCAAAACCAGTTTCCAAAGTCCATGCAAGGAAGAAAAACTTTTTTTTTTGTAGACCAGTGTAATTTCACATGCCTATCCCTAGTGCTTTTATCGATTGGAAAGTATGAGTCGTGTCTCTTTTAACGTTCACCTTTTGATAAGGAGCTCAGTAAGGCGTAAAGGCGGTCGGTCCGTTCCTCTGGGGTTCTGCTGCATATGGCCATGGACATAAAATGGAGGCGTTCATATCTCGAGAGTTCCGCTCCGTAATTGGACTCCGGTTCCAAATTTGCTGCGTCGAAATTGCGGGATGAGCCTCTGAGATGAAACGGGTCGACTGACGACTTGCGCTTCGGCTGCACGCGGTGCCACTTACTAGACGCTCGCTGGTGCTTGCTCGCGGCTGTCCGTCACTTCCCTTTGTTTCTCTGAACTGCTTTGCACAGAATCCGAGATGCTCTGAAGTGCATCTTGAACATCTCTCGCCTTGGTAACCAGTACATTCAAGTCAACGAGCCCTGGAAGAAGATCAAAGGAGGAGACATGGACAGGCAAGTGTCCCCCGCGCCCCATTCTTTTACATTTTCAGCCATTTAGCAGACGCGCTTATCCAGAGCGACTTACACAGTTTACATTTATTTACATACAATCCATTTATACAGCTGGATACTTTACTGAAGCAATTCAGGTTAAGTACCTTGCTCAAGGGTACAACAGCAGTACCCTACGTGGGAATCGAACCAGCAACCTTTGAGTTACAAGCCCAGCTCCCTAACCGTTATACTGCATTGCCAGCCTCATTTTCATCCAGCCAGTAATTTTTTACATTTTAAGCATTTAGCAGATGCTCTTATCCAGAGCGACTTACAAGATGTGCATTAACACATGGGAGGAACAATCATAGTTGGCGCACGAGATCCGTGCAATCAGTGCAGTGCAGTCCCATTTTCAGCCAGCCTCCCCCGCCCTCTCTCTCTCTCAGGGGTGAGGTGTTACTGGTGTTTGTGCTTATCGTTCACACTGACCCTTAAGGCCTACCGCCCCCTCCCTCCCCTCCTCGTGCAGGCTGCGAGCCGGCACAGTGACCGGCGTGTCGGTGAACGTGGCCAGCCTGCTGTCGGCGATGCTGGAGCCGTACATGCCCACGGTCAGCGCGACCATCCGCGAGCAGCTGCGCGTCCCGGAATGCAGCGCCTACTCCATGCTCCAAGACGCGGGCAAATTCGTCTGCGCACTGCCCGTCAGGCACCGGATCGGCACGGTGAGAGGGGGGCGGAGCTTCATACGAGGAAATACAAACGCCCGGGGGAGGAAGGGGGAGGTCCATCTCACTCTCTATATCTCTCTCACTCTTATCTAGGTCAGCCCACTGTTCCAGAAACTGGAGCCGGATCATATTGAGGCCTTGAGGAGGAGGTTTGGGGGTCAGCAGGTAAGGGGTTTGCACGTCTTGCGCATGTTACGCGTGATTACACGAGGACTGCAGGTGAAACGAGAAAAGGCGAGGGATTCCATTTCGGTTACTTTCGGCGCAATCCAGCTGGTCGACCTCTTCGCACAACCTGTGCGTGGGCTGTGTGTTCTTCCTTTCGCTTTTTTTTTTAACACAAGAACTACGCATCCCAGGTCCCTTTTCTCCTTTCACCTTCCCCTCATCTCAAGCGCTTTCTTTTTCTTGCCTCTTTCTTAATCTATTGCTTTCCTTCCCTCTCTCTCTATATCTCTCTCTCTCTCTCTCTCTCTCTCTCTCCAGCCAGAGGAAGAAGACCCCAAACAGCAGGTATCCGAGGCTGTGTTTGTTAACATCTCGCTTTCGTTGCCATTCACAACTCAGATCTCAGTCTCAGCACTCGGTGCCATGGAGGGCCGTGTGTGTGTGCAGGTTTTCGATCCAACCGATCACCGCTGCCTTAATCGCTTCAACAATTAATTCGGCCATATGCGTGTACCTCTGTGCATTTGTTCCAAGTTAAAGCACAGAACATAGGCAGCAATTGTTATTTAGATAACAAAGGTAACTCATTTCACTTTATATGCATTATGTGCAAGGCAACAGGACAATTGAGCAAATAATGGAAGTGATTATCTAATCCAGAGCCAAGGCCCTCCATGGCACGGAGTTTGAGTCCACTGCCCCAACTTGTCCACACGAACCCGCTGTCGTTTCTAAAGCTTCGTGACACTTCTCGTTCCGTCTTTGTTCCCCGTCTCGACGAGACCTTTGGTGCCTGCGTCTCCCCCGAGGCTTAGTTTATAGTTTAGTCACAGACGAGCGCCGCTCGGCAGATACGGAGCCAACATCTGAGACGTAGCGTCGCGGGGAGATGATTTAACACGCTAAATTGGCTTCAGCTGTCTTTTACTCGCTTTTACTCCTTGAGTCCAGCGTCACACTGTACAAATGTTGTGTGGGGGTGAGTTGCTTCGGGATTTTCTTGTGTTGTACAAGCTTTAAGAGTTAGGGAGTGTGTTCGTGCCTTCGTTCGCCACAAAGAGCAAGTCATAAAGTTTGAGGATGGAATGTAGTTTGTTTAGAAGTATTGCAATTTTGTTTTGGATTGGGGAAAAATACTTTTCTTCAGTTTTTTATTTATGAATATTTTTTATGACGAATTCTTCCATTTGGCACATTTTTCACGTCCGTGCGATGGTTTCCACAATGCGTCTCTGCTTGTAGTTGCCTTGGGTACCCCTGAATGATGAGCCCCTTTAACTTTATAACATCCATATGATAACATTTTTTTTTAAGTTATAGTTTGTAATTTTTCCCGGGTTTTTTCCCTCCCAATTTGGTTGCCAATTATACCCTCTATTTATTTCAATTCACCCTCCCCCACGAGTCCACCACCCGTCCTCCGAGTAACGAGCCCATTTTTCCAGGGCCGGTAGATCTGCCTCCTCCGAGACAGAACCCGACCACGGATGCCCTCGACGAACTTGTGCCAACTCATCCTCCCCCCTCCCCCTGGGGCGGACAGCCAAATGCCGCCCCCAATCGGGACTGACGGCCAGGGCCAGTCTGACAAAAACAGGTTTCGAACCGCATCCCTGATAGGTAGCCGCACTCGTATCGGACCAGCCAAGATACGGTGCGTTAGACCGCTACGCTATCCGCTGCCCCATCCATATGATTTTTAATAGACCGGTACATGAGGATACTTTTGAAATTCTAAATTTTTACAATTCTTTTTTTATACAAGTTGATAAACAGCTCTTCCTGCTGATAATGGCCATTAAAAAAAAAAGACATTTCTACAAACCGTTTTTTTTTTCTAGTCGCGCATAAAATACATCTGTATACATTTACATTTACATTACATTTTAAGCATTTAGCAGACGCTCTTATCCAGAGCGACTTACAAGACGTGCATTAATACATAGTAGGAACAATCATAGTTTGCGCAAGAGATCAGTGCAGTAATACAGCGATAGACATCGTTGTAGGCAGCTGTGTACCATACCTGTAACACTGGGAAGGAAAAGGAAAAGATACAAGAAGTGTTGAGCAAGTAGGCAGTGGTGATGACAATTGGGTAGATGATAATTCAGTGGTAGTGGAGTCTGAGTCTGACTGAGAATGCATTGAATGAAATATTGTATGTAATACTGTATGAAAAAGATCCATTCCTTGAAAAAGTCTGACACAGTAGACCGAGGCTGTGATCATAAAATAAAATAAACTAAGCTGATGATAAAACTCTTAACAGCCGAAGGCTACTTTGTATTGAGTGTCTGCATCTCTGTTGCATGCAGCCGTCACCTGAATCCACAGAAATGCCCCTGTCAACGCTGTGATTAGTAATCCGTGATTGAGTCACATTTTTGATACAATTTGACATAACATTGAAGAAAAAAAGAAAAACAAACTGGTCTAAAAAATATTTCACATTTCAATTATCATTGCGTACTTTACATATCAATCTTCCCCTCTCTCTTTCAGGCAGGAGCTCAAGCCGAAGCAAGTCCCGAGCCGGGGGCCAGTTCCGCTCCGGTGGAAGTTGTGGGGATCGGCGCAGGCGACCCCGAGATGGCGAAGCAGCTGGCGCAGGCGGTGGCGGAGCAGGTGAGCGAGGAAGCCGCCGGGGCGTGAGCGTGCGCACAGGCCGACGGGGGCGCGGACCGCAGAGCGCTAACGATCCCCGCTTGTCTCCCGCGTGGCAGGGGGAGAGGGTGCGCACCCTGAAGGGCCAGAAGGCGGAGAAGGCGGCGATCGCTGCGGAGGTGGCCACGCTCCTGGACCTCAAGAAGCAGCTGGAGCTGGCCGAGGGCAGGGTGCCCGAGCCCGCGCCTCAGAAGGGGAAGAAGAAGTAGGGGAGCGACACGGAGGAGAGGAAGGGTCGTACCGGAGCACGGGCGGAGTGAGCGATGTGGTACGGAGGGGCACCGTTAGGCTCTGGCATTTTTAACTGCTTTTAATGGGGTTCGTTACGAACGCTTAACGGTGTACATGTCGGTGTGAGTTGTGTTCGGCGACACGGCGGGCTGTTTTATTGTTCAACCCCGTCTTGAGACGTCAAGTAATGAAACGAATGGTTTTTGTTTGGTCACTTCTAAAACGACGATAGTTTGCATCCAGCGTTTGTCTGATTTTTGATGAACACCTTTTCCAAAGCCAATAAAACATTTGCATTTGTTGTTTAGCGTTTATTTCTCTGTTCAGCGACGTGTTGGTGCGAAACGAATGTATGGTTGTGAAAGGAATTCAAATTCAAATGTGGGATTTAACTCAAACTTTAATAGTAAAATCAACGATACAGTACAATAGTAAATACAGTCCAAAACATTTCTTAATGAGTAATATTCTTTAAGAAAAAAAAAGAAGTGATTACAGTACATAAGCATGCAGGTACTTGCATTAAGAACTACGTATTTAAAAATTGAGAAACAAAATACATGTAGTATGTTGCATATGTTACAAAGTGGTACAAAAATAGGTACGGAGCAGGGCGGTAAATTGTAATGTTTGCCACTTTAATTCCACAGCATGGAAAAAGAGTGTCAGTGAAAACACAACCTACACAAGCGCCCGGCCAAAATCTGTCAAATTCTTTGCATACAAATGCACAGCCTGAGTGACCACGGCATCCGCAGGCCTTCCATTCAGCTCACTTTCCAGTATCCCATTCACACAGACCGCACTGAGCCAGCACAAACACTGCCCGTTCATCCTCACAAAACAGTTCCAGATCTCTCCCATCAAACTGCTGCCCTCCGGAGGGGTGAGTTCTGGTTCTTGAAAATAATGTTGATGTCGAAAGCCCTTAAATTGAACTAGAATGCTGATGCTAGACGTATTCGGGGAGGGACGGATTGAACGCCACAGATAACCGCATGCCTCCCCTCCTGCTCCTGTGAAAACCCAACCCGTTTGTCATTTTACACCCGCTTGCCTTTCCTTCCCTTCCGAGAGCCCAAACGTAAATTATGCATTCTGCCGCTAACCGAAAGACACACCTCATCGGCTCAGTGGAAACACCGAGGACCTCAATCTCGTTACTGCCAAACAAACCCATCACGATGCACCTGCTGCAGTATCGCTTCTGTAGCTCTCTCTTCCGCTGACTCCCAAGGTCAACCCTTTTCCCATTCGAGTTTGTGCCAAAATACATCGCTCGGCTTACGGCTCCACTCTCGCCGTTCCACTCTGCTCTCTGCACTTGCAACACTTGGTGTTTACTCGTCTACTTTCGCCTTGCCGTTTCCTTTCCTTTCCTTTCCTTTGCCCTCTGCCCTTTCTTCCCTCATCTCATTCAGTCCCAACTGACATGGCCTTTCTCTTCTTCCCACCTTTTATTCTTGTCTTTTCACACCTCTACATATCTGTGGCTTCCAGCTTTACCCCCCCCTCTGTTTTCAGATAATGAACCCCCCAACCCCCTCACTTCCGGGTGTTGACCAGCCTCTCGATGAGGGCTCGCCGTGTCCTCTGCACCTCCTCGCCCAGCCTCTCGATCTCCGCCTTCAGCCGCTCGTTCTGATCCGTCAGCTCCTGCACCTTCCTCTCGTTCTCCTGCTCCCTCTCTTTCCTGCTCTTCTTGGTGGAGGAGGGCGCGGACAGGGGGGCGGAGGCGGGGGCGGCGCAGAGGCCGCCGCCCTTCTCGTCGGCCCTCTTGCGCTTGCCCAGCCGGTACGGAACGATGGGGGGCGGGGAGAGGGGGGAGCTGGGAGGAGAGCAGTGTAGGGTAGGAGACTGGGAGGCGGAGGAGGACGAGCAGGGGGAGGGGGAGGAGGGGGAGGAGGAGGAGGAGTCGGGGACGGAAGGTAGTTCCTCTTCACTGGGCGCCGGGGAAGGGGGGCGCTGGTTGGGAGGGTACCGACCGCTCGTCTCCACCCCTCCTCCCTCCATCAGCCCCACCCCTCCTTCACTCAGCAGCTCGAAGAACTCTGGAGGCAGCAGGTCCCCGCCCGTTCCCCCTCCTACTCCTCCTCCTCCTCCTCCTCCTCCTCCTCCTCCTCCTCCCACCTCTCGCTCTTCTCTGGCGGGAGCACTCAGGCCAGAGGCGGGGCCTTGGCTGGGGTTCTGAGGGGGCCCCTCCTCCACCACTCTCTGAACCCCCTCACCCCCCCAGACCTGCCCGTCGGTCAGCCAAGTGAGGGAGCAGCTTTCAAGAACATCCAGAAACTCTGGCTCTTTCTGGAGAACAAGAGGGAAAAGAGGGTGAGCAAGAGTTTTGTGAAAAGCGCTATAGAAATGAAATGTTCTTCGAAAGTCAAATAAATTGCGTCGATTTTAAAATGTAGGAAATTGCTGTGAAAAATGAGCCTTCCTCACAAACCTCAAGGCAAGGTGGGGCACGGGCAGACTTGGCCCCACCCCCATCAGAGCCCAGGATATCCTGCAGGTCCTCGTACCACGCCTCCAGCTCCGCACCACACAGTGGCCCCACGCCGGGGGGGTACGGGGGGGGCAGATGCAGCCACTCCGCAGTCATCTCACCACACAATCGCAACGCACAGATATGCTTCCACACAGGTACACACTGGACCTGGAGATGCAATAAAGGTGATTTGGGGAACACTTATAAGAGAATTCACAACTCACATGTGCAAATGTCCCAAATGCAATTATGTTCCCACTAAAAGTCATCATTTTAAAAATGATTAAGAAATAGAAATCACAAAAAATATGCTTCATAAATCAGATTCATTGAATACTTTTGAATACTGAAGTCCAAATGGAAATTGTAATGTAAATGTAAACTTCTTTGTTCTTTCCTTTCTCATGTGAGATTGGAAAATGATGGCTCCCAGTGGATATACTCATGTACTGCATTCATTGAAAATGATTCCGAACAAAATGACGACGTCATTGTTTCATAGGCTGAATTATTTTCATTAGCAATTAAAACATTTTTAATTAATGAAGTAAACAATTATATTTTGTATCATAGTACATTGACACAAGAACATTGATCAGTATCTCAGCATTTAAAGGACATTCACCTTCTTAAATCACCTGTTAATCAAGTCTGGCGGTGTGTTGTAGGTGATAGTTTGTTCCAATAAATCTAGAAAATAGAAAATAATAACATGCATCAGAAATCACAGTGTGTAAGAGAACTGCCCGATCAAATATCAACGAAGTACACCAACATCCTAACCTTTTCAAAACAACACCGTAATCCTATTAAACTAACATGTCAGGACTAGCCCACATTTAAATTCGTCGGATGTTAAAGTATCACTCACTAGTCTGCATGGACGTTTATTCTCAATGTAAAAATAAAACAAAAAAACAGACGGACAAACTGCCATTTTAACGACAAAACGCGTGCTTGTAGAAATATTGATACATGTAGTGTTTGCTTTGGTGTGGGGCAGGGAAATTTAGGTCATTGGTTTTCATGTAAACAAAGATGAAAGTGCCCGAGAGCGCCCCCTGCGCAAGTCTGGGATTCCCGTCGCAGCTCTAGCCCTCGCCAAATCACGCGACGGCAGGTGCAGGTAACGAAGGCATGTCCGGTAAAGAAGCTCGCTCGCTAGCTGGTAGTACAATTCTTAACTAAAACGTACGCAAATGTTTTATGCTTAAATATAAGTGGTATTCTCGTTGATACCCCCCCAAAAATTCCCACGTGAAAAAGACGAAAACGACGATATGTGTTGATTGACATTATTACGTTAGTACACAATGCCGTAATATATAACAGCAATACATATATGTATATATATATATATATATAACTATTTGTACAAGTAATTATTTAAAATAATTTTTATAATAAGAGCATCGTTTCGTTTTGTTTCCTTGTCGTTATTAGCCAGCTACTTACAAATTACTACTCTAAGGTCTGAACGTTAATGAGCATTTGGCTTGTATTGTAACTTCAAACCCCGTCGCTTGTTCGTTTCGTATTTATTTACAAGTGACGTTAGAAACCAAATAAAATTGGTTGGGGGAAATTGTCTAAACTGTTTATTTTTTATGACAATCGTCCAATCCACTCCAGTCGTTTGGCTTGCGTTACGTCATGGAATCAGACGGAATACACGAAACAAAAGGCGAAAATATATTTGCGCTAACTAGTTGATTATCACTGAGTGAAGCATTGGTATGGGCTACCTGGCAAGATAATACATAACATTTTGCTAAGAATATGAGACAAACCTAGATAGGCTTTTCTTTGTTCTGGTGTTGGCAAGCTATTTCCTATTATTTTGGTTTACAGTGAAGATAACTGCTAGCTAGCTGTTCATTTACCAAATATGACGAACACAATAAGGCAAGCCTTAACGAAACTTAAGTAGCCTAGCTAGCTAAATATAACATAACAATCTGATATGTAACAACTTTAATGCATATAAACGAATGGCTAACCAGCTCGCATGCGTTTGTTATTATAGCAAGCTAACTAGATGTATGCATCTAACGTTAGACGTCAATGGCTGTCAAACTCCAAACGTGCAACTTGGCTAAAGCTCTGCTAATTATCAGGAATTTCTCTCGATCAAATTTAAAAAGTAGCTAACTAGCTAGTAAATCAGACATCTCCTTCGGGAGACATTCTCAGGAAGTGTCTATATAAAGACATGTCATGTTTAACATGAGAACAGCAACTGTACTCCCAAAACAGACTTGGGAATTTTGCCAAAACATACGCGTCCCTATGTCTCGCAATCCTCTGCTAGTTCGTTAACGTTATATAGCTTGATGTCTCTGCGATACCCAAAGCCAGGGTAGTTAGCTGGCTACCCAACCATAAAACTTCATGTAGACTCACAATGATTAGGTAAACAGATGAGCTAACTAGCTAGTTAATGGCAGTCTTTAAAAAAGCATGACCAAATGACAATTAAAATACTGCCCATCCTACTACATTAACTATAATGTAATTACTTACCCTTTTTCTTTTATTATTTCGCTTTCTCGTTTGTCTAGGGGTTGGAGTATGAATATATTTTTGTTGAGATTGATGATAGCTCATGTTAACCATTGTTCAGTATAAGTCACTGAATGTGAATTTTTGGAAACTCCCGGTGATCTTTATATATAGTAAAGTCAACCTAACACTGAGGGTGGGAGGGGGAGGTTCACAACCTAACCCAGACTATGAGTCATAACTCAAGATGACCATCTGCTGAGACCAATCCACGGCGCAGCGTACAATTCTTCTGCTTGGTGACATCCAATGTGTGGCTCTATGGCAAGGAATAGGGCGGGTCTATGTTGCATTGCTAGTTGTCTCTATATGGGTAGTTTGGGTGTTACGAAAGATGTGATGCAGTCATAAGACGGCCAGGACGAATTTGGGGCGTATGGGAGTCACATGAAAGGAATGATGCAATCGTTGGCAACCGGTTTCCAGCCGGAGATAAGACTAGCGGAATCAGAACATGTTTTATTTAACAGTCATTCGTTCAAACAAAATAAAACTATGCAAGGATATTCGAAACTTTACAATCCTTTTCGCTTGCGTTTGCAGTATACCTCGCATTATTATATAATTCCGTATGTGCATATGTGTTTCATTTGACAAACTCAGAAAAGAGTCATGGTTAGGACAGGTTAACCTGTACACACGCGACTTATTTGGATATAAAACAGGGGTTTTGTTGCACTTGAGTGATGAATCATATATTACCGATCTAAATGGTTAAAATATAAAAATTGACTAGATAAGCATTATCCATTTGCCCTGTCGGGCAGCATACCCAAACCGTGCACATTTTATTTCGGCTTTGCTGAAGAGGTTCACCGGCGACGCATAGTAACCTTTCCATGCATGCCAATGCGAAACTGAGGAATTGTTTGAGCTATATCCCTGTTTAGAGTCACATCCTGTGTGTACAGCGAGCAGTTTCTGTCTGCGCTGATTTGATCGCCTATTCGGCAGAGACCGCCTGTTGGAAGTATTCATGTTCAAGAAGAAAGTGCTGCAAATGTCCGGTTAACTCTTCAAAGTCATGCGACTTCATTTCATACCAAGCCTTACTATATTCATGCTAAACACGAATAAACTTGTCCCCCCACACCTTGGGTGTCGGTGGGCGATAAACCGGCCCTTTATTCTGCCTTTACCCAAATAAAATAAAGGTCAACTGTTTCGAAAACCCTAGTTTTACAATGAAACAACGCCCAGGGATAAAAAAGCACGAAGAGAAGCTAAGTCCCAATATAGCTAGTTAACTAAGTGGACTACCTTAGGTTTGTTAGTCCAATGTATCTGTGAAAGCCGCAATGCACCGTAAACTGTATTCATAAGGAATATGATTGTGACATTGTAACAAATAACAAATTGTCTAACAGTTGTACGGTGCATGCCTAAAACTGAAGGTATTGATGGGCATACACAAGCTAAATGCTGGTTACAAGAAATACAACCAAAATACATGTCTACAAAGTTACCATTAAAAGCCAATTTAGGTGGAAAGCTAATAAGAACACGGACAATAGCCTAATTTAAAATATTGAACTGAGAATTATGCGGATTGGATGATAACTGTTTTTTTTCTTCTGTTTTCCAAGCACCCCCGAAAGCAAGTAGTGGGGAGATTTTTACTCAATGTGTGGTGCAGAAGCGCATGGTTATAGCCTAGCAACAGCGCAAGAGGGATGCACGCAAGGGTAGCGAATAGAAACCCAATATACTGTCTCCAGGACCTTGGCTAGCGCGCTAGAAGAGACGCTATTAACACGTCACAATTTCAGTGGCTGTTGCCGAGTAATATAGCTAGTAGATTACTGTAACCTATTCTCAATCGACAAGTGTTTATCCTTCCTGATCCGCGATTCCCCTAAAGGCTTATTTATTTATTTATTTATTTTAACTCCGACAAATATTTGTGTTTAATTCAACCCATTTTAAGTGTTGTTAAAATAAGGAAAGATTAGAGGAAGCTAGAAATGTAATCACACTGACCATTAAGCATTAATACTCGCGCCTAATATCGTTACACACAACATCCGTTTCTATTTTACTATCATTTACTGTTGATGTTTGGCTGTTCCATGCTTGGTTCTATGGTAAACCTGCTCTTTAACTGGCCAACATTTACAACCTAAATATGAACACACGCACACGTATACACGCTACTGATTTATGTATTCTAGTGATTATTGTCTAGCCAGGAATTACACAAAATAAATATTAATTATTTATATACAGGGGTAGACAAAATAATTGAAACATGAAACAATATATGAATATGTATTCATTAATAAGGAGTTGGCCTCATGCCGTCATAATTCTCGACACTTTTCCCCTTGACACATTCAATAATTTTACCGTTTCTGTGACTGACGTACCTGCAATTCGGGCAACTATTTGACCTCTTTCAAAATCTGTTAGATCTCTCATGTTGCTTTAGAAATATAATTTAATATATTTATATAAAATATTAAAGTGTTGAATTTTAAACGTATTTTATAGCCGAAACATATTGGTAATTACTATTGACATTAATATGAAACGTGTAGACTCGTTTTTAATTGTGATTTCATTACTTCAAAATACGAGTCCTTTTTCATTTAGTGTTTCCATATTTTTGTCTACCCCAAGTGTATGTACAGTCAGGTTCAGAATTATTTGCACCCTTGATGAAAATGAGCCAAAAAAGGACTGTAGAAAACAAATAATACCATTACTGATATATTGTAATTTTCCAACATGTGGAAAATATTTTACTTTATGAATGATTCAATGGAATCAACCAAAATAACACTTTCAAATTCCTTTCCAAAAAAAAGCCTCCCTGGTTTTTACTACTTAGTGCAGCCTTCCCTGGCAAGGATAACAGCACTGAGCCAATTCCTATAATGTTCAATAAGGTTGGAGAACACATTTGAACGGACCTTGGACCATTCCTCCATGCAGAACCTTTCAAGATCCATGCTATCCTTAGGTTTGCGGTAATGGACTACTATTTTTTTTTTTTCATAACCAGTTCTGCATTGATTTTGAGGTATATTTGGGACCATTGTCTAATGTCTAACTGAATAAGTTTCAGCTTATTCGCAGAGGCAACAACATTTTTGGCTAAAATGTCCTGGTATTTGGTGGGATTCATTATGCCATTAATCTTATCAAGAGCCCCTGGACCACTGGCAGCAACACAGACCCAAAGAATCAATGATCCACCACCATATTTGATGGTAGGTATGTGGTAGGTGCTTTTCCTTGTATGCATCCCTCTTTTGATGCCAAGCGGTGTACATGGCCAAAAAGTAACATTTTGGTCTCATCTGACCATAGCACCCAGTTCCAGTCATAGTTCCAATGATGCTTGACTAACTCCAGATGCTTGAATTTGTTGGTTGCCCTCAGTAAGGGCTTTCTTCATGCAATCCTTCCAAAGAGCCTGTTGGTATACGTATACATGGTACTGGAGGTGGCATCTAATGGTTGATTTTGAGACTTTGTGACCCCAAGACGCAACTAAAGTCTGCAGTTCTTGAACTACGGTTCTTGGGTTTATCCTTTACCTCCCTCACCATCTTCCTCACTGTGTGGGGGAACAACATGGACTTGGCATCCTTTTTCTGGCAAGAAGCCTTTAGGGGTGCCGATAATTTTGTTACCTACCTTTTTGAGAAAAAAAACTGCATTACTCAATTTAAAAAGAGAAGAAAAAATACAATTATTCTATTACAATAAAAGTATATCGTTTTTCTGTACGTTTGAGCATAAAATATTACTCCTTGTTTATTTTACACAGCCTTTTTCTTTGTTGCTCATTTTCATCAAGGCTGCCAATAATTCTGGACCTGACTGTATGTTGATTCTGGTTACGTTTATGTCAAGTGGCATGAGACTATAACAATGAATGGGGGAACCACTTAATCCTGAATGTGTTATATAATGTTAAAAGGGTGCAAAATGCCAAAAGGATGTATTCAAATGTACATTTGTCAAAAGTAAAACCACTAGGCACTGATCAATGACAGTTAACTGCTTTAAAAAAACAACATCCAAAAAACATGTTCATTATAAATTGAATATATATTTGACGGATTGACAGATTTAATTAAATGCCTATGTTAGGAAGTAACTATTATAAAAAAATGACTAAATACCATTTGTATGCAGTTGAAAATATTGTAATACTTAATAGAAAGTAACTCTCTTTCAAAACTATTTTAATACACATTCCAGAAAGTAAGTTAAAAAAAAACTATTTGTGTATAAATTATACAAAAATGTAAATATTTATAGTGTAGTTGTAATATATTACAAAACGAATTCTAATACACTAATTAGACTAATACAAAACTAATTTTAGCATACAGTTACCTAAATACTACCCAGATTCATTGTTTATATTTCCCTAATTATTATTATTATCATTAATAATAATAATAATAATCCAATTGTGAATTGATAAACACATTAATTTAGGACGACTTGTAAAGATAGATACTTAATATCAAAGGTTTTCCGGTACCTACCTGAAATATTTGAAGGACAGATTCAATTATTGTACAAAAATCTATTGTTTGCACTGCTGCATATACAGTAGGCTCCACTTTTATTCACACCCTTGATAAAGATGAACAAAAGAGATTGTATAAAATAAACTATATAGGTAATGAGGTATGTTTTATGCTAAAAAAAATCACAAAATTCCAAACATTACTAATACAGTTGTTCAGAAAAACATATTTTGTTTTATTAATATTTTTCCCTGAAAACATCTGGATCACAATTATTCATACCCCTAACTATTCTGTTCAATTTAATCCAACAAAAACAAATCTTCATAAATATACAACTTATTTGAAGTTCATTGGAAGGTTATGGAACTATACAGCGGCCTACAATGGTTTCCTGTTTCCCTAGGGTATAAAAAGGAGGGAACACATGTTTGAAATATTATGGTCAGCCATCACCATGGTGAAAGGCAAATAACTCCCTGAAAGCATCAGACAAAAGGTTATTGACCTCTACAGATCAGTAGATGGCTACAAAAACCGAAAAAGTTAAAAGATATCGCTTTCCACTTTTGTGTCAATTATTTGGAAGTTTAAGGCCACTGGAACAGTGGCTAGCCTACCAGGTGGAGGACGCAAGTCTATCTTGCCCCTACGTGTAGTGAGACGGATGGTTCAAGAGGCAAAAATAAGTCCAAGGGGCATAGTTCAAGATCTCCAAAACAACCTAGCATCTTGGGGTTACAAGGTGTCTAAAGCTACCATTCGACGACGAATACATGAATATGGCCTTTATGGCAGATTTGCAAGAAGAAATCCTCTTTTGAAGACAATTAACTGAAAAAGGCATCTTGAATTCGCCAAACTACATCTGAACTACAATTGGAACCATGTCTTCTGGTCAGATGAAACAAAAATCGAGCTTTTTGGACATGCACATCAGCATTGTTTGGCGTCCAAAGAATGCAAGTAATGTTGAAAAAGCACCTCATTCCTACAGTGAAACATGGTGGTGAATCTTTAATGCTTTGGGGTTGTTTTGCATCCACAGGCCCTGGGGCCCTGATTAAAATAGATGGAACCATGAACTCCAGCATATACCAAAAAATTTGGTCGAAATACCTTGTTCCCTCTGCCAGGAAGCTACACCTTGGCCGCAGATGGACCTTCCAACAAGACAACGATCCCAAACATACGTCCAAAGAAACTAAGAAATGGTTCACAGAGCACAACATCAATGTCCTGACATTCCCAGCACAGTCTCCAGACCTGAATCCAATTGAACATTTGTGGTTTGAACTCAAAAAAGCAGTCCACAAACATCAACCCAACAATCTGAAGGAACCAGAACAAATCTGCATAGAGGAATGGTTGAGGATCCCCCCCAAGAAGTTCCATAACCTCGTACAACACTACAGAAGGTGACTACTTGCTGTTATAATGCCCAAGGGAGGAACCACAAAGTACTGATAACAGAGGTGTGAATATTTGTGCCAATGCATTATTATTAAAAAATATAATTTTCTGAATTTTTTTAGAGTAAAATATACCTCATTACCTATATAGTTTATTTTAAACTATCTCTTTTGTTGATCTTTATCAAGGGTGTGAATAAAAACTGAGCCTATGTAGTTGTAAGTTATTTTCTTTACCGTAAGCTATGGCTAAAATGACAGAACAGAAAAAAAGGTTGCAAGGTAGGCAGCCACCATCCGTTACATAATATATGACCTACAAGTGTGCAGAAATGTGGTGGGCACTGTAAAGTCTGTAGTCAGCATGTGAGGTAAACGCATTGTTTGTCTGTCTTTCGGGTTGGTGCATTTGTGTGTTGTGGCTTTTCCAACTCCAATGTGGAATTGTGCCTTTTGTTGTTTAATTTAAACTTCCAATATATTTATAGACGTGTACATATATTTAAATCGATATTTAAAATAATAAGCAGCATTCCTATCCTACCATAAATACGTGGCCACTGTTGCAACTTGCAGGCAGGTTGAGCTTTTCCAGAGCTGACGGCCTCGGGTTTAGCTAAATGTTTCATCTTAAATAGCAATATATTTGTCAATGACAATCTATTAAGTGCTAGTTTGGTTCGGTTTCGGAGGTCACTGAATCTCCATACTGGAGAAGAATGCTTCCCTAGGAAGGTTTTGTCCGTGAAGAACTTTGTAAAAGGTTCTCTAGAATGAGGTGTCGCCAGTTTACACATCACGCTAAAGTAGACACTTGGAAGGGGCAACTGTTCCTGCTCAATGCAATAATTTAGCTACAGATATGTACTCGAGTGCAAGTGCAATTTTTGTTCAAATTAGGCAAGGCAATGCACCAATGCCCCCACTTTGCCCAACAATTGCAATATTGTGCGAACAGTGGTTGTACGCCTATTTAAAAAGCATGTTCCTCTTAGCAGCCTCGTTTGTCTTTTTTTTTTTTTTTTTTTTTTTCAAACATCCCCTTTCATCGACCTAGTGCATTGTGGGTATGGAATTCCCAGGGCTGTCCCTCTGTAAGTGCGCATGCTCGGGAGGAAACTCCATGATTTTTTTTGGCACGGAATCTAAAGGAAAAATAGGAACTTGGAAACGGGGATTAGCTAAAAGGTGCATCGGAGAGTCCAAATCCAAACAGAACATAGACTTGCGCGGCCGAATCAAGCCTAGAGCGACGGGCAGGGGGTTGAACGAAGCGATCGGACCTCCTGCGGTCGACTGGGACCTACTCGAATTTAAAGTCATTTGCGACAATGCAACGGTCGCAATAAAACCCTGCGTTATTGCTCTTTGTTTTTTAACAGGACGGGCAGACGGGCTAGCTATAGAGGGAAAGGCATAGATAGAAAAGCGCGTAACAACAACGGCAACAGCAACAACAACAAAAGTCTGTCAACTAGCTTACAAGCTAGCCTAGTCTTCATCCGTTTGCAGTACAGAGAAGAAGCAGGAAACTTCGTAAACAGAGGTATGTTGCAGCCCCAGTGCGCGAGCTAGCTAGCCAGTTAGCGTGTTCAGCTTATCTGACTGGCTAGCTTGCTAGCTACGTTTTTAGACGTTTCCATATCTGTTGGCTACTTCTAGCTAGCACAGAGTACAGCGTGATATGCCTTCCCCAGTTGGTGGAGCAATGGTGGATTTGTTTACACTTGGAATGAGTCATGGTTTATGATTTAATTGCCTCGCTGGTTTGCTATTTAGCTAGCTAGCGAAATGGCTAGTTAGCTCTCCGTCTCAAACTCGTAACTGCTCGCCGGTTTGTTCTCAAACCAGTGATTCTTAGTTGGCGTTCACCAAGCACAGCACGCTCTTAGCTATTTATGCGTGTTGGCTGAATTGCTAACTTGCTAGTATCTATATTATTATTTGTGCTAGTTTAGAAGTATTCACACATACCCCCATACCCCTGCATAATTTACATATCTTCATAACAATGAGTTAGACAATGAATTTCGTGACAACGAGTTGGCTATCAACATATGTTCAATTTGTGGCAACGTTGTTTATTGGAAGTTTAGATTAAATAATAAAATCACAATTCCAAGTTGTCATGAAATTTAATATTGTTTTAAAGTTGCATCCCTAAAGTAAAATTACGCTTTGCAAGGTAAGTTCACATACAGAATTGCCAATTTAGTTTGAGCAAGTTTTTTTTTTTTTTAAGTTGAAGGAGAACTGCTGTAACATTTTAGTTTGAAGGTTTAAATCCTTTGTTCAACTCGGAATAGATGGGAGAACATTTAGCTTCAGTCATAGAACCAAGAGTGTTGTTTTGGTAATATTCTGTGCCTATGAGCTGTGACCCAGTCCTGTTTTGATCATTGCCTGAAAATGCACTGTAGAGATAATGTTGTACCTCAAATGTCCTTCGCAGCCTAACAATCTATGTTATTACCAACATGTCATGTAAGTAACCCCATGGGAAAATATACATAAATTAATGGATGTGTTTTTGGTTGTATGTGTATGTCTCAGGTGTACATGATGGATGTCCGTGGTGCCTTAAACCTGATGGATTTGGGTTTCAACAAATTGCACTAATGCAGAAAAGTCTTTTAACATTTCTGCAGTGGATTAATACTAAAACAATCATGCTTTATTTATTTCACCTGTCAAAGCTGTTCCAGTACACCTTCAAGCTGCTCCAGTTTACCCTGAGGATCTTGGTATGTTTATACAAATCTCAACCATCACCCATGCATTATCTTGCTGTCTGCTGCTGCTCTGCCTATTTTGACCTTTTTTTTTTTTTTTTGCTGTCTCTCTTGTGCATGTGGACCGGTCTTTCTTTTCCTCTATCTCAGTGCTTGTGCGACTTCTCTGTCTTTCTTTCCTCGTCTTGTGTATATAAATGTTGTCTGTCTGTCTGCTCTCATTCCTTGTCGTCTCTGGCTAGATCTGTGAACTGGCTGTCTGTTAGCTTCCACACCAATAGGCAATTTTCACTGGATTGAAAATAAATAAATAAACGTGTTCCATAATAGCCAATGGTCTTTTCCACATTTGTGCCGAATGTTTCTATGCCGCTTTTCCTTGCTACATGATCGGTCAGCTTATTTCGTATTGTATCACTTTCTGATTCTTATCCTGCCTACGATAGAAATCCATCGGTGCTTGGAGCACAAACCATGGACCTGCCGCAACATAGTTTGGTTGTGTGTAGTTGTGGTTTGGAGACTCGCTGGGGCCATACCCGCTGTCATAAATGAGCCGTCGCGGGCGAACTTTGGTTTTGAAGCCGTGTTGGTGAGCCTGGACTTTCTCTAGCTGTCTGCTGTTCTCCACGTGTGGACTTTGATGTGGTTTCCTTGGCTCCTTTATCTTTTAGCGTTTCTCTCTCTTTACCTCTGCCACTTTTGCTGTTTTCTTTTCTTTGATTTCCTTTTCTTCCCTTCTTTCTGTCCCCTGCTCTCCTCTCCTGTTGGTAGCTCCAGTCACACATCTGGGAAAGAGCTCCTGTCAAAACTTCAAACAGGAAACACAGTGACACATTTCACACCTCTTGGAGCAGAGAGAGAGAAGAGACTATCTCTCTCTCTGTTTACTATGCGGCTTTCTTTTGCCCTTTTTGAAACTTAAGACAGCAGTGTCTGAATCCCCATCTCAAAACTGTTGTTTTCTGTTTTTCTCTGTTTTTCTTTCTGAGAGCTGTTAAAGAAGACCTGTCACCTCTGTCTGTATGGAAGTGTTGTTTCAGTCAGTCACCACAAGGTTGAAGAGAAGTGAGACATATCAAAGTGTTTTACTGCTCTGTCTGTTGAGAGTTTGTTTGCGCTGGGTGGACTAATGTGTTGTCTGTACAGCAATTTTATTTAGACAATAATTGATGTGCTAGGGAAGAAAGAGCATGTTTTCCATTATATACCTGCGATAGTATAGAGATGCCCATCATTTCAGGCACTTGCCCATGTAGTTGCATTTCAGGTCTTTTTCTGTTTCAGCCGAAGGCACGGAGGAGTATTCCAGGGCCCTTGTACAGCGCAAGACGGTCAGAAAGAAGGAAGAATAATAGGGCGAAAGAGGGGTGGACCATAGACTTGCTTTAAGTCCTAATGTGTCCTGCCTGTCTGGAAAATCATGTGTTTTGAAGGGTGGATTCCATGGATGACACTGGCCAGGGCTTTATAAAGATGAAAAGGTATTGATTCCTCTCTTCCCCACTAGGCACCCCCCGTCCCCCCCACTCCTTTCACCAATTTGCTACCTGTCAGTACGCAGAATAGACCCTATTCACTCCTTTAGGTGAAATATGTTGACTGTATTTTTGTATCTCCTTGCATGCCTTCTGAACTAGAGTCCCTTTCTGTTGTAATGTAAGAACAATTTATCGGCAAAACTTCAAAGCAGTGCCGCTATATGGCTGCGCTTTGTCTCATCTTGTTTGCGTATCATCTGCCCCCCCCACCCATCCCTTTCCTATCATGACTTTCGTTTAAAGGTGCTGGAAGCCTGAGGCTAGAAAATGACTGGAGGCAGTGAGTGTGGCGCTGGAGACAAAGATGGAGCCCCCATGTTGGCAGCGCAGGTTCCTGTTGGCTGGCAGAGGACAGTGGAGGGCGGGGCAGTTGCGTACATCAGGTAATGCAGAGTGGGCACTACAAGATGTTTGGAGTCTTAACGTTGCAGGACGTCTCATATTTAACGATCACAACTTCTGAAATCTTGAGTCGTCTCCGTCGTAACGGTGCGCACTCTTAAAGACGTAGCAACGTTGCAAGATGCTCTTGCCTGTCTGCTTGTCGTGACCAGTGGTGGAGTGGCAGTTTGTTTAGTACCGGAGTGCTGTTTTTGTAATGACATCAGCTTATTGGCTGTTGCCATTGACAAATCGCCTTTGTAGCACCTCTCACACTACAAGAGCTACAACAAAAATTTTGAACGTGCTAGAAAATTGTCGGGAGAACGTAACCGCAATTATTGGGGCTCGTTGACCCTCTCACACTATGTGAACAATGACGCCCTGATCGAGGCTTGCGACGTGGTGATTTCACTCCAATCTTGACAACTTGTCTGGGCCATCTGAATCTGTTGTAAAATCGCTTGGCATAAGCACACATTTTGATTGTTAGCGTTGTGACGTGCCATCACCAGACCTGGGTCAAATTGCCAAGTATCAAGAATTTCAAATAAAGAAGCATCCGTTTTCTCTGAAATTCAGAACACAATTCCACTTTCATATCATTGTGTGTTTTGGCTAGTAACATGTTTTGTTGAATGTGTTTTCAAATTTGACTGGATTCTAAAGTTATTCGATTCCAGTTAGTATTTCAAGTACATATTTGACCCAGGTCTGGCCATCATCTCAACATTTTTGTATTTACATTTTTATTTCTTTAAACACACCTACCTGTTTAAGAAAAGGTCAGATACTATTTCCCCAAAGTTTTGTTTTCACTGTTCATGTTGTGCTGCAGTTCAATCCGATTCTTTCACCCAAAGCAGGGGCCTCCCCCTGAAAATTGTGTTTCAGACATAAATTTATTCATCTTTGTGACTTTTGATAGTGAGAATAATCATTCGAATCCTCTGAGCGTAAAGATTACCCAACTCAATCTACTTGACCGAAGATCTGTCAGCCATTATATATTTTATATATGTGCGTAAGAATGTACTGCTCAATATTTAAGAGCCAACAAACGGCAACATATTTTAAAAGATTTGTTCTTACTGCGTATTGTTCAGATTTCATCCCCGCATGTAATTTTCCACCTTGGAGAAGAAAATGTCCGTTGACTGCCAAAAAGGGGAATTCCCCAACTGGTGGCCCATTTATTGATACAGGTGACAGATGACACCTAACTATTTGGTGCATGACTATATTGCGTATTTATGGTGCATTTTCCATACAAGTTATCGATGAGGAAATGTTCGTTTGCCTCAGAGACTCCCGTTAACTTGACTCACCTCGGTATTGGCTCTTTTCCACCGTCGCTGCTCTCGAGTGCACTCTCGATTTCATTGGCGTGCAAGAGCTCCCGACTTGAACGCAACAGCGAGTACTTTGGACTCATTAAATTACAGTCCAAAGTAAGCGTGCATGTTCAGTCAGAATTGTTCATAGTTGAAGGCCATATTACAGGAGTGGCGCTGCCAACGTCTGGAACGACAGGCCGCCGTATCGCATTCCTACGGTTTAAAGATGAGAACGCTACATAAAGTAAATGTGAGAACAAACGTGGGAGTCAAAGTGGCTCGGGAATGCAAGGGATTGTGTAGCCAATCTAGTGTAGGTGGAATGATTAGGCAGTTAGATGTAGACAACCAGTTTTTAGGGAATTTGATCAGGACACCGGGATTAACATTCCTGCCCCTAACATACTATGATCAAAGTTCCTTAATTTTTGTCTGTTACATCTTCTTTCCTCTCCTCCTCTCTCTCTCTCTCTCTCTCTCTCTCTCTCTCTCTCTCTCTCTCTCTCTCTCTCTCTCTCTCTCTCTCTCCCTCTCTCTCCCTCTCTCTCCCTCTGCCTCTGCCTCTGCCTCTTGCACAGCCCCAGTGGCACCATCCTGTCTTCAGTGGAGGAGGTGAGAACGTATCTGTTGACTGACGGCACCTGCAAGTGTGGCCTGGAGTGTCCACTGGTTGTACACAAGGTGAGAGGCCCCGCCCTGCCCTTTGTCGTTTGTCGTACTCGTCTTATCCAGAGTGCAGCTGCCCATGCGGAGACTTTTACGTCACAATATGTTTGAACACGTCCCTCGTTCCCCAATGGTAATGACACGAAGCAGGAAATTGCATTGCAGAAAACCACCTTCTAAAGTATAGAAACCAGTACAAGGGGATATGCTTAAAATGTTAAAATGGCGAGATTGTAATAACCTTTAGTATCTTTAGTAACCACTTCAATGGTTCTGTGTGGCTCAGTTGGTAGAGCATGGCGTTGGCAACACTTAGGTTGTGGGTTCAATCCCCACTGGGGCCACATATACTGAAAAAAAAAGTATGCACTCACTACTGTAAGTCGCTTTGGATAAAAGCGTCTACTAAATGGCATATATTATTATTATTATTATTAACCACTAGGCCTCCTTTTACTTCTACTTGGTAAGGACAGACAGTCACTTCTTTCCGAAACCCCAAACAAATTGGCCCGTGTCAGAAAGGCGGGTTACATTTTCTGTGGATCACTTGCATTCATTGTCTGAGCAGCATCACAGGCGAATACCCCCCCTGCTGTTCTCAGAGGTGTGAGGTATCTGATGTCACATACAGGGGCGAAACTCTGGTAAAAAGGCTCCCACTCCGTAACCATGGAGACTGCAGCTATTCAATCGTCAAGAGAAGTTTTCATATTTATAGCCTTTTGCGCAAAGGTTGAGATGCAGGGGGGATTTGCGATTTTAAAAAAAGAAGATGTTTGAGGAGAACGCGGCTCCCTGATAAACACTCCTTAAATCATTATTGAAGGTCGGTTACCAACCATATGCCAACGGCAACATGTAAGCACATGGCTAGAGACTTTAGTGACCACACTACTTAATGTATTTGGTATTCTGTTTGATATTCTGTTCTCTTACTGGAGTTATGCGTCTCTAGCATTATCGTAAAGTCGAGTTTTTCCTCTTCGTTCTCCTACATTTTTATCCATCGGTAATGGCTATCCCTCTGTTGACTTTCCATCAGAAAGGATGGAGGTTTGTTTTCTGCATTGTCTTGGCCACAACCTTTTAATTTCCAGTCATTGGTAGAGCCGTGCATGTGTATAAATATGAATATGAATATCTCTCAGCGCCCCTAGCCATCGCCCCCACACCCTCACGTCTTGTTGTAGTCACCCCACAGACTACAACCCATTACATGACATTACATTACAGGCATTTAGCAGACGCTCTTATCCAGAGCGACTTACAGTTTACATTTCTTTACAATGCATTTATACAGCTGGATATTGACTGAAGCGATTCAGGTTAAGTACCTTGCTCAAGGGTACAACGGCAGTGTCCCACCTGGGAATTGAACCTGCAACCTTAACGTTACAAGCCCAATTCCCTAACCATTATACCACACTGCCTGCCAGCGGAAGGACAGTGAACGCACCACACGAGCGTATCACGCCGTTGCCTCGGACACAGGTTTAAAAGCATCTAACTGACGCCAGCGCTCAGGTGCTAGCGAAGAAAGTCAAACGTACGTAGTCCTCACCCTCTGCCCCCTAACTCTTTGAATTCTCCCCCAGGTATTTAACTTTGACCCGGGGGCAGTGGTTCGACAGCGGAGCCAGCAGCCCGGCAAAGCCAAGGAGGACATGACTAAGCTGTGTAACCACCGTCGGAAAGTGGTTGCCATGGCTGCGCTCTGCCGCAGCATGCAGGCGTCCCAGCTCCCCCTCGCCCCCCATGGCACAGGTACCCACTGAGCCGTGACCGAGGGGCGCCGCCTCGAGAGGCCTGCAGTCTGTGTGGAGCCCGAGGGATAAGATCCTCTGATCTTTTTTCTCCGTATGCCTCCGTTTTTCATGTTGGCTATAAAAGAAGATGGCAAGTAAACCTTCTCGAATGATTTTTGACACTCTCTTTCACTCCCTCTCTCTCTCTCTCTCTCTCTCTCCCTCTGTAGGGAGCACATTCTGCACCATGGAGAGCAGGGACCCGAGGGGAGGGTCACTGGGGGGCCGGGAGGAAGGAGGCCACTGCACTTACTCCCCCAGACCGTGGCTCTCGGTCCAGCCAAAGCTAAACAATAACCCCAGCCCCACCAACACCAACAGCTCTCCCCAACTGTCTGTCTCATTCCCCTACAACGGCTCTTTGCCCCTCCCTCGCTCTGGCTCCAACTCCCGGCTGTCCCCCGAATTGACCCTGCTCCCGAGGAAACTGCCCCCGCCGTCCCCTGGCCGCTCCCCCTTTTCTTGCTACGGAACGCCGCAGAGGTACCCCCGCCCGCCCACCCCCCAAAATCTGCTCCAGAACCAGAGGCCGCCCCGCACCCCAGAGCCGCCGGGCTCCCCTCGACTGGGACCCCACACCCACGCGTACTCCCTGGACACCTCCCTCTCCTCCCCGTCCTCCTCCTCTCCTGGGGCTTTGGGCCTGGGGCGTGCGGGACTCAACCACCAGCAGGGCGGCGGGGGCAGCGTCAGCTCCCCGCCTCCTTTTTCGTGTAGCTCCTCCCCCTCCGGGAGCCTGGATTGCTCCTCCCCCACCAGCGCTCCCGCCACTCCTCGGCCTCCTCCTCTCTCTCCGAGCAGGGGGTGGGCGTGAACTTAGCTGCTTACCCCCCCGGGAGCAAGCCCTCCAGCTCCCCCAAGCTGCCCCTCCCCCCCGCCAGCCCAAAAAGCCGCCTGGAAGGCATGCTGCAGCAATACAAGGACTCGGGCAGCGGCAGCACCTCGGCCAACGGCAGCAACCCCCTCCAGCACCACAGCGCCCAGAGCAACCAAAGCAACTTCCAGGTGCCCCAGAATCTCATACTGCCACCTTTCACCTCCGACAGGAAGAACGGGCAGCCGGGGACGGCCTTGGCGGCGAACGCCAACACTAACGCCGGCTTCCTGGGCCTGCCGTTGGGCCAGCTCCTGAACCAGCAGAAGCCGCATCAGCATGCCTCGTCCTTCCCGGCCAGCAGCCTCCTCTCCGCCGCTGCCAAGGCCCAGTTGGCCAGCCAGAAGACCCAGAATCAGAGTCACGGCGGTAACGCCCATGTCAGTGCCTCCTCCGCAATGGCCGTCGGCAAGGAGGCCCAGCAGTCCAAGGTATTGATCAGCACTTTACACAGTAGTGTCCCCTACACTGCTCGGCCCCCGACCACGACCACCCTCCTCCTCCCCCACTCCTCCGCCTCCCGGGCACCGCGCCCCCTCCCCGTCGCCCTCCTGGACAAGGCGTCCCATCGGAAGCGGCAGCGCAGGTCCCCCACGGTCCTCAGCATGCTGAAAGAGTCCCAGCTGAACAGCCTTAGGGCCACGGGAGAGTCCTCCCCGCTCCCCGCCTCGCACTCTCACTCCTCCTCCTCCTCCTCCTCCTCCTCCTCCTCCTCCTCCTCCTCCTCTACCTCGGCTCTGTTGCACCCCCAACCGGAGAACCACCTCCAGCACCTCCACCCCTTCGTCCCCCAGCCTAACCCCGCCCCCGGTCTCCACAAGCAGCCAGACGGCCAGGACAACAAGAGGGCAGGCCTCCCGGCCGCCTCCTCCTCCACCCCGCCCCGAGCCAGCCCCTCT
The DNA here is from genome assembly GCA_029706075.1 of Aldrovandia affinis. Classification (NCBI taxonomy): domain Eukaryota; kingdom Metazoa; phylum Chordata; class Actinopteri; order Notacanthiformes; family Halosauridae; genus Aldrovandia; species Aldrovandia affinis. The sequence goes on along the minus strand of JAINUG010000074.1, from coordinate 517,759 downwards.
CTGCCCTCCTGCATTTGCTCAGCGTGCAGAGCGCGCAGGCTTCCACCACCACCCCCTCCCCCACCACCACCAGGCAGGACCACGTGCACCCGTCGTTGCTGGGCCTGCACATCGCCCCGCCCACCCAGTACCAAGCCCAGCCTCCCAACCCAACCTCCCACCAGCAACCCCAAAGCCTGGCTCCCGCACACCCGCCCTCCCCGCAGGCGTTCCCTCTGACGGCCGTGCCCGGAGAGATGGACGGCTGTCCCTCCAACCCCAAGCTCCAGCACAACCCCGGCCCCGTCCTCGCGCTCGGCCAGCCGCACGTGCCCGCGTCCCAGGACATGGGCGGCCACATTGTGGGCCTGCTGGGCCAGCTGTCCTCCTGCCCGTCCTCGGTGACCCTGGGGGAGAAGAGCTCGGGGCACAGAGCGGGTGAGAGCGGGCCTGACGAGACCGGCGGAACCTCTCACCTGGGCCAGAGTGGCAGCGCTGCAGGTGAGAGTAAACGCTTGCGTCATGTCTGCACTCGTCCATTTTTCTTTTTTAATTTTCTTTTCTTCTCTGGCCAGAGTGTTGTTACTTGGTTTGTACGTCTAGATGGATCTTGTCCAGTGGGAACGTGGGTGAGAATAAGGAGAAGGGCGGCAGTGTTAGCATAATGCTTAGGGAGCTGGGCTTGTAACGCAAAGGTTGCAGGTTTGATCCCAGGTGGGGACACTCTTGCCGTTGTACCCTTGGGCGAGGTACTTAACCTGAATTGATTCAGTAAAATATCCAGCTGTATAAATGGATTGTGTGTAAAGAAATGTAAACTGTGTAAGTCGCTCTGGATAAGAGCGTCTGCTAAATGCCTAAAATGTAAATGTAATGTAATGTAATGTAATGTAATGTAATGTAATGGGGGGAGGGAACGCAGGTGAAAAACACTGCACTCTGAGTCTCGCTCATTGAGCCCAGAATGCCACCACAGCTGTGTAGGATCCTGTAGAATATCACCTGTGGGAGTCGTTTAAAGTGGCCACTGATGAGACACAGTCACGGAGAATTATCATGGAAACTATTTTGTGACTTTGTATGATACTGAGAATCAGGCCTCTGTGACGAGCTGCCGCTCTTCATTTCCGCACAGGCAGACTCGGTGTGTGTGTATGGTCCACCACCTCGCAGAGATGATGGCTTTAATGGTGTCTCTGATCCAAGCTATAGCTCTCTGGTAATGTGTGGGGTGGTCTTGGGAACGGTATTGGCGAGGTGATTCATCCGACGTCGAGCAGAAGGCTGGACTCGACCGGACTGTCCGAAACGAGCTCAATACCGCTCATCCGCTAGAGCGTGTCAATGAGATGCCTTTCGACGCCCGGGGGACAGTATGACGTCACCATATCTCCCAGCGCATACAAAGATGCAGTCCCTTTGTGTGTGACTAATCATGCGGAGAATCTGTGCCAGTGTCAAGGTTGTGGGGAATTGTGGCGTTTTAAGGAATGGTTATGTATGATATATTGGCAGTTATGAAGATACCGGGAGGGAAAAAATTGTAACGGCTGGGTAAATGAGACCAGTATGCACAAAGCGGAGGCTTTCAAAATACGAGACGGCAACGCAAATGCTCAAGGTCTCAGTAAAATCCACGACGTTTCTCAACGAGCACGCGTGCGTGCACCTCGAATAAACTAGAGATGGGCAGAGACGGGATGCTCACAGTCAATGTTATCTCGTGAGAACATTTCCGCTCCTCAAGTCACCGCGTCATTCCAGGGGCTCTGTAGTGCCGTGTCGCACAGATGAGAGGTTAAAAAAAGTATGATTCTCATCCTCGGTCTGGAGAATCTGTGAAAGGATTTATACACCCTAGTTATTATACAAATAAAAATGATGATGATTGACATTTTTGGGCATTTGGCAGAAAGATTTAGACTTGCACAGTTTACTTATATATACATACAATCCATTTATACAGCTGGATATTTACTGAAGCAGTTTGGAAAAAGAAAACTGCAGATAGCTGCCAGAATAAAGGAAACGCCAACATAAAGTGTATTGATGGAGCTTTGGGCCTCCACAAGCTGCCAGAACAGCTTCATTGTGCTTGGCATAGATTCCACAAGTGTCTGGAACTCTATTGGACGGATGCAACACCATTCTTCCATGAGAAATTCCATCATTTGGTGTTTTGTTAATGGTGGTAGAAAACGCTGTCTCAGGCGCTGCTCCAGAATCTCCCATAAGTGTTCAGCTGGGTTGAGATCTGATGACAGATGGTGTTTTCATGCTCATCAAACCATTCAGTGACCACTCGTGCCCTGTGAATAGGGGCATTGTCATCCTGGAAGAGACCACTCCCATCAGGATAGAAATGCCTCACCACAGGATGAAGGTGATGACTTGAGAATGGCTTTATATTTATTGGCATTTACCTTGCCCTTTAAGGGGTCGAGTGGAACTATGCCAGGAAAATGCACCCCACCCCATAACAGTCGCCAAAACCCTTCATTTACTCGAGGGTTTGCATTGACTTTACTTGATTTGCCTGTAGTCATCTGATCATCAGATGATCTGGGTACAATCTACACCACCTACATTGGACATGCATGGCATCCTGGCCTCACCAGAGCACAATCCAAGGCCATAGAAAAGGGGCAGAGAAGAGCTGTACGAATCATCCTGGGTCGGGAGTTCACTTCTCACAGCGAGGCGCGTAGTCGCCCTGAGCTCCCACCCCTCTGCTCACGGCGTGCCACACCTCACCAGAGCCTGCGCCAACTCACTCCTCAAATCCCCCCCTGTTCCGCTCCCACCTGAGCGGTCCGCCGCAAGCCACCGCCAGACACGGTCCTCAGCAAAACTGGACGTGGTCCGGTGTAGAACCGAGCGCTACTGGCCGAGTGCTATCCCGCACATGAGCAGAGTTCTAAATAAGTGAACGCTGTAATGAGTGTTGTGTGCTGGTGTGTCGGTTTGTCACGGTATTGTGTTGGTTAGTTTATTTTATGTCTGTATTTTATGGTTTTAATGTTGCATGTTTTTGGGTTTTTAGATTATCTTGTAGATCTTACCTATGTAAAATGTATTTTCAATTCAGCTTGGTTGCTGCCACATGTACATTATGGTATCTTATTTTGTATAAACAAATAGACCGTTTACTACTACCTCGCTCAAGGGTACGACGGCAGTGCCCCACCTGGGAATCGAGCGTGCAACCTCTGATTTACAAGCCCATTTCCCATACAATATACACTGCACTACACTGTCGGCCCTGTCATTATTAATGCAGACATTTTCTCCTGCATGTTCCTCATTTCCCCAGGATCTGCACGTTAAGCCTTTTCGGTCATAGACATCTGAGACGTGCAGTTAAAATTTGACATGCGGATGAAACACTGTGCAAGATAATACGGTGTGCCAGTCACAGCTCCAAAAAAATACCAGGATCAACATTGGAATTCTGTCGAGCATGTGCCGACAGTAATTCACCGAACGAGTGAATGGGCGGGCGGAATTGATCAGTAAATTGTACGCTCTCCCTTCCTTCCGCAGGAACGCTTGTGGCACTGGACCCCCAGGAGTCCCCGGAGACCAGGTTACTAGGCAGCCCCGGCCCTGTTCTGGCTCCGCCCCCAGGGGACTCGTCCAACCCCCTGCAGCTGGCCGAATCCTTCCCCTTCATGAACCAGGACCAGCTCCTGCAGTTGCTCTCCGCCAACACTGGGCTGCCCTCCCTGCTGGCCCCGCCCTTCCTCGGTTCCCTTCCTATTGGCCTGTGGATGGGGGGCGGGCAGACCCCGCCCCAGCAGCAGCCCGGCCTGCTAAACCAAACCTCCCAGTTGAACATTTTGCCTTCGCTGCTGGGAGCTCAGGGAGACTTGCCAGTCAACCTTCTGAGTCTTTTAAACCCTCCACCACCACCTCTGCCGGCGGCCGGCCAGGCCGGGGACCTGGGCGAGAAGCCGGGGCTGCAGGCCCTGCTCATGGCCTCCCTGCTGTTCAGCCAGCAGCACGCTGCCGCCATGCTGCCCTTGGCGGGCCTGGGCCAGCCCGGCCTGGACCTGCTCCTCCAGCAGCAGCAGCAGCAGGGCTTCCCCCCGCTCCCGGACGCGGTCTCGCTGGAGAAGGGGCTCGCGGACTCTGGCTCCGGGCTCCTGGAGGCCCTGCCGGGGGAGGGGGCCCTCCAGACCCTGCAGTCTCTCCTGCTCCCTCCTCCCGCCTTCCTCTCCCTCAGCCCGGCCCTCCTCGCAGCCGCCCTGGGCCCCCCCGACCCCCCGCCTGCTTCCCAACAGCCCCTCACCCCCCACCCCTCACAAGCCCCTACTCAGGTGGGTGCCCCCCGCCGTCTGTACAGCTGAGGGAAGGCATGCTCCAGTTAACTCCAGTTCACCTTGACCATGTTCGACTCTGATCAGATAAACATCCAGGGAGAAAGACGTTGTAAAATGTATGTTGTTACGAACAAACTGCAAACTAACGTTCCTCAGTGTTTGAATTGGATCGAATACCGTTATTACCCTTTTTCGGGAGTTTGTTTTGCGTTTTGCAAGGCGTTGAAAAAGAATCGCAGTAACGCGCGCTCCGCACCGTCCAAAATGACAGCGGTTAAACCCTTTGACGTGCACACGTTCTTTCACATGGTCACAATGGCTGTGTGTCTCCACCGGTGAGTTTGAACAATGCCTTTGCTCGTTCTGGGAACGTGAGGTTGCAGTGTTGGTGACGTAGTTGTGCAGTGGTCCAAAAACCTCCTGCTTTGGTGTGAGTTGAGTTGCACGACTGCTCGTTGTGCCCTGGGGCGTGGGAAAGAGTGACGGAGCTGACCGTGTCTCTGCAGGTGACCCTCTCCGGCTCCCCGCTGGGCTCCGCCCCCGTGTCCTGCTCGCCGCTCATCCCCAGCCACGCCCCTGACGTAGCCGACGCCTTGACAACCATGTCGGGCCAGGGCAAGGGCAACTCCTGCCCCCCCATCTCTTGACCCCCCTGCTGGCTCCTGGGATGCTGGGTGAGTACGACCCCCCCAATCTCCTCCTAAAGGGGTTCTCTGGTACCAGCACCAGTGCGTACACACCATACCATCACTGTCCTTTGTTCTACAAGGAAAGTCTAAAACCACAGAGTCTGTGGTTCTCTGTGGCTCAGTTGGTAGAGCACAGCATTGGCAACGCATAGGTTGTGGGTTCATTCCCCATTGGGACCACATATACTGAAAAATGTATGCATTCACTACTGTAAGTCGCTTTGGATAAAAGCGTCTGCTAAATGGTGTATATTATATTATGTATATCTAATTTCCTAGTGAAATGGCAAGCAAGTAGCAACAGCACAGTAGTTGGAGCGATTGACAGTAGAATAAATGCTAATGTAACGTAGCGTGGAAACATAGGCACATACAGTAATGGAAAGCAACGCGACAGAGGTACATAGAACTACAAATACGACGTAAAAGGGGTACAATAAATACAGTAAAAACGTAAACACGTCTAGCGTTTGGGACTGCTGATTTAGCTTTGGACTCCGGCGTGTTGAAACAGCGGCGTATTAACGTGCCGTGTGCTTGCTCTGTCCCGCTGAAGTAGATTCGGTGCTGGTGTCTGTGTTCCCAGGTGACCTGGCAGCTCTAGGCAATATCAACAGCCTCCACAGCCTGATGGGGGCTGGACCGCTGCTGCTCCCCCCTCTGCAAGCCCCTGCGCTGGCCATGCCTCTCATCCAGGGCCAGGCTGGCGGCCTCAACCCCCTGGCCTGCCTCCTCAATAACCTGCAGGTTTGTGTGCGCTCCCCCCCCCCCCTCCTGTGTTCCACCACTGGCCCCCTCCACCAGGGGCCAAACGAGCCAGGCCACTTAACCGCACGGGGATCGGGATGTAGGGTCGGGATCATTTAAAGGAGAAAATGTTTTAACCCTTTAGACACCGGTACAATTCCTACAGGGGACTGAATTTCCAAAGGAATTATTTATTTTCCCCCCAATGTTTAGAACAAAATTCTTCCTTTATAGGATTGTATATTTTGGTTAGTAACATTCTCTAGAACGGGGGTATTCAAATCCAGGCCTCGAGGTCCGCAGTGTCGGCAGGTATTTGCTCCAACCACGTACTACACGACCTGATTTTGAATAATTTGTTTACCTCCTTGGTCCAGGAAGCGAGCTCATTCGTGAAATCAGGTGGTGTGGTGCGTGGTTGGAGCAAATACCTGCAGACACTGCGGCCCTCGATGCCTGGATTTGAATACCCCTGCTCTAGAAAATTCTCAGTAATCTTCACACGTTCCTAAAATGTACCGAAATGTTCCAAAAAGTATTGGAAATGTGTATTTGACCCAGGTCTGCTGTGACGCTGTGCGTGTCTTATACAGTCGCTTTATAGTAATGGCCAGGTTTTTATCAATCGTGTTGTGCTGTGTCATTGTGCTGTGTTTTATATTTCTGTGTGTTCTGTCAAAGTGGCTGCCACACTAGAAGTTGAATAAATCACGGATGTGATTTTTCCTGATTATTCAGGAAATGCAGATTTTCTGGTGCTAAATATCTCTGGCTATTTGGCTTTATTTGCTGAACATTCTGTCCTGCTATCAGCTGTCAAAGAGTGCAACATTTCTTAACGTGTATGCATGTCCACAAGATATCTATGGTCTGAAAATAAACATTTCCTGATCAACCAGGAAAAAAAAAATCACATCCCTGATAAATGTATTAAAAAATAAAGTTACTCTAATTTAATTCGAGAGCCCTCTCGCCTTCAGGTCAACATGGGTCCCGCCCTCGCCATGGGAGGGGACAAGCTCATGGGCATGCACGAAACCGCCAGCCCCGCCCCTCAGGATGACATTTCGGCCGGTCAGCTGGCGCAGGATCCTGTGCCCAACCCTGCCCACGCCTTAGGGCCCCAGCACCAGCGGGAAGGGGCCCCGGGGGGCCTCCTGGACCCCTACAGCTCCTTCATGGACACCATCTACAACTCCTTCCTCCAAGTGAGCGGGAAGTCCCCCGAGGCGTTATTGGGCCAGGTCGGGGGAGGGGTCCACAGCCCCCTGCCCAGCTCGTACCCCGGGGACCCCCCCACCCCGCCGGCCCAGAAGAGCGGGCCGCCCTCCCTCAGCCCCCGCCGCGCCTGCTCCCTCCGGAACCCCGAGCTGTCCCACCTCAGCATGGAGGCGGCCCAGTCCCCCGCCCGGGGCACCCCCAAACTCAGCGACGAGAGCTCCTCCACGCCCCCCCCGAGCAAGCCGGGCGACACGGAGGGGCGCAGCGAGCCTCCCGCGCCGCCCGCCTTCCCCGAGGAGGCCAAGACGGACTGCCTGGCCGCTTGTCCCTACAGCAACGGCCTGCTGTCCGAGGGGGAGGGCCACGCCCAGCCGCAGGCGTACCACGGGCCCGTGGAGGGGGTCAACGGCACAGGAGAGGACCGCATGGGGCCTCAGGACTCGCAGGAAGGGAGGGTGAGGGTGTGTGTGTGTGGGCGATGTTTGTGTGTGTGTGTGTGTGCGCGTCCGTATGTGTATAATGTTTGTTTGTTTGTGTTTGTGTGTGTGCGTGGGCGATGTTTGTGTGTGCGTGTGCGTGTGTGTGTGTGTGTGTGTGTGTGTGTGTGTGTGTGCGCGCGCGTGGGCGATGTTTGTGTGTGCGTGCCTCCGTATGTGTATAATTGTTTGTGTGTGTGTGTGTACGTACGATGTTTGCGTGTGTGTGTAGTGTGTAGTGTGTGTGTGTGTGTGTGTAATGTTTGTATGTGCATAATGCGTGTGTGTGTGTGTGTAATGTTGCTTCCTCACATTGTGTGTTTGTGAGTGTTATGTTGTCACTTCCTTGTGTGAACACCCCCCCACTAGTAAGCCCCTCTGTCTCACGCTCGTCTCTCTGGTGCGTTTCAGGGGCCCACCGTCAGGACCGGCGCGGCGAGGAGAGGCAGGAAGAGGAAGCAAGAGTAAGTGACGCTTCAGCAGGGCCATTATCACTGTCCCGGCGCTCCTGTGAAATCTAGAGTTCAAATGACGCCTGTAGGGCGGAGGAGCGTATTGTATTGTCTGGCCACACATGGTGAGCACACACACACACACACACACACTGGTGTGCCCGTGAGAGTGACATCCCGTCTCTGTGCGTGTGTGTCAGGCTGCCGAGGGGATCAGACGGCTCCAGGGGCATGGACGCTGCGGTCACAGAGGATCCCAGGGCTACGGTGAGACCCGGCCACGGCGTGCAGAAAACATCCAGACATTTGACCGTCCGTGATTTCAGTGCATGAAGGGGGCGGCAGCGTTGGCATAACGGTTAAGGAACCGGGCTTGTGACGCGAAGGTTGCTGGTTCGATTCCCACGTAGGGTACTGCCGTTGTACCCTTGAGCAAGGTACCTAACTTGGATCGCTTCAGTAAAATATCCAGCTGTATAAATGGATCGAATGTAAAGAGACGTGAAACTGTTTACGTCGCTCTGGATAAGAGCGTCTGCTATAAACGCCTGGAATGATGTAATTTAATGAATGAGTCATCTCGAAGTAGTAATGAAGTCATCTCGGCCTACCCCTCCCTGCAGGTTAAAGACCGAACCGACGTTGACTTCATACCTGAACGAACCTTCAATTCACGATCGAGAAAAAATGTCCCAATAGTTTATAATACCGCAAAACGCGCGCAGGTTATTTTCATGTTTTTAAGTCGCCGAAACGCGATTAGAACGCTTCTGTGTCCTGTCGCCACCGTAGCGTTTAGCTAAATGCCGTACCGTGACAATGTGAATCGACTCGACGGTACCAAATACTGAATTGCGTAATAGGTTTCCAGAGGATTGAAACGCGGCGTTGCCTGCCCACGTCGCGTTGGCCACTCTTGTGCTGCTCCCTGCCAGGCAGTAATCGTGACTGTGCAGTCTCTCCCCTGCTTCTCACACATTCCCAGCGCAGACACCCTGCCAGCGCGTTGCTCAACTGCTAAAATATTAATTTCAAGTGCAAAGCAGGTTACAGCTGTTGGGGACCACAATGTTACAGTGTGAGAAACCAAAACATAAAATACTCATTTGTTACCGTCAAAGGTGTATCGAAATGGGTCTGGTTTAGCGCGTTCGACATACATTATAGCGAATACTCTATAAATGTCATTAATTAATGGTGGGTTTTTGTTTTTTTTGCATTTCAGATGGTGCTACAGAAGCCAGAGAGATCAGTGAAGAGCAAGAGGAGGAGGGTGTTCAGATAGCAGCCATTTTGACTGAACCCTGTCAACACCAGCACTATGGCACCCATTTGTCCCCAACTCCCCCGTTCACTATGAATCTCTGAGCCAGGGGGTCAAGAAGACCTGGACACACACACACACTCACACTCACTGTCCTCAATTCCTTCAGTGGATTGCCATCTTGTTTTGTGCTTTTTATAATAAGCTCTTCAAAGCAGTGTAATAACCTGTGTGGTATACCTGTGTGATGTCGGGGAGTGGTAGTAACAGACATGGTTAAAAAAAAACTGTTCCATGTAGGGATTCACCCTGCTCCACTCCGTGTGTGTGTGTGCGTGAGACTTTCTCAACAGTAGTGTAGTGAGTTAACTTCAGTTCAATGAAAATTGAGTGCGTGTGTTGAGACTGGGTTTTAGTGGTTGACTTGCAGATTGCTGTAGGTTCCTGCGCCGCACCGTGTGTGAGTTCTGCTGTTACCGAGCCCACTCTGACGCAGTCGGATTTCACTGCAGCAGCATCGGTCTCCAGCTGTTCCGTTCATGTGGGGATTTGCTGCCACCTTCTGGCCAGTCATTGTCACACAGACATGAATATTCATGATTGGAGTAGGAAACGGGGCCTGCTCTTTTTAACGCGACTCGGGCGGTCAGGAAGGGAGCCAATAGTCTGAGTCCAGGTGAGCTGGGAAACATTCGGGGAAGAGCATGGTTGATCTCCTCGTGGTTCTTAATCCAAAATCCATCTTAATTCCCCAAATTGCCTGCAAGCAGCTTGCGCCCATGCGGGCTTCACTCACAGCGCAGGTGTGAAATGCACACGGTTCCCGTTTCACACTAAATGGTTAATCTCTTCAAAGGACATTTCCCTCTTCCACCTCCGCTCCTTCAGGTAGCCCTTTGTAACGAGTCAAACTGGCAACGTTTGCTGTGCTGTCGCACGCAGCACTGCTCTTGGCCTACTAAAGACAGTGAGTCAGAAACTGTGGGTGTCACTGCCTAACTGCCAGTCCCTTAACATAGGCACCAGTTACTGACTGTATTTAAATAAAGTAATAATGAAGCAGATTATGCAATTTTTACTATTGGATTTTGTACATATGTACAGTTTTAGTATTTTATTTTGTACACTTTTTTTTTTTTTTTTTTAGAAATAATGGTCATGTGTAAAGTATTTCTCCCTGAAACCCCCTCATATTTACATTTCTTTTGTTTTGTAAAGAAAATACTTTTAAAATTGTGAACCGTAGCTGTGTTTTTATATGGGAGGTTTTTTTTTATTTAACAGATTAAAATGTTTACCAAAAAAGTAGACGCTTTGTGTTTTGTCTTTTGTCAAAGAACGAGTTTGGATGTGTGTACAGAGCACGTTTATTTGTTTCCAACACCAGTCTAATGTACAGTCCATTGTATGCATTGACAAAGCAAAGTTATCCTGTGGCGATCAGTCTCAGAATATAACAGGCAACTGAGCATGAAAACATTTGAAGGTACGCAGGCATATATACAAGCATTCCTTCCTGACTTGCCCCAGTACACAAGTTACCCCACCAAAGGCCATAAGGCAATGGGTCCTTGCGACTCAAATCAATGTTTAAATTACTGGGGTTTCTCTCTCCCCCCCCTACCCCCAGGATGCATTGGTGTTCTTACGGAAATGGCCTTCATGACTTCCAATAACCTTTCTCATTTGAACACGACCCCGGCCACATACTACTTCACTTTACAAGGGTCTTGAGTCACAGAGTGTGATTCATACCAATCTGTTCATAAAAATAAACATGTTTCCAAAGAAATAACTGGTGGGATACACAAGAGGCCATATTTGCCACATCGATTCAAGCAAAGAATTGGGGCTAAGGGGCTACTGTAATGTGGGAGCATTTGGTCTCATTCGGTTTCCCCTCCTACATTCCAACTTTTCCTTTTGCGAAAAACAAAACGAACAAACAAAAACAGGCGGGGGAAAGGGACTACAGTGGAGGAGGAGGAGGAGGAAGGAGAAGACCCTGACCCACTCCCGTCCGCCCCCTTTCCTCCTCCCCTTTAAAAGCGAAGGGCGACCGGTTTATTTGGACAGCTTCTTAATCCTCTGGTCCAGCACGGCGGAGTTCTCCTCCACTGCATGCAGGTTTTCCTTCATGGTGTGCTGCACCTGGGGGAGAACGGCGGGGTCAGATCCACAGGCGCTGCTCGCACGTGCTGCGTGTGTGCGGGCGTGCCGGTTTGACGGGGGCTAAGCGCGCACGTCAGGCTGACACTGGCATACGGATACGGATACAGTACCCTCAAATCACTCACGCCCTTTTATAAAGGTGGGCAAAGGCGGCTGTACGGAATAAATACCAGAATCTGAAAGTTATCGGTAAAAATATTTAGTCGTTGTCATCAAAAAAAAAAACAGGGCGTTGACAAAATGAACACTGCATATAGCCTTTGGTCATCTTTATCAAGGCTGTGAGTAATTGCGCAGGGTACTGTACGTGGGAAATGAATAGAAAAATGCCCACGTGAATGAATTTACTTTCAATGAAATCGCAGAGTCGACTGAATTGAAATAAACGTCGCGGGTGCAAACGTGACGGCGTACCTGGGACAGCAGTGTAGTGTTATCTTTCAGGGAGTTGTTGATCATTTGCTGAGTGGTGTCCAGATGAGTCAGGAGCTGGCCAAACTGCATGGCTGAGAGACAGGGAGGGGGAGAGAGAGAGAAGAGGGAGGGAGAGAGAGAAGAGGGAGGGAGGGAGAGAGAAGAGGGAGGGAGGGAGAGAGAGAAGAGGGAGGGAGGAGGGAGGGGGAGAGAGGGAGGGAGAGAGAGAGAGAGAGAGAGAGAGGAGGGAGGGAGAGAGAGGGGGAGAGAGAGAGAGGAGGGAAGGAGAGAGACGGAGGTAGAGGAGGGAGGGAGAGAGACAGGGAGGTGGAGGGGGGAGGGAAGGAGAGAGAAAGAGAGAGGGGAAGGGGGGAAACAGAGAGAGAGAGAGACAGAGAGAGAAAGATGAAAATCGTATTCACAGACACTAAAGACACAAATGATTGGAAGCGAAAGGAATCTGGGGATTGCACTGGAATCCATCGGGCATGCTCGAGAATAGTATTGGACAGATGGAGGCAGGTGGACGTAGAGCCACACTGGAGACGCGTACGGCACAGTGGAACAACAGGCTGCAGAGCGGAGAGGATGGAGTACCTTGTTCATGCAACTCCTTCACAGCAATCAACCGCTGCACCACCTGGGGGAGAGTGGTTGCCATGGAGTCCCACTTCTGGACGACATCATAAAGCTGCGACACCTGACAGAGACACGCACTGGGTCACTTCCATCCACAACGCTGATCTGTGCCAATATATGACTGTATACCAATTCTCACATCTTGAGATGAACATTGGCAGCACACCGCAAATGCTCTGTGTCCTCACTCCACAATGCCACACAGTGATTGTTGTACGTTGTATGATTACATTACGGGATCATATACAGCACTATTCACATTTGTTAATCTGCCAGCAATGTCGCTGTCGTTGCTTCCGCTGACCGTTTAGTGTAACGTGACAGTTCGCATGGCATTAAGCACGTATCATTCAGTTGGTAATGGACTCCATTTTCTCGATATGAACACTGCTGTATACAATTTCATTCCATCGGTCGGGCAGGCGGTGTTAAGACTAACAAGCAGAGCGCGGTGTACCTTGTTCTGTGTGTCGGCATCCTCGATGGCCGCCTTGTGCTTCGCTATCTCGTTCATCTTGCCCAGGACGCTCTGGGAAAAGACACATGCAGTTAGACACAAGGCCTCCTCCTCCGCAGCACAGAGTCACGAGTCACTGCTGAAGCGAAGCAGCGTCAGGCCTGTTTAGCATTAGGATGGGAGACATACAGGGAGAGGTAGCTGTATAATATTATTATATCATATTAGGTAGCTGCTGGACAAGGTGTTGGTGAACCAGTAGGGGGCACTCTTTGCACTGGACCAAGTAAAACCCAAGGCCCCAGCACGGTGATGTCGACACTGTCCTGTAGAAGATACCGCTCTTCGGATGAGATGTTAAACCGAAGGCCATGACACACTGTGGTCAATAAAGACCCCGTGGCAGACCCGCTGAAGAGTAGGGGCGTTTGTCATTCTGGAGCGGATACTCCACCTTCCTCCAGCCAGCCCCACCCGCTACGCCTTACCTGCAGCCTGGCCTCCACCTGGTCCAACGTAGCCGAGTCCAGGGCGCTGACCCGGGCCTGCAGCAGGTCCATTGTTTCCTGAGAGAGACAGAGAGAGAGCGACTACTGAACACGCTGACCCGACACAGATCGGAGGGCAGCGTCGAGTGCTCCCTAGTCACACTTTACGGTACTACGAGTCCAACCAGATCGACGCTCCGATGCGAGATAAGTCCGCCCAACTTTTAGAGACGTGCTTTGCCAATAAACAAACGGTCAGCTGTTTCTTTTGACCAATTATAATCTCATGTAGGTGGGGCTCCAGTTGGAGGCGGCGATTCAAGCCAACTCAACCACCGATCTAGAACAGAACACTGGCTAAAGCACGAGAGAACCAATCAGATTGCAGGAAAGTCATCTCTAACTGTAACTTCCTTTTCTGGATGCTCTAGAGATAAATCTGGGGTCGAGACCAAGTTCTCCTTGACTGGGCCAAACCACACGCTCTCCAGACTCAATCAAAGAGAGAGTGAATTAATTCATATTTTATTTTACACTTATGTCGCATGGCTCGAAGACACACTCTATTTCCATATCAATACTACACATGCAGCCACTATACTACATATACAGTGGTATAAAAAGTATTGACCCCTTTGGCATTTCAGTAGCTAGAAATCCCAATAAAATCCATTTTGATTCCATGAAGAAAGAAAATAAAATGTGAAAAATGCCAAAGGGGTGAATACTTTTTTATACCCACTGTGTGTGTGTGTGTGTGTTTATATATATATATATATATATACATACACACACAATACCGTTCAAAAGTTTTAGAACACCTCTGTTTTTCCAGTTTTTGTTGACATGTACGCAGTTTAATGTTTCAATGTACTCTGAAATTAAAGCATAGAACAAATAAACACTTGGAGATAAAAAAAAAAAAATCATGGAATCGTTTTGTTTAACAAAATTTTAGACTCATCAAAGTAGCCATCTTTTGCAGATATAACAGCTGAACACACTCGTGGCATTCTTTCTACAATGGAAATCAAATATTGTTCGGAAAGTTCTTCCCAACATTTTTCCAGAAGTTCCCACAAATGTGTTGCACTTGTAGGTTGCTTTGCTTTCACCCTTCTGTCCAGTTCATCCCAAACCAGCTCGATGGGGTTTAAGTCTGGAGACTGTGCTGACCATTCCATGATTTGAAGCCTACCGTCTTGTTCTTTTCTTCTAAGGTACACTACCGGTCAAAAGTTCCAGTTCAAGTCCAGTGAATAACCTGAAATGGTACAAAGGTAAGCGGTAAACTGCCAGAGGTTAAAAAAGTTTAGTTTTTTTAAAGTTTAGGTTACCAAAAACTGAAAAATAATGTACATTTCAGAGTTATAAAAAAAAAAAAAGGCCCTTTTCAGGGAACAAGTAATGGGTTAACGTGGGTTAAGTGTCACTCTGTGCAAGTCGCCAACTCTGGATCCAGCAAAAGAGCCCCAGACCATCACGCTTCCTCCTCCATGTTTGACAGTTGGTGTCACACACTGAGGAACCATCCTTTCGCCTACTCGACGGCCTACAAAAACCTTTCAAAATGTCAAGATTTCAATTTTTGATGAATCGGTTCATAAGACCTTCTTCCAGTCTTCAGTAGTCCACTGGCAGTGCTTCATGGCCCAGGCAAGCCTCTTTTTCTTATTTTGCCATCTTAGCAATGGCTTTCCTACTGCCACTTGACCTGTCAAACCTGCAGCTCGAAGTCTTCTCTTCACAGTTGAAACTGAGACTTCCTTACTTCGACCAGTGTTAAGCTGTGCTTGAAGCTGTTGTCCTGTGAGCCGCCTATCACGCAAGCTGTTGACTCTCAGAAACTTGTCTTCTGATTTTGTTGTGGCTTTGGGTCTGCCAGACCTCTTCCTGTCAGAGTTTCCTCCAGTTTCCAAGTGCCTTTTGATGGTGTAGGAAACTACTCACTGCCAAAAAAATGACATTATTTTTCAGTTTTTGGTAACCTAAACCTTTTTTTAATATATATATTTTTTTTACCTCTGGTAGTTTACCGCTTACCTTTGTAGCATTTCAGGTTATATACTGGACTTGAACTGCTTAAATTTCAGCAAAAATGGGAAAAATGGGGGTGTCCTAAAACATTTGACCGGTAGTGTAGTTCTGACATAGCCTGGAGGTATGTTTTGGGTCACTATCTTGATGTAGGATGAACCCCTGACCAACTAGGCGTAGGCCAGAGGGTATTGCATGGCGCTGCAAAATGCTGTGGTAGCCCTTTTGGTTCAGGGTGCCAGTCACTCTGTGCAAGTCGCCGACTCTGGATCCAGCAAAACAGCCCCAGACCATCATGCTTCCTGCTCCATGTTTGACAGTTGGTGTCACACACTGAGGAACCATCCTTTCACGTACTCGACGGCGTATAAAAACTCTGCGTGATGAACCGAAGATTTCAAATTTTGATGAATCGGTCCATAAGACCTTCTTCCAGTCTTCAGTAGTCCACTGGCGGTGCTTCACGGCCCAGGCAAGCCTCTTTTTCTTATTTTGCCATCTTAGCAATGGCTTTCTTACTGCCACTCGACCTGTCAAACCTGCAGCTCGACGTCTTCTCTTCACAGTTGAAACTGAGACTTCCTTACTTCGACCAGTGTTAAGCTGTGCTTGAAGCTGTTGTCCTGTGAGCCGCCTATCACGCAAGCTGTCGACTCTTAGAAACTTGTCTTCTGATTTTGTTGTGGCTTTGGGTCTGCCAGACCTCTTCCTGTCAGAGGTTCCTCCAGTTTCCAAGTGCCTTTTGATGGTGTAGGAAACTGTACTCACTGACACCTTGGCCTTCTTTGCAATTTCTCTAAAGGAAAGACCTACACTTTTAAGGGTTATAATGGTCTGTCTGTCTTCCTTTGTTAATTGCCTTTTTCTCGCCATTATGATACTCGCAATATACTTCTTCCTGCAGTGCAATATTGTCCAAATAATGCTTCAGAGGGTGTAGTAACATAGTCTGTTCCAACACTGCTTTTATACAGACAGAGGGTTTTTGTAAGTAATCAACAAAAGTTGGGACACCTGTAGGAACTGTTTGCATCAACTTTCAAGGCTTAATTTACTCCCATTGCTGCAGAACAGCTGTAACTTGTTAACCCATTACTTGTTCCCTGAAAAGGGCCTTTTTTAATGAACTGCTTAAATTTCAGTAAAAACTGGAAAAATGGGGGTGTTCTAAAACGTTTGACCGGTAGTGTGTATAAATACACACGCACGCACGCACACACACAGTCAGGTCCATAAGTATTTGGCACAATTTTAATCATTTTGGCTCTGTACACCAGCACAATGGATTTGAAATGAAACAACCAAGTGTATACTTTCAGCTTTAATTTAAGGGTTTTGTCAAAAATATTGTATGAACCGTGTAGGAATTACAACCATTTTTATACATAGCCCCCCCAATTTTAGGGGCTCAAAAGTAATTGGACAAACAATTATAATCATAAATTAAATTGTCATTTTTAATACTTGGTTGCAGATCCTTTGCAGTCAATGACTGCCTGAAGTCTGGAACCCATAGACATCACCAGACGCTGGGTTTCTTCCCTGGTAATGCTCTGCCAGGCCTTTACTGCCACTGTCTTCAGTTCCTGCTTGTTTTTGGGGTGTTTTGCCTTCAGCAAGTGAAATGCATGATCAATTGGATTCAGGTCAGGTGATTGACTTGGCCATAGCAGAATATTCCACTTCTTTGCCTTAAAGTATTGGGTTGCTTTCGCAGTATGCTTTGGGTCATTGTGCATATGCACTGTGAAGCACCGTCCAATGAGTTTTGAAGCATTTGGCTGAATCTGAGCAGATAATATAGCCCTATACACTTCAGAATTCATCCTGCTGCTTTTGTCAGCAGTCACATCAATAAATACAAGGGAACCAGTTCCATTGGTAGCCATACATGCCCACGCCATAACACCACTTCCACCATGCTTCACAGATGAGGTGGTATGCTTTGGATCATGAGCAGTTCCTTCCCTTCTCCATACTCTTCTTTTCCCATCATTCTGGTACAAGTTGATCTTTGTCTCATCTGTCCATAGGTCTGTCCAATCTGGTCTTCCTGTTTTTGAGGCTTACCAATGGTTTACACCTTGTGGTAAACCCTCTGTATTTACTCTGGTGAAGTCTTCTCTTGATCGTTGACTTTGACAGAGATACGTCTACCTCCTGGAGGGTGTTCTTGATCTGGCCAACTGTTGTGAAGGGGTTTTTCTTCACCAGGGAAATAATTATTGTCATGCACCACCACCACAGTTGTTTTCTGTGGTCTTCTGTGCCTTTTGGTGTTCCTGAGCTCACCAATGCGTTCTTTCTTTTTAAGAATGTACCAAATAGTTGATTTGGCCACACCTAATGTTTTTGCTATCTCTCTGATGGGTTTGTTTAGATTTTTCAGCCTAATGATGGCTTGCTTCACGGTGACAGCTCTTTGGACTTCATATTGAGAGTTAACAGCAACAGATTCCAAATGCAAATGCCACACTTGAAATCAACTCTAATCAACTCTAGACCTTACTGCTTACTTGTAAATGAAATAATGAGGGAATAACACACACATGGCCATGGAACAGCTGAGCAGCCAACTGTGCAATTACGTTTGGTCCCTTAAAAAGGGGGGGACCACAAAAGTGCTGTAATTCCTACACCGTTCACCCGATTTGGATGTAAATACCCTCAAATTAAAGCTGAAAGTCTGAGCTCATATTCATTATTTAATTTCAAATAACAATAACTTTGTCAATGTCCAAATATTTATGGACCTGACTGTATATACTGTGTACCACTGCGCGAGCACAAGCCTTCCTTAAGAAGAGAGAGAGGAGAAACAAAGAGAGAGTAGACTCACCATCAAACTGCCCCCCTGCACCCCAGCATTGAGAGGACTCTGAAAGACATGGTTAACACATTACTGTACAGATGTTCCTGGGGACAACAATCTCACACACTCTGAAGTGGGAGGGAAAACATCACGAACATAACCAAGAGAGCACAGAAACATACCTACTTCTTGAGACAACTAATGATGTTTAAAGTGTGCCAAAAAGTGTACAGTTTTACGTAGCAATAATCCAAAGTGTCCTTACAAACTCCATAACAATCTGACCTCACTCACCCAGGAAATCATCTTTCAAAAACTACCATCAGGAAAACGTCTATCTATGAAAAAAAAATCGGTCTATGGAAACAAAAACCTTACGACACAGAAACAATTTTCCCCCACAAGCAGTCTCCCTAATGTCCAAACAGATAAAACAGGGAGAGCTGCGAACTGCTACAATAGATAGCACTTTATAATGTGAGATGGATGTACTATAAAATGTAGGTGGTTTGCCTGCTCCATGTATTAATGTACGGTCTATGCACTTTGATGCATTAATAATGTTGCCTATTGCACTATCCCTCTACTGCACTAGTATACTGTCTGTGTGTGTGTTCACTGTGTGACTAACTGTACTGCAGCAACACCAAGAAACGTTCCTACGCACTTAAATGTGAATGGCAATCTTCTGATTCTGATTCTGATTGGCTGTAATTACTGCCTTCGATTCACCTATGAGCTACGAGATTGAGCGTGTGTAAAGCAGCAGGTGTCACTACCTGCTTTTCTGAGCCAGACCCCACTGCCGTTTCCAGCTCTGCGAGACGCTTCTCCAGCTCAGCCATCTGGAGAGAGAATCAACATGAGGAGACCGCAGCAGCACACGCAGCACAGAATACATGACACAACAGCGCTGGATACACCACGCCCAAACTACGACGTAGTGTGTACGCAACAAACTACCAAGCCAGCCCAATCTAAATCAGATCTCCCCAACTAAACCCCAAACGAATCCAGCCCAGCCCAGCCCCAACCCAAACCAACCCACCCCAGCCCAGCCAAACCCAGCTCAATCCAGCCCAGCCCAGCCCAGCCCAGCCCAAACAACCCCAGGCAACCCAACCCAAACCCGCTCACACCAACCAAACCCAGCTCAACCCAGCCCGGCCCAGCCCAGCCCAGCCCAAACAACCCCAGGCAACCCAACCCAAACCCGCTCACACCAACCAAACCCAGCTCAACCCAGCCCGGCCCAACCCCATGTCCCCCACCTTGGCAGACTCAGAGAACCGGTCTTGTTCAGGCCGGCTGTGCAGCTCGTACAGCACCACGCCGTCCGGCCCCTTGGCCCCGGCAGCCCTGCCCTCTCCGGCCGCTGGCCCACGGCTTCCCCGCGCTGCCTCCAGCTGTGTGAGCAGACGCCTGGGGACAGTCACACTCTGCTCAGCAACACTGACCAAACTGCAAGGAACTACATACTACTGCTTATCCCTCTCTACTCCTCCTCCTCCATCATCCATTCCTCACACCCTGCCCCTCCCCTCTACCCCTCTCCTCCTCATCCACGCAACCCCCCTCAACCCCTTTCTCCACCTCCATCCACCCTCTCTCTCTCCCCTCCATCCACCCTCTCTCTCTCCCCCTCCATCTACCCCTCTCTCCCCTCCATCTACCGCTCTCTCTCTCCCCTCCATTTACCCCACCCCTCTCTCTCGCTCTCTCCATCCACCTCCCCCCCCCTCCCCTCCCTCTCCCTCTCCCCTCCATCTACCACTCTCTCTCAACCTCCACCCCCCTCTCCCCTCCTCACTTGGCGAGTGCTCCATCGGGGTCGGCCAGGTTAATGTGTGCCTGTGGGCCGAGCAGTGAGTCCAGGTGAGCGGAGACCAGCTGCTGCTTCAGCTGGGCGGCCTGCTGGGCCAACACCACCGGGGTGAGCTTTTCCTCCGCACTGCTCTCTCGCGTGCTCGCCTGGGGAGAAAGGCCTTCCGTCAATCATCCGCCATCCACATGCCATCCTACAGGTAAACGTATCCAAGAAATAACGGTTCGTCCCGGCAGGAAGACAACATTTATTCTAAAAATTGCAACAACAAAAAAACCAATCACATTCATTCAGACATGATGTGATGCAAGGCATAAATACATTGTGATGGAGATTGTTGGGGGACATTTCCATGCTTTTTGGAGTACACTGAAATGTTCTCTATCTGCCCTTAATGCCAAAACCCCCCCCAAAAAAACTAGCTATATCTCACCAAGTAATGGGAATATGCACTAAAAAACCATCAACGACATTGTGGGTAAGTTGAAAATCAATTATGTATAGACATTTTTTATTTACTTTTTATGCCATAAATACTCCTTTACAATGCTGCTTTTAAAGGAAGATGCCTTGTGATTGAGAGACGGCCATAGACTCGCCCCTCTCAACAAGGCCTGTGGGCCTTAAGTGCCGATACTGGCGACTTTCACATCGAGGTCAGTTAAGGGCAGGTGAAAAAAAAAAGTTAAAATGGTTTGAGGGGCCAGAGGGACGGAAGCAGCGCCAGAAGGGTGCGGCTGACCTGGATGACCTCAACCTCCTGGCTCAACTCCTGGATCTCGTTCACCAACCGCTGGTACTTCTGCTGTGGGGTCTCCTTCACCCCACAGCCCTCTGCCAGCTGGGACAGGGAGAGAGGGGTTAAAACACACAAACACACACACACTCTACACACCATTACACCATGCTGTATTTTGCGATGACACTCGAAGCAGTGGTGGGTACTCACGATCTCATACTCCCCCGACTCATAGCCAACTCTCCTGGTCTTACTAATCCGGTCCGAGAAGTCTGCAAGATGAAGACGCACACAATAAACGGGGCAAGGTAAAGCAAGCTATAACACGGCACTGACTTCATCATGAAAGTCCCAGGTAACCCTTTAGAACAGGTAACCCTTAATCACAAACCAGGGATGTGGATACACACCGAGACCCTTGGTGCTGACCCGCTTGTCCTTGAACTTGTCGTAGGCCGCGTTGGGGTTGACCACTATGCGCTCGACGCTGTCACTGCACAGCTCCTCCTGTGAAAGAAACGCGCGCCGACAGGGAAATAAGACACACAGGAGGTACGGCCTACAGGACACACACACACACACACACACACACACACACACACACACACACACACACACACACCAAGGGAGGTGCTCGTCCCACAGCACTCAGAACCTCTCTGGGTCTCTCCGGGGGCATCGCAGAGCGGCGACCGTTACTACGCCTTCGTAGGCCTGGATTCAACCAACACCAGTCCTCAATTTTGGTATTTCGATCGAATTGTTAGTCAGTTGTTGTTTATTTCGAGCACACACAAAAATGTACCTGCGTGAAAAAAACACGTTCGCAGGAAAAATGTCACTTGCATATATTTGTAAGTAAAAGTGAGGCAAGCAAATGTTGATTGAATTCAGGCCCGACTATTCCAAACCAGAAGGGAGCAGGCATGGATTGTAGAGACCACACAAAACCTTCACTTGTTTTTCGGTCTGGTTCAGTGACAGCACCGCAAGCTCTCCGGCACGGAGGGACCCAGGGTGGATCTGAGCGACTGCAGCGGAAGTATGATTTGTTGATCCGTGGAGATTTTCGCATGTATTTCTGTCATACAGGTGTTCTGTCAGACTGACATCAGTGAATGAATACTGCCAGGGTGCAATGGTGAACAAGACTCAAACGCATTAAAGCCATACATGACAATTTAAGCTTGCAAACACAGGAAGGCGACAGAGACAGACTTGCGCGTGACACCAACAAAAAGTAAGCCCATCCACACAGCTAGTGGGTGCCAGTGTGACAGAGGGCCTGTGTGACAGCCCAAAGTGAGAACGACTCTGGCATAGTCGGAATACCCAGTCTGCAAACCTCATCAGCACCTCAATCAAAGTGATCATTTTTTCATTAAAAGATTAATATTGAATTAAAGGTTAATGAAAAGGATTAAAATTAACGGATGACTGTCATTTATTGTTTTGACTCTAAAGGGAAGAACACAGATGATTTTATGCACAATGTTAGTCGCAGTTCCATTCAGACAAAAGGGACCGTCAGGGGGAAACACTGCCCCCTGCTGCACAGCTGTCTGAATTGAGCTGTCAGGGTTTTTATAGGCGTTGGCACAGAAACGAAAGGGACATGGGCGACATAATGACAGGTTGAGGCAGCAGAGGTACAGGAATAGAATGGAGGGGTGGAGAGAGAGATTTAGCAGAAGGAGAAAAGTGTAAGAACGGTCAAACTGAAGGAGGGAAAGCAGGAAGGGCATGACATGGAGTGATATAGATGAGGAAAAGAACAGATGAGGACATGAAGCAGGGGAGAGGGAGTTGGACACTGGCAAACCAGCTGAGAGAGCTATCACACACCGCCAGTGGTCTAATGCGGACCCAGTGGCAATTTACCAAGTGATTAACAGGGGCAAGACACCTATATACATCAAATCTGGTGTACGTAACCTATATACCATAAAATATGATGGATAAGTACCGAATACACTAACATCTGGTGTATAAATCACTCGTGTGCAGAAATTGCTCTATTTTTAAAAAAATGACAAAATCATTGTGCTCAACAATACAATTGGTGCATAAAAACATAGATACTCAACTAAGAATTGGTACAGGTTTTGTACTCAATTAATTGAATGAATACATTTCAGCAGGAGCAATACATTAGCCAATTATCACTGACATGTATTCATAAAACATACAACATTATGAAAAGGTTTGTCTTTTGTGCAAACCATATGAATTTGTAGCATTGTGATGTCCCACATTGCCATGTGAAGTCTTATAGCCAGGAATTGTTGTATGCCATCTACCCCTGGTTCGGGGGCCTGAGTTAGTATGCCAGATGCGGAGGTGTGTGCTTGAAAAGTCACATGGGTGAAACCTAGAAATACTAGGTCTTTCTCTCCTTGACAACATCAGACTCAATAGCAGTCTGGTGCTTCGGGAAAACAGACTCATATTGACGCATTTAGAGGCCTGGAGAAAGCTTTATCTGCCAGAGGTCACAGCAACCCCTGCCTCTCACACAGCCGGCTGCCCCAGGGTCCAAACGCCTCCCCGTGCTCAGGCCCAGGGGGTTACAAAACGAACAACGGAAAAGAGCTCAAAATCACGAGACACAGACGGTGAGACGGACAGACGGAAACGTGGTACACGGACTGGTGTTAGCAGGGAGTCAGGCAGGGTCTTACCAGCTCCTTGGGTTCCCAAAGAGAGTTAGAGAAAGAGAAAGAGCAGAGAAAAAGAGAGAGATACAGAGATTAACGTGGTTACTGTCACATGCCGTGCACAATGGGAGCTGGCAGCAGAGAGGAGAAAGAGACAGTGTTCCCTCCACCACTCGGACACTGACACCCATCTGTGATTAATTCCCCTCCCAGTCCACCACCTTCTCTCTCGGGCCCCCGTGGGGCTCTGGCCCCTCTCTGCTGTTCGCGCTGATGTGGGCAGCGACGGCGGGCAAAGACTTGCGCTATTGTGAATGTGAAGGAGGGTGACTTCTGCAGGAGACATCCTTTCATGAATGTTGTAAACATAACCATCGCAAAATGATTACAAATGACAGGTTCGTCTTACACGGCTGGCCTTTGGCAATCGCCCAGGATGCAATGCTGCGGTGGTGGTGGTGGTGGTGGTGTTGGCGGTGGTAAGGGGCTGACAGAAGGGATGGACTTTCTGAGCCCCTTGATTATAAAGGGATGGAGTCCAAATGCACAGCGGTTTAAGTAACTCTAGATCTCGACACCTGCCTTTAAACTTGTCCATCCAGCAGACCCGAGTCAAATACGCATTTCAAATACGTATTTGAAAACACTCCTGCAGACGCCGGGGAATTTAACTAAAAAAGAATACAAACCAAAGCGAAGCATCGTATGAATGATCCAGATGCTTGATACCAATTAATAGCCTACTAAATTTGAATTCTGCATTAACTGACATGGAGAAGTTACTGTATCTTATAGTCCATTTGGGCAGCATCACTGAAATGACATGTATTATGAGCTGTGCAAGTCCTCTCCCCCAGTAAAGCCTAAAATGTATCAAACTACAGTGGGGTCTTAATTCCAGCCACTGGACAGAGGTAGTGTGGGATAGACACATGGAGCTTGTGTTTAAGCAGGTGTTGTTAGTGGGGAAAGACACACACAGACACAGACACAGACACACACACTCTTCCATTCTCCTCTGACTGGGGCTTCATTTTGGTCTCTGGTGCATGTCTTGTCTAGATGGGACGGGCAATGGACAATGTGAGGAAATTTGTGGACTGGAGCCTGATTAAGAATGTCTTAAGTCAGATACTAATCAACAAATCAGATACTAAATAGGTGGGGGGAAACAAGAAGGGTTTTAACAAATGGTGGCAAAGAAGGAAATGCCACGAGTCTGGAAAAAGGTCAAAACAAGAAAACCCAACACTAGCACACCAAGGCAATGAATTCAACTTGTTTTAATGCAGGGATCACAGAGACGAGAGACATCACCAAGTCAATGCTTGATTAAGCCTGATTAGAACAGCAAACAAAACTGATTACAACATGCAGTAAACTTCACTGAAGCACTTTGGAAAAAAGAACTCTTACTTGCACAAACTAGCGTCCCAGGAGGGTGGGGAGGAGTCAGAACAGGGGAGAGGGTGGGGGTGTGGGGACACGGGAGGGGAAAACGCTATTAGGTTTTTAGTGCGCGTCAGTCAACACAAGTTCCACAAAGAAAACACTCTGCACCCCTGTGCCATGCTCTGTGGTGGTCTGAGAAGGGGATCGTGGCTTAGTGCATAGACAGGTATAACAGGCACGGAGCTTTTAGTTAAAAAAATTAACACCCTTTCCGTTCTTCACAACATAAACAGGGTCTGTACTAAACTGACTCACTGTGTCACTTGTAACCGGAGAAAAAGGTATGAGCCATCTCCGGTTGACTTCAATCCAGTTGGGCAAAACAAAAGTAAGTAATTTAGGGTTGGGGAATAGAGCCCAATACCTATTGGTAACATGCGTGGAAGGCACGTCCTGACTCTGCCTATCGCTTATACATAGGACAACAAGAGGCAAAAAGTGAGTTCACAAAAGAACACAATGAGTGAAGACATTAAGGGAGGGGGGAGAAGACAAACACAGTCCATGACATCTTCCCCCCAATCTAGAACATAAATGACCAACTGGCAAACTATAAAGGAAATACGCAATAAATATACTTTTTATTTATTTTTTAAACAGCACAGTAATAGGCAAAAAATAAAGACTACAAATAGAATAACAACCCATCAAAATGCAGCATATTTCCAGACCAGTTAAAGAGCCTTTGCAACACTACCTTTCCATTTCAAAACAAAAAGAGGACAAAAATATAATGTTAATGTGGTACACCATGGGTCAATGTTAACCCCATGCAGAAGGGGTGGCCATTCCACCGGAATGTTTATTACATAAAGAAAAAGGTTCAGCGCAAACATTCCTCCTTTTTAAAAAATTTGATTGGAATGTTGACGGTAAGTATGTAAATGCTACCTAAATCTGCAATACCTGGCCTAGGCCCCCTTCTCATTAGTTATTTTTAACCCTAGCAGTTACTTACCTGGCCAAACTCTTAGTGACGTCAGTGCAAGTTAAGGTTATAGATGAATGGGATTACTAGAATGTGGGTGCGCAACCCAAGCGGGAGACAGGAGGGCAGCTTGGATCGTGGAACGAGGATGCGGGCGTTGAAATGTAAAAGTCATGCTCCTCCTCATACTCACCGACTCAAACTGCGCCTGGTCATCCTCGGGCAGGTCACTAGTCTCATAAACATCGGGCTCGTTAGAGGCCTAAAGACCAAACAAGCAGTCTGTTAACCACAAGAACCGAGCAAATAAATGAATACATTAACTAGTATTACACGATTTGGGATTTCTTGCTCAGTATTGGTACAGTTACCATACTCCGGTCTCTATTTGACCTTGCATTATCTGAACTCATTTCAAATGTAAATCGTCTGAAGATGTATGTAAAACATGTAAGCAGTTGGATGTAACACAGCCAAGCTGAAATGGTAAAAGGTGAACTACATTCGAACAATAAAATTGCATTTCCAGTATTTCTGCAGTCTACCCAAACAAATAAAATGACATTCTTCGTGAACTAATCAGCTAGCAAGTACCCCCGGCTAAGGAGCCCACATTTTATTTCAACTACCAGCGAAGGACAACCCCTTTGCGCCCATTCCGAAATGGTGAAACACTGTCATTATGAAATTGTTCATTCGTTTTTAAAAACGTGACAGTAAATTAATAGCAACGTCCAAGTGTTCTCATTTCTAATTGTGTCAATAACAAACAACAGCAGCCACGATGAACGCAATAGGCTGGTCTATAAAGTTTAACCCACATCAGCTATTTAACGAGCTAAGTGTGCTGCTAGCTAAATTGTTTTTACATTAACATTTATACTGAACCCAATAAGGCTAGTACATTTCTATGTATACTAAGCATTAAATCATATGAGAATATGAGTGGCCAACGCCCTCGCTCAGAGCAAACACGCCCTGAATCACAAGGCCCGTTAACGTACTAGCTAATGAATACACTGATACGGTCGGATAACGTTAGCTCTCTAGCTAGCTAACACGTCCTAGTAGTGTAACGTACGTTGGTTACTGCCGTGTTAATTATTCAAGATCATATTTATAAATACCAAAATAAAACCTTTCTATAGCGAACAAGGTATTTGACTAGCTAACGTTAGATAGCCAAAGCCAAATGTGTATTGCTGTTCTAACGTCCCCTAGAACGAAATTACAGTTCTAGCAAGCAAGCTACATTTGGCTGGTAACAACGTAGCTATAGTTAGGAAACCTATTGCATTTATCAACAAGCTAACTAAGTTAGTTTGTTGTTTTAACTAGATCTTGGTGACTAACAATCCAAAACAATGATAATGTAGCGTCATTTTTAGCAGATACGATAGCTAGTTAGCTAGACCAACTGACGTCAAATATGGCTTTGCGGAGTAGTGGTTGGCTACCTAGCCATCTACTTAGCGAGAGGGGGACTCAAATTCGTTGGTGTCAGGCTAATTTCCTAAACGAGTACCTGCTAAATAGCGAACTTTCTTTTGCTACAGATAGCGTGGTGTGATGTCGAAGCTAGCCGCGCTGGATCGCGATCTAACGAACTGAGTCGTCTAGCCAAGTACGAGCCATTTTCTTTCCAATACATTTCACCGATCTAATGCGTACGAACGCAACACATTTCAATCGAGCATGGCGACGAAACCAATAACGAGCTAGCAGCCAGCAGTATGTTCCATTGTAACGTTAATATACTTACGATTCCCGGCAGGTTGGCGTATTTGGGATCCGCCATTGTTGTAGCTACAATCTGCAGACGGTTAGATCGGAGGAGGATGAAGGGTGAAGAAAGAAAGAGGACTACTCCTTGAGGTTTGGGATGTGGACTAGAAATGGCGACACGTACACCCAATATATTTTGATGCGCTGGCACAAAAATAATGTTTTGCAAAGCATCAAGTAGGCCACGTCGATGAAAACCGGGTTTATCTATTGATGTAACGTTACCTATTCTTCCCACTGTTTGACAGTTCGGAAACCTCAGTGAGGCTAGTAGCCGGCGATCTCGCGTTATCCTTTCTACCTTCAGAGGGCGTGGGACTGCTGAAACGATGTTTTGTTGTAGTGAAGGATGTCGGCAACTGTAGTTTCATGGGCCAAGCGCAGTGAATGACGCTATTTCAGTAAACACTCTATTATATTTGAAACCACACTTAACAGTTTGTTGGTCATAGCTAATAGGACGTTCATGTAATCCATGTCAATACTGTGCATTACTTATGAAACAGCAACTATCATTGCTATCATAGCAAACCAAAATTATTTAAATGAAATGTCATATTTGCATGGCAAACACAACCAAAACCACACAACCAAAAGGCTGATGGAACAAGATCCATTGTACTTGTTCTATTTGTTCATTTGATATATTGTCTATATTTTTGGTGAGGTTGGAAAAGCTTCTGAAATTATATACTCAAAGCAAAAATAAATATTTAAGCTAAATGTTTTATTATTTAGTGTTTTTCAAAACTAAACACTATAGCTACTGGTAACTGCAAAACTAAAGGAAATACATGATTAAATGAGGGATACAATGTTTATTGAAAGCAGGTGCTTCCACACAGGTGTGGTTCCTGAGTTAAAGCAATTAACATCCCATCATGCTTAGGGTCATGTATAAAAATGCTGCGCAGGCCCAGTTGCCCATTATTTTGGCCACCGTGGCTAGAAGAAGAGATCTCAGTGATTTTGAAAGAGGGGTGATTGTTGAAGCATTTTTGGCATGAGCTTCAGTGATGAAGACTGCTCCACTTGCTGTTTCACGAGGAATAGTGGCTAAGGTGATGTTGGCATGGAAGTCTGAGGGAAAGACATCATCAACTAGGGGCAACTGTGGTCACAAGCCCATACTCCTTGGCCGTGATGTCCGTGCATTGGTTTGAGATGCAAGGCAAAACAGACAAGCAACTCTGAATCAGTTGACTGCAAATATAAATCTGGGGCATGAGCATGCTGTTTCATAAAGAATAGTTCATCAAGAACTTCACAGAAAGGGATACTGTGGTTGGGTTACAGTGCATAAACCTTTATTACACCTAAACATGCATGTTTGTGAGTAAAGAACACAGAGAGTGGTCTACTAGAACTAGAATCAGTCAACCACCTAGAGGGCAAGGTAAATGGCAACAAATACAAAGCCATTCTGAGTGACCACCTTCACCCTGTGGTGAAGCATTTGTATCCTGATGCATGTGGTCTATTTCAGGATGACAATGCCCCAATCCACAGGGCACGAGTGGTCACTGAATGGTTTGATGAGCAAGAAAACAATGTAAACCCTATGCCTTGTCATGCATCCCTCCAAGTTCCAGACTCTTGTAGAATCTATGGCAAGGTGCATTGAAGCTGTTCTGGTAGCTCGTGGTGACCCAGTGCCCTATTAAGACACTTTATGTTGGAGTTTCCATTAGGCAGTAACCTGCACATCTGTGCAGTAACAAGAGAGCAAAAAGGAATATTCCAATCATTGGCTAAAAGCCCATTTCTCCACCTCAGTCTTTGATTTATGCGCAATAGGCAGAGCTTATTTACATGAATTTCACACATTTATAAATATAGGAAACTTCTCCACATTTAGATAGATGTTTATTGTCCTCTAAGAGGATACTTGTTTCCACAGCCATAAATGTGCAAATACACAACCAAGCAATGATCCAGTGATACATACAGACATCAGAAAAACAAGCGAACATCAAAATGCATAATCTAGATTAAACAACCGTACAGTGCAAGCAGTAAATAGGAGTGACCAGTGGGTGTATGCGGGCAGATATGATTGTGCCAATAGTTAAGTGAAGTCTGATAGCTGTTCAGAGTGGTAATGGGGAAGGCCACAAAGTTGTTGCTGAACCGTGCCTTCTTGCAGAGAGCAGTATCTAAGGCTGAAATATTTCATATTTACAAGAAATATTTCATATTTATATATATCATTTTGGGATAGAATATTTAATGTTTAGACCTGTAATTTCAAACCTTAAGATATAGTAAATTTATATTCTTGGCCTACCTCTATGTTGTAGGCCTTTCTAGCCCAAGAGACTCTGCAGAAACATGGCATAATAGGCTGACATATTTGTCTGGAATATTTATGTTACACCATGGTTATGTCCACACAGGTGGCAAGTAAGCAGCACTATCCACAATAGATATTAGGTACATTTTCTCCCATTCTTGCACTTCATATGTTACCTTTACACCATTTTTGTTTATTTGTATGATGCTCATATAGTTTATAACAGTGTGGTACGAGGTTAATGTGGGAAAAATGAACTGAACAGTTGCAAACTGATGGATGGGTATTAATTAATGTAGCTTATTATCTTTTGCGTATTCTATGTGTTTATTTATTTTATTTGCAAATGTTTGCAAATGTTATAACGGCAAATAATAACATTTGGACAGGAAATAATGTATTGAACATTAAAACTTTAAGCATGTAACTACCATTAAGCATTAATTGGCATCAGAATGATATGGCTAGGGTGAATTGTGAGTAACCACCCCCCATCCCTTCCTTTCTGTGGTGCTGATGCGAGTATTCCTTTAAAGTTGCCGTGCAGCAGCAGCGCGCAGACCACGCCCCGCGCCACATAAAGACCAGCCAGCTCCCATCGCCGCAAAGCGTGCCTCGATCTCTTCTCTGCCTCTCACCTTCAGCTGGACCGTACCCTCGACTGGAATACCCGACTCTGACATTCAATCTTAAAAACAACAAATATTTCAAAAAATAATAGTTAAGTCATAGTTGAGAGAAAGGCTCTTTTGCCAACGAAATAATAACACGGAAGAAAACCGAAAACAATTGATTTAACTCAGTTATCGTCACGATTATTTAATTCTAAAATTGTATGTGTATTTGTCCAGCAAGACAACCACCAAAGAGTATTTACCTATTTTGCTTTCATATTTATCCATATCTTCGCATAATCTAATTTTCCCACACGTGAACTGTACGCTTGTATACGCTCGATGCGGTAAGCAGTTACGCAAAGCTCAATATATTTATCATTATTTTTGCAAACCCGTCCTAAAAAACGAAACAGAAAAACAATAACAACAATATCTGAAAAAGCAGGCGCTGCACACATTGGATCAGTTACTTCGAGAAAAAGTGAACGCCGAGTCTGATTAAATAGAAAATCACCAAGAATTATCTTGTTTATCTGAAGCGCGTCCGGAAAATTTCTACAATGGCCGATGCGACCGCAGAATGCAACATCAAGGTGCTATGCCGTTTTCGTCCTCTGAATCAATCAGAAATTGTACGAGGGGACAAATTTCTCCCCAAATTTCAAGCAGACGACACAGTCATCCTTGGGGTAGGTTGGTTTATTCATATTTTTTTGTCAACAATGTCTTCGTCATCTTTACCTTTGCTGTGGTTATTATGTCGAGGGTGACGCAGGTGCTAGCCTACTATGCATCTTCCTAATGATACTACTAACACTAATTATATGGCCTTTAAATATGATAACAATCGTAATAACAACAACGTCAACACATTCTCAAATACACAAGTAGACGATAGAGAGGAATCCCTCTTCAGTATATAGCCTACATATACATACATTATATGTAAACGTTTATTTTTTTAAATGCAAGACGGTTATTTTAGATTTCCCATGCACCATAGGTTAAGTGAACGTTTTCAACTAAATACAGTTTCTAAATACCAGGCTAATCTTTCGTCATGTTGGCATGGCGTACACCCTTCACCGCAGTTAGGCCCAAGTGTTTATCAGTCCGATTGTTCGAGCAAGGCCATTTCTTAATCGATTATGGTTAACAGTTATCACGTAATGCTTCGTCACCTTGCCGGGATAATAAACAGCAGAAAGAGCGTTGTGCATTTCACACAAGTGCTCAAGGCTGATGCTATCCACAGCAAAATGGAGTTGGTGATGCAACATTTGCAAAATATAGACGTACTCGTTGTGTTGAGATTAAAACCAAACCATGCATATGTCAATTCACATTAGATTTTATGCAATTACTTAGGAGAGACCTTCCTAATTTATGAGAGCAAAGTTTGCCATGTCTTCCGTAATATATCATGCGTATATGATACAGTGATTAAAACGTACTGATTTATGAGTATTGTATTGTTATGGTAATACTGACGATGGCATTGCCAGTGCTACGATCATCCATACTTTGTTTGTCTTGTTCACTGCACTGCATTGTTCAAAGCAACGTGATCTCTAAGCCTTCCATAACTCAAACTCTGATGCAGGTCAGAGTCAGCACTGTGAAATTGTGAGGTATATACAGCATGTGACCTTCAGGAAAGCTGGTCAAGCTCTAATTTAATGTACATTAAATGAATCAGGTCACTATGCGCTAAACACCTTCAATCAGCACCCAGCAGGTCTCCAGACAGGTATTTAACTTGAGGTTTTAGAGGGAGATCCAGATTCAGAAACGATATAAATTATGTGTGCGTATGTGTGTGTGTAATGTGCACGCATTTCAATACAGTAAAAATTATATATTTTACTGTGTATGCATTTCATATTTTGAAGTGTAAGTGCTTTTGATTGGATTATGATGATTGTTGAGGTTTTTAATTTTGTCTCATGTTGTCTTCTTGTTTGGCAAATTTTGGCTAATCGTTTATATTTCTTTTTAGCTTAAGTGTACAACATGGTGGATGTTTATACTGTGATGTAGGCCACTCTACTGTAGATCTGAAGGGCTAAAGTCTAGCAGGGTTTTCAGCTCCCTTTAGGAACACTCTCCAAACTGGGGAGAAAGATTATTTGCTTCAGCCAAGAAAAGTATTATATTATAATATTATACGTCTGAAAGCACTGATGTCCTCCAGAAGCCATGTTCAGATGCCCTGCTCTGATATACGGCACAGATATCTTTGTCTTTAATGAGAAGGGGGGGCTCTTACTGAAGAGCCGTTACATCTGTTGTTGTGTCACCATGGCAATGAAAGCACAGCCCCACCCAAGCCTCACACAGTGACACACAGACATACTTAATTCACCTTTGTTTTGTGCTCTCACAATGACATTTACATCCACTATCCTTCTTTCAATCCAACAAAGTGGCAATGATGATTGAAAAATAAGGATGCCATTTTACAAATAATGCATTGAAAGAGGCAGACAACAAGGCTCACAAGACAACAAGGCAACAAGGATTGGAGTAGATGGTGAGGGGAGAGATAGAATGACACACACACACACACACACACACACACACACACACACACAGGCTTTTAGACATACACTTATAAAGTCTGCAATGTATAACATACAGGGGTAGACATTTTACAATTTGTATTGTTCAAGTACTTGCATACATACAAAAAAATACTCATGTCCCATAAATAATACAATTTCAACAACAGCCACAATTTACAGCACATAACTACATTTTAAAATTATTGTTATTATTCACTCAATTAATGTGTAAATGTGCTTCACTCAATATGGTTGATATTCTAACTTCTTATTTTAAGAATGTAGAACTCTTAATATCCAATTATTTCAAATCAAGCACGTTGCCACATTGGATATGGTATGATATGTTTCATAATATTTGTATGAATTCAAATTGTATGAATTCAGTCTCACTTTCAATGAAATTCAATGTCAGCCTATCCTTATAAATAATTTCCAGCTCAGTGGTTTTCTCCAAATCAGCAGGGTTGCACCAGCCAGATATATGTCACATGGGTGACTGGCTGAGTTGGCGAAGGCAGAGAAAGTCGTTTG
This sequence comes from Aldrovandia affinis, assembly GCA_029706075.1. NCBI lineage: Eukaryota > Metazoa > Chordata > Actinopteri > Notacanthiformes > Halosauridae > Aldrovandia > Aldrovandia affinis. Next base: position 484,196 of record JAINUG010000074.1, on the reverse strand, counting down.
CGTCTTGTGTCTGTTGCAGTGGCTGGTTTATATGCGTGGCCTTCCTGTGGCAGTGCTTTAGGCTTTGTGGTACTACTTTCTACTCTTTTGTATTTTATACTATATAGGTATTGCAATGCAATACTTATCTTCAGTGGCGTGCAGTAGCTCAAACAATTCAGTGAATTAATGCATTTCTTGTTTCAGGCTCCAGACCAAAACAATCAAACTCACCTAAGTGTGATTGCTGCATATAGCTTGTAAAAAAAGAGATGGCGGTCCAGATATGCTTCTATTGTCATTACAATACAGTGTATATTCTAGTGAGACACTGGTTTTGTGCACATTTTCATTTGAGTGGACTGTTCAAACAGATATTTTAAATTTGCAGATTTTTTTGACCAATCAAGTCACAGGAGCAGACATGCACGTGAGCATGCACACATGCACATGGAGGTAGTCTCAGATCTAACAGGGTCACCTTGAGATAACATTTATCACCTGATAAACAGCAGCACTGACATTGCTGTCACAAGCACTCATACTGTAAGTGGCTCCTACTGCTATTGCTACTGCTGCCGCTGCCTCTATCACTGTCACTAAGTGCTATTTCAATTAGTAATGATATTTCTATGGTATTGATATTATGGGTGTTAATTACTGTTCTAATATGATTATTTATTATTTATGCTATATCTACAAATATATCTTTGGTGCCCCCTCCCCTTTCTCCAGTATCGGGGCTTAGGGTGTTGTTCACATTTACAGCTTAGGTATGGAGCAGAATGTGTGCATCACAGCCTTTTATGTATGTGTTGTGTGTGTGTGTGTGTGTGTGTGTGTGTGTGTGTGTGTGTGTGTGTTATGTGTGTGCACGTGTGAGTCCGTCTACTTCAGTTTATCATGTATTGGCAGCAGTGCTTTGGAATTACTCTTTCAGGAGGCACGAGGCACGACTGTCACATTTGATTGTGGCTTGGAATGTGCCGGAATCCATAATGTGGACACCGTTGTCCGTCTCTTCTTTATTGCACGTTGCTACTAACTAACACTGGCGACAAAGCAGATTTTTTTTATGTTACGAGCCGTGTCGCGACGGAGAACGTTGTTCCGTATCGAAATAGACGGACATTGGAAGTTGGCTGCCTAATTTCAGTGGCTGGACGCAGTGAGTTGTCGGGACAAGTAAGTGGACTACGAGTTATCTGTCAGCTGTTCGGGTGATTTAAGCTAGCTATAGTTTTTTTTGCTTTTGCTGCAATGGCCATGTTTGGACGAATCGAAGAGTTTTCAGAGGAAAAAGGGAGCTCCTGGCAGGAGTATTCTGAAAGATTGGAAAGTTTTTTTGTGCGCCGCCATTACAATCTCCCATTGTGCAACGTTTTCACTTTCATCACTGCAAACAGAAACTTTTCACAGTCTCTGGCCTAAAGACGCTCCTCAGTTCATCAGTGCCAGTTGCATCCCGAGACAGTGTTCGAGAGCACCACTGAGAACGCGTGGCAAAGTGATCATTGATGTAGAGTACCAGGAAGCAAAACACACACTGCCCCTGTTAGTAATTCAAGGCTATGGGACGAGCCTGCTTGGACGCGACTGGTTCAGTGCTCTGGGCATTGACGTCACGGGAGTTTACCAGATTCACCAGCACTCTTTATCAGGCATCCTACAAAAACATGCTGAAGTTTTTGGTGAAGAGCTAGGAGCTTGTAGGGGCCTTCCGGTGTCGAGGTGGACCAAAATGTAGCACCCAAGTTTTTTAAGGTTCGCCCAGTTCCCTTTGCATTACGTACAAAAGTGGATGTAGCTTTGGACCGCCTCGTGGAACAAAGTGTCTTCATACCTGTGAAGCAGGTATGAAGTGGGCTACCCCCATTGTGCCAGTAGCAAAAAAAGAATGCACAGTCAGGCTCTGTGGTGACTACTGCTGCACTGTCAACGCAGCTGTCAGACCTGACGTCTATCCCTTGCACACTGTTAACAAGCTTTTAGCAACAGTGGCTGGTGGAACAGTTTTTACAAAGCTGGATTTAAATCAGGCATATCAACAGCTTCTTGTGGATGAGAAAGCAGCTGAATGGCCGACCGTAAACACACACCGTGGATTGTTTCGTGCCCTGCTCTTACATTTCGGAGTATCAACAGCAGTCTCCATTTTCCAGCGTTTTATGGACACCTTGCTGGCTGGCATTCCTGGAGTGAAACCTTACCTAGATGAAATGCTTATTGCGGGTCACATGCAGGATGAGCACAATCAGCATCTAGATTAAGTGCTCCAACGTTGAGGCTGGTTGAGGCTGCAGAAAGTAAAATGCTCATTCGCAGCTACAGAAGTGACATTTCTGGGATTTTGCCTAAACAAAGACGGAATCAGACCAACAAATGAGAAAGTAGCTGCCATACATTGCTCAGACATCACGCAACAAGACTGAGCTCCAAGCCTTTTTGGGCATACTGAACTTCTACAACTGTGTCCTTTGTGACAAGGCGACTGTCCTCGAGCCAAAAAGACAAAGACAAAGGCACTCGCCATCATTTTTGCTGTTAGAAAATTCCACCAATACTTATTTAGTCGGTCATTCCTCATCTACACGGATCACAAGCCACTGGTGGGCTTGCTGCATCACTCCAAGCCTATGCCACAAGTCCCCTCGTATGCTGCAATGGAGTTTGATCCTTTCGGCATACCAGTATGAGCTGTGTTATCGGCCAGGCAAGCAGCTGGTCATAGCTGGTTTTGCCACTCCCTGCTGTTCCAGCTGAGATTCCCCCGCCATTTGAGGTCCTGTTATTGGAGGCCGTGCCTGATGCGCCACTGCAGACCGGAGCACCAACTGCAAAAGACCCAGTTTTGTTGCGGGTTTTGCAGTGGATCTTACATGGTTGGCCTGAGGGGGGTACAGTGACAAGTGTTTCAGCCCATTCTTCTCTCGCCGTCATGAAATGTCAGCCTGTGTGCTGTGGTGAAACAGGGTCATGGTCCCAGAACTGGCACGCAAGGAAGTGCTCGCACTGCTACAGGATGCACACCCTGGGATTGTCCGGATGAAGGGCCTTGCAGTTATGTCTGGTAGCCGGGTTTGGATGCACAAGTGGAGGAAATGGTAAAGGGATGCTCTACATGCCAGCAATAATGACATGCCCCGCCCATTGCATCCCTGGGAGTGGAGTGTGAAAAAGTGGTCACGTTTGCACATTTTGCAGGCCCTTTTCACGGTAAGGTCTTCCTCATAGTGGTGGATTCACACTCTAAGTGGTTGGAAGTTGATTGAGCTCCATGTCCTCCTCAGCCGCAACTACATTGCAATAATTCTATTGTCTTTTTACTGTAAATACTGTGTACTTTTGCACTTTTTTCGTTGAGCATTGTCACTTTCCATTTCACTGCACACCCCGTGTGTGTATGTGACAAATAAAAATCTTGAATCTTGAATCTTGAAGCTCATGGCGACTCATGGTCTCTCAGATGTGATTGTCTTGGACAATGGCACCGCATTTACTTCAGCTTGAATTTAGGGAATTCATGCAACAAAATGGCATCAGACACGTTACGACTACTCCGTATCACCCCTCGTCCAATGGTCAAACTGAGTGGATGGTACAAGGAGGCTCTAGGTAGAATTGTTCAAGGAGACTGGTTGACACGGCTTGCCAGGTTCCTTCTTGCCCAGCATACTACACCTCACTCGGTGACCCAGAAGAGCCCAGCTGAAATGCTGATGGGCTGTCGCCTGGCGACTGCCCTAGGCCGCCTGCACCCAGACTTTGGATCTGAGATGCAACTGAAACAAGAAAGATCGGCTGCCAAAAGTCATGGTACCATGAGGCAATTCCAGCCCCAAGAGTCTTTGTTCCTGCGACACTATGGAGGGGGACCGAAATGGGTGCCAGGAAATGTTGTGTCCTACCGAGTGCTGGCTGAGGATGGTCAGGTGCACCGGTGTCACGTGGACCAGCTCAGGGGGCGAGTTTGCCCTGCGTCTGAGGAGCCACCAGTGTCTGCCGGTGAGAATCTTGAAGACAGTTTAAACAGTCCTGCAAGCAGTTTACCAGAGGGCGAACACTCGGAAGCTAGTCCTGAGGAGTCCCTACCCTCTCCTCTTCCTCAAGGTACACTCCAGGGGCCAGCTTGTCTGTGGATTCCCCCTAAGTGCTATCAGGATTTTGAATAGCTGGGGGGGGGGGAAGGGGTGTTATGGATCAGTGTTATGGTGTTGTTCCCCCTAGTTCCTTAAGGTGGCGTGTTCCACCCAGTTAGTACTAGTAAAGATGGTGTCTGGCACAACAGTATGTATGTTGGTTCATTGATCTGCCCAGCTCGCTCGGAGTAAACAGCTGCTGATGTTACACCGTTGTTCCTCTCTTCCTTATTGCACGTTACTGCTAACTAAAAATAATGATAATGAAAATGATACAAATATCTAAAAATGCCGGGTTTATAAATGTGCCCATGTGTTGCAATCTGCAATGTTGTCTTGATATCTGTACAAAACATTATTATTGTAGAGAAAACATGCTAGCGAGGATAAAATATGCCACACTCTGATACAAGCAGGCTCAGGATGCACACTGATACAACATGGACACAGAGGTCTAAATAGCCTAGAGAGAGCTCAGTTTCTTTCCTCTCTTTTCCTCCTTCACGTTCCATCTTCCACACCCAAATCCTTTGTTGGATTTGCCAGCCAGATTAAGGTGTAACAAAAGTGGGGCCAATAATAATTAGCATTATCTGCACTTTTCAGGGTTTCCCACAGAAATAACTACAATGGCCACAGACTCTTAGTCCTTACAAACATTAACTTCTGCACCCTCTGATCTCATGTAAACACACGGAATTTGAATACAGCCTCACACGGCCACAAAATAAAGCCCCAAAATTGGGTCACTTTTTTTTTTTTTTTTTCCCTTATCTTCTGCTTTCCTTCTTAATTTTCCTGCCAAGTACATCATCAAAAATGCTCCATGCCCCAAATGATTAATTCTCCCGTTTGGTTAATATCTACTTCAACCAATATTATAATCTGTTCAGATCTAGTTCAACCAATAACACCATCTGTTCATAGTTGTCAATTGCAGGCCACGCAGCAAGTGACATCATTGTTTTAGACATATAAGGATGTGCACGTGATTGCCATTTCAGTATATAGAACATCTTAAAAAGACTGTATAGATGCCATATTGTTTTTCTCTGGAAAAGTATCTTGCTTGTTACCGATACTATCCAAAATATGAATAGTATCACTTTTAGAGATGTATAATTTCTCTGTAAAGCCAGAGTGCTAGTGTGACTCAGATAGCTAGTGTGACTACAAAGCAGGCCGTAAAGCTCTGGACTACAATCATATTCTTTAACCAATGACACGTCCATGTAGCCAGCTAGAAAGCCACGTCTGCACTGCTTCATTCATTCAGACAGCTGGCTACCGAGCTGCACAGCTACATAGCATTTCATTAAAAGAAGTGGCTAGGTACCTTGCTAACTTCTGGCGGTTCACTTACTACTGAAGTGTAGTTAGCTAGCCAGTGATAAATGCCATCATTAAACTTAGCCGGGTGGCTACCTATGTTAGCTACCTGATTTACTACCTAGCCAGTTAGCTACACTTTAGGTGATTAATTAACAATAGCGCACCAGCTGCCTTTGCCTATAGCCTACTGTTCGCTGGCTACTGCTTGCTGTATTTAGGGTGACCAGACATCCTGGTTTTAGGCCATGGCGTCCCATCCCGACAAAATGCAGAAATATTCTGGTTTCCAGGTTGCCCCAAGCTCCGTATTTCCGCACAGTGAACACACATTGTTATGGTAGCTACATTACCATATGCAGTATTCATTTGATAATTTCACCACCATGTCATATCAGTTACCAGTACTTGCTAAAACAACCAGTTAGCTAGTTAGCTTCAGCTGCATGTTTATTTCAATGAACAAATTGATGCTAAATGAAATACAAAGAATCACCGTTACCGTTACCACAATAAATGCATTAAAGTTAGATGATCTGTGCCAAAATATGACTGTATGACAACTCTCAAACATCTTGAGATTAACATTGGCAGCACACAACAAATGCTTTGCCCTCACTCCAGAATGTCACACAGTGAACGCCCATTTTATGATTACATTACCGGATCAATATGCAGATTTGTTCATTTGCCAGCAATGTCGCTATCACCATTTAACGTCACAATTCGTGGATGGCATCAGACACGCTATTACAAACCCATTGGTGCTGACGGTCTGCTTTTAAATAACCACGTGGAATCACAATTTATTTTTCTGTGCTGCTGTCTGCCCGGTTTTAGCTCACAATTCATGAATGCCATCAAACACTACCTATGTTTTAAAAGTCTGTCGTTGTTGTAGATGGATTGCTTTAAAGTAATATAGTCAAATCACAACTTATGCTGCAGATTCTCATAAACACAATACTGCTGATCTCTGGAGTGTATTCTGCTAACTACTTTATAAATTCAGTGAAAGCCATACATCATACCCTGAATATTTTAAATAAATATAGAATAGTCCCATTCTGTAATTTGCAAGTGTCGGAGAGAGCTTGAAATCGCCCGTAATGAGCCCATGATGAGAATTTTCCATAATTCTTTGAGGCACCATGACGTGTAAGACAACAGCCAATTGCAACCAGAATAAACAGATGGCCCTGGTTGCAATTAATTGACAGACGTAGCCCCAACGAGCAAGGAGAAACAATGAAGGATCATGGCAAAGAAAATCTTTAAATGTTGGTCAAATTCAGATTTAGGCAATATTGAACAGAGCAACCGTCATGAGTAGCATCTTAATTTTAATTTATCATACCAATGCCGGAAAGAAACCTATATTGAAAGTTTGGTTTTAATTGTGTGGATGATTGTAATGAATCGGTAAATAATTATAATTTATTATATATTATTATTATATACAACTTTCTGTGTTTAATGCAACTTATAACTCGTCACTTTCCCGGCAAGGACTGATGAACAAACCGTTCAATTTATAAAACTGCGGGCAGAGCATTAGTCTGTCCAAAAGAGCATCATATGAAAGAGATGTGCACTTAAGCCCTAGCGCATTAGAGATCAATTACCCAGAAAGGCATCATTGAACGCGCACAAGTGCCTAGGCTTTAGGTGTCGAGGACTCAACGGCAGATGTTGGGACAGTATGTTTGTGTTACGTGAAAAACAAATTAAGTACATTTCTCATAGCACCAATTTAGTGTATATTCATCGTTACGGTTCTGCATAGTTAAGCTATTACAAACAATAATGGCACATCAAGTATCTCCATACAGTGTTACATTTATTACAGAACAAAATACACCTTTCTATAATTAGTATTAGCCTATGTGCCCTTGAAACAAGGAGGCCCAGAGTGCCCACTCCCTCTGAAGCATTAGGACGTTCATTATGAGCTTTCTCTCCCTCACTCAGCCCTTTTATGCAAATTATACCGAAAATATAATCATAATTCAATAATAGATCAATGAATTTAAAAAAGTGAAGTTAAAAAGGAAAACAGTTTATTTACATAGTTTAGTTCTACAGTTCCTGAAAGAGAAGATAGTGGAGAGTTATTAGAATGTTAGTAATTAGAATTTCCCCATGTCTAATTCATTAAGCCTGCCATGACGGGCAAACTGAAATTGATTTCCAGTGCCACACGCTGGATTCACAGATAAGAACCAGCCATCGGAGCAGAGAGGAAACAGTGTCGTTAATGTGTCAATGCGTGTCAATGTGTAAATTGAGTTCTGCCGCAGAGCTAAAATGGCTTCAGAAACGTTTTACAAAAACCCTCCACCAATAGTATCTCAGATGTTGCCTTTACTCACTGTTGTTGGTTACTATTAAAATAATAATAATAATAATATGTCCCATACAGGTCATAAATACAAAAAGGGTAAGGTCTAACACGTATGTGTGTGTGTGTGTGTGTGTAGCGAGTATATGCAAAATAAACCAAAACAAGGGCCAGCGAGCATCCGCATTGCAAACCGGGAACAAGGTGAACTGACCACAGCTGTAGGATACAGTCATTAGGCCCACACCAGCCCAGTTCTAGCCCTGGTTTATTTATCTCCATTTAGACGCTGTCTGTACATTTATTTAGACAAACCAAAACGTAAAACAAAGCACATGCAGTTGCACACAGATGTCTCCTTGTCTCCCTCTCCACACCTGCTCTAGGTGAGGTCACAGCTATATACCCAGGCTGGAAGGGAATCTCCACTGCCAAAGGAAAAAAAAAAAATGATTTGGAATTTTCCATTCTCCCAATTTAGTGGCCAATTATACCCTCTATTTATTTCGGTTTGTCCTCCCTACACGAACTCGCTGCTCGTCTCTATGAGGCAAGCTAATTCTCCGAGGGCAGTGAACTCTGCTTCCTTCGAGATGGAAATCGCCCACCCACGCGGCGACACGCGCTGGAGACACCCTTACGTGCTTCTCGTGAGTTCATGCTGGTTCACCCTCCCCCTTCCCCCTGGGGCGGACAGCCAAACGCCGCCCCCGATCGGGACTCCCCATCAGGGCCGGTCTGATACAGTTGGGTTTCGAACCGTGACCGTGATAGGCAGCTCACACTCCTAAAGGACCAGCCAATACAGGTGCGTTAGACTGCTATGCTATTGGAGGCCCCAATTTTTCCATTTTCATGTGAGACAATTATCCACACACACACATCCTATACAATACACACATATCTCCATCAAAACATTAACAAACAAATATTCTCAGACTTGCTCGTCTATTTAATTTCCTCAGTAGTGTGGCTGAAGTTGATCGCTCAATCGACCATCACACTGCAATGTGCTCTACAGTCCAAATCACACAACAAACTAACAAGTGACATCATGCTATACAGGGTATCCCAATACTCCGCTACACCACAATTTACACACGGCCCAAACAACTCTACGACATACACATTTTATACACACCACACAAAAGAAAACCTGCTATAATTAGCTTGGTTATAAAGTTGACAGGATAAAAGTTGATGTTGCCAGACAATTGTTTTCAGTAAACACGCTGAGCAATTAAAAAAACATAAAAGATTGTTGGTTGTAAAAGGGTTTACGGGCATTTTTATTTGTCATCCCTTGACAAGAGGCTTGTATATTTAGTATTTTGAGGGTTTACAGTGAAAAGAGTGGTGAAAGATAAAGGCAGAGAAGGAAGTATGATCCTTGTCTGTTCGCAGTGCCTGTCTCTCACTACCTCATATTGTACGTCTGGCAAGGCTACTACCACTGCAGCTGACAAACCAACAGCTGCTATAGAGGCTAGATATTGATATCTCTGGGAATCTGTGCTCTCCTTCCTGTCTACATGGTAATATTCGATATTGCGCTTATTTTAATCATGGAAATGTACTAGTGTGATTAGATGTTAGCCACTGTTATCGCAGTGTTCTGAATTCTTTGCTACTCTACATGGCTGCCAGCTCTCTGAGGGCTCCGATAGGATAGGATACATACAGAACAGTATGCAACATCTTTATCATTAAGTTTCAGTTCATGAAAATCTGACTTCGTGAAAATCTGATGTTTTAGCTTGCATAATCTCATGAAGAGATCATTCTCTGACAGTATGTGATACTCCTGTTTGTGAGTAGCAGATTGGCTCCTGAGTAGATGTAGGCCCACCGCAGTTGAGCATCCTCTGCCAGCATGTTGCAAATGTGCTGAATCTGCCTCTGCGCACATGGGTAGAGAGGCACACGCTCTCACACGTGCGAACAGACATGAACACAGAATAGCTCAGAATAACCTTCAGAGAGAGAGAGAGAGAGAGAGAGAGCTCAATTTCTTTCCTCTCTTTGTTTGCTTTCATGTTCCATCTTCCACACCGAAATGGATTTGCCAGTCAGACTGGGGTAACCAAAGGGGGGCCGATAATAACTAGCATTAACTGTTGAATTATATTATTATTATTAGGGGTGCACCGATATATTGGTGGACTATCGGTATCGGACGATATTTGCCTTGTTGACTGCAATTGGCTTATCGGCCGACAAAATCTAATTTACCGATGGCATTGGCCGATAATTATCAGTCAGTTTGTGTTGCGTCAATCTGGTCTAAATGTTCAAACTTGAATGGTACGGCAGCATTTTACTTACAGGCTAAACTGACTGAAACCATGCCTAATTTACTCCTCTGATGATACTGCGATTGACTAGCTATCACAAGCACTCTGGCACTCCATGCAGTCTTGCACAAGATGCACACTAGAGCTGGACGATATGGCCAAAAATAATTAGCATGATATGTTGACCAAATACTTTGATAACGATATTGAAACAATAATTGTTATGCAGAAAAAAGCTGAGTATATACAAATATTCGAACACAATTTTATTTAACATTTTCAAGCATAATTTCAAGTATAAAGTTTGCAATTTGCGTAAACAAATACAAAAGTGTATATATATATATATATGGCTGCCTTTTCATGTCTGCATATGATGTTTGCTTGCTTCTGCCTCTCTTTTTTTGCCATATATTCTTCATATTCCTTTTCGTGATAACTCAAATGATGGAACAGATCAGACGTATTCCCGTCTGCTGCCGGGACCGCTTTGTTACAGTACTTGCAGAACACGCCTCCTTTCTGGTCTTTGTCAGCTCGTTTGTAACCAAAGTAACCCTACGCAATTGACGGGCAGCCTTTCTTAGGGACCAAACTCGGGTTTGTCTTCAATCTCGTTGTCACATTTTGTCTGGGCCTACCCTAGTTAGTGGGTTTACTGACTGAACAAATTCACTCCATGCTTCGCTCCAAGTTTGGCGCTTTGATGATGCTTTCCTCTGGCTTCACTAGAGTGAAGTTGCTCTTCATATCAAGGTTGGCTGTGATTGGCTGTGTTGTGTGTTAGTTGTGTTGTGGATGGAAAAAGGCCAAAACGAATGCAGCAATTGTTCTTCTCCATGCAACAATGTCATAGCCTAACCGCAATCATCAACATTTGTAAATTTGCCATGGTTGATAATTGAAATTACGATAATGGTGTAAAATTTGGGCGCATTCCAAGGTGTCGGAGAAAGACAACCGATTTACTATATGTAACAAATGCTCCAGTCTGATTTCAAGAGGAGGCAACTCAAGCAAGGATTTTAATACATCAAATCTGATCAGCCATTTACAAGTAATGAAGAAAGAATGTTACAATAAAAGCTGTTCCATACATTTGTATGATTGAATTTGTGCTCACTGAAAAGTATAATGAAGGGCAGAATTATAATTTTTTTGCCAGGGCACAAAATAGGACAATAAATAACAAATTATCTGTATCGGTATCGGTATCGGTCCAGAATCTTCATATTGGTGCATCCCTAATTATTATATTATTTTAAGTAACAACTAGTAGTACTGTAGTAGTGTTTATTGGTAGTTCACAGTCACAGACTGAGTTGTATACGAATTTACATATACAGAAACGGTAAAAGTACAAATACCCATCATAATAAAATGTGGACATGCATGTTACATTTGTTCAGATATGAAGGTACCCTGCAAATAATTGATATTCTATTAGCAATATTAAAAACATGAACTAATGCAAGTTTCCAGAGATCAAGTGTGCCTGCTGATTAATGTGTAGTAGTAGGGGATATGGGTATTGTAATAGCGGTGTAATTCCATCGCTGGAATACCCAGTTTTACTATTACATCCTAATTTGTCCTAATACCTGCATTCTGGTTGGTGGTAGTCATAAAATTGGGAAGTGCATTAAATGTGCAAACTTCGGTCTAATCTGTTCTTGACTTCTAAAGATACGGTTCCCAGAGTTTCAAAGGCATCAGGGTAACTGATCTAGGGCAACAGTAATCAAGAGAAGAAAAAAAACGAAGTATGGCTCAAATCTATAATGCAGTATTTCTTACAACAGACAACTCCCCCTTTCGCAATCCCCCTCTCTTCCTCCGATTGCTCATTTCATTCACTAACAAGCTCCTAATGACATTTCCCCTCACTGAATGAATTCCCCATCGTCTCTCTAGCATCTGCCTGCGGTGGGCTGCTTAACTATTCTACTTATTCATTTCTGTTTTGGTGCATCCAACATTTTGGGAAAGCAACAACATGCAGTTTTGTGCTTGATTCATATAACAAGGTTTTTACCCGTTTAGTATTAATATTAATGTAGTCGTTGCAAGGTTATTTTATTTCTAAAGTATGTGTCTTTCTTTCATAAAATGTGTGTTTAGGGAATGTTGTACTGTATGCCTGTGTTCTGTGTTGTTTTGCTTGTCACTAAGTAATAAAATAAGCTGCACACCATTTTGCTCATCTTAGGTTTGCGTACGGACTGATGTAACGTGGCGTAGGGCAGGCTTAAAGGCAGCGAGAATAGCAAGGGTGGAGGGTTGGGCAAACATTGCTACTCGGTTGCTATGGGCTGGTTCATTAGCAGAGGAGGAGAGGGAGAGATGCACTGTCACTCATTCGGGATTCAGTCCTGTCCTCCAGCTGACTCTCCTACGGCCACACTCCCATTCTGCCTTTTGTTTGTTCCCCGCTGACACCAAACGTCCCCCAATCAGTCTTAGAATGTACATCCACTGATGGTTATTAGTTGGTCATGAAAAAAAACATCATGAGGATGTGTCAATAACATTTTAAGAATGTTCAGAATGTAAGAATTTAAATTCCAGCTTCATTGAACATTGCTTACTTTCCCCCAAAAAATTATATGAATGGCAATCCACAATTAACATTTTTTATAACTGGAATAACAAAACTGAATAATGTTCAATGCAATGTCCCTTGTAATGTTCGAAGGACATCCAGGAAACCGGAAAAATGTACATGTTGCGAGCGTTTACTGTAACTTTCCAGGAACGCTCTGGGAACCGTACATTGTTGTCCGGGATTCACATTAGTCTGCGCTTAAGCACATTGAGATTGGACGGGGTTAGGGTGATTGGACTGTGAGTTGAGCTGGTTTTAACTGCCTATCGTTCTACACCACTCCTCTGATTATATCATCCTGCCTTACCTTCAGTCAAATGTCATTACACTGGGCAAGAAAGCTATTGGCTGATGTTATCCACAGGGTCAATAAGTTCTGTGCGAACCACAGGCCGCCCCACCTCAGCAGCGTGCTGTCGTTGTTAAATGCTGCTTCTTGGTTTACCTCTTTCTTGTATATAAAGTTGAATACGCCACCCGCTGCACTTAATCGCCAGTAGTTTTCTAGACCTTCCTAGCTGCAGCCTTGAAGCGATGACAGCAAATTAAAATGAGTTAGTTGAACAGTTGTCCTGTGACACAAAACCCTGAACCATTTTGACCAGCTGCAGTGGGTGCAAGTGACACTGGTCTGTCCCTCTCCTCCGCACAGTTAACTGAGTGATCATCACCAAGGCCAGCCTGTAAGCTCCAGTGGGCATGGCCTCGGGCAAATATATATCAAACGTGCACAGCCCCTGGAATGCACACTGTCGCACTAACAGTAATTCATTCCCCTCATTTAAAAGATGGACGTCTCCTTTGTGAAGTGTTTATCAGCCTCTGGCACCAGAGCAGGAGCTTCCAGCGAGCGCCGTTCTGCGAGCCCCCTGTGAGCAGTCTCTTCCACATCGCTCGTTCTGCGTCACGAATGCCTGTTCCGTTGGTATTTTTTCTCGGATTTCTGCTTTCGTTTGGGCTTTTGTAAGCCCCCGAAACGAAAGAAACCGTTTGCATTTAATTCCTTTCCATTTCCTCTCCCTCTCTCTCTCTCTCCCTCCCCCTCTCTCTCCCCCCCGTCCCTCTCAATAAATTATGCAGAGTGCTCCAATTCAATGGAAGGGTAATTGCTCAGCTTTTTTTGCTCAGGATTTAGGGAAAATCCTTTCTGCCTTTATTCTGTATGTGCTGCACTGGGAGTGGGGGGTGCTGAGCTGTGAGTTAATGCTGCAAGGCCACTGCGTCCTGGTTATTTTTTTCAAAGTCCAGGTGTCCAGTCTTATTGTGAGAGGAATGCATTTTCACAGGGAAATTCACAGGAAAGCTGCGTGCTGTGTGAGAGGGCTGCAAATTGCATGGCAGCTGCAGTCAGGGTAGCGCGGCGTGGATTATCGTGCTGTGGCTAACAGTGGACGGCAGCCTGTTCTGTGAGAGGAGTCTAATTCCTCCGAGAGGAGAATCTCTCTCCTTCTGCAGGTTTAAGCGGGTTGGAATACAATCTCATACTCCTTAATCTGATCTGAGCATTTATGAATTCATTTTTCAGTCACAGCGAGTAAAGCGTTAAATGGCAAGGTTACAGAAGAGAAAAGTAGAAGTCGAATTTGGGAAGGGACGATGAATCCCTGCCTGGGGCATTCATGCATGCCCATCCCCCTTAAAATGCAGCAGCCCCTCCCTCTCCTCTTTCTACCCCCATTTCTGTGTGCTTCAAATCTATCCCTCAATCTCCTGCTCATAGCAGGCTAAGCTGAAAGACTGAGCACTTCATATGTGTGCTAATGCAGCGGGGATGAAAGGGTGATGTGCTTAAAATACACAGATACACACACACACACACACACACACACACACACACACACACACGCATAGACACACATACACACACACACACACACGCACACGGTTTCGCCTTGTATTAATGCACATCTTGTAAGTCGCTCTGGATAAGAGCGTCTGCTAAATGCTTAAAATGTAAAATGTAATCACACATACACGCATACACACACACTTGCTTGCTTATGGTTGTCCATCGAATCCAATGCTGACTTCCACTTCTGTTAACGGTGTGTATGTTGATGGCTGTAGAGTCCAATCCAGGAAGCCCAAATTTTAGCATGTGTAGGCAGTGTTAGTAGGGACAGCCATGGATGTGTGTCTCCTGAGTTGTTTTTGTTGTTTTTTTGGCTGACCTCTCCTCCTCAAGCCTCTGCACCCCATCTTGACAGAGCTGCCGCCAGGTGTTGCGGTCAGAAGCAGCATCTTCCAGGTCCTTAGGTGGGATATTGCACCTATACAAGGCTGTTTTCAGCTGGTCCTTGTACCGCTTCTTCTAGCCTCCTGCTCACCACCGGCCATGGTGTAATTAGCCATACAAGACCTTACGGGGAAGTCGATCTTGGGGCATCCTGGCAACATGCCCAAACCAGTATAGTTAGTGTTGGGTGGTCGTGGCCTCTATACTCTTGCAGTTGTTCTTGGCAAGTATTTCAGTATGAGGCACACAATCATGCCAGGTTTTTCCGAGGATGTGCTGCAGGCATCCTATATGAAATCTTTCAAGGGGCTTGATGTGGCAGCTATAGGTGGTCCAGGCTTCGCAACTGTAGAGGAGTGTGGTGGTACAGACGGCTTGGAAGACAGCAACTTTGGTGTGGCGGTGAAGATTTTTGTCGGTGAAGACCCTGCGTCTGAGCCTTCCAAAGGCAGCTGAGGCTTTGATCCAGTTTTGAACTTCATGGTCGATGTTGCAGTCCGCAGAGAGGATACTGCCCAGGTATTTGAATGATGGGATTATTGTCAGTGGGTTGTGTTCAACGGTGAAGACAGATATGGTGGGCGGAGGGCTGGAACTCCACTGGCAGACTACCTCTGTCTTAGTGGCGTTGACAGACAGCCCCATCCTGCTATAGGCTCTGACTGCCACAGCAAGGATGGACTGAAGGTCTCCCGGGGTATGGGCCACAAGAGCACAGTCGTCGGCATACTGTAGCTCAAGGATCCGCTCCCTCGAGAGCTTGGATGTTGCTTGTAGTCTCCTGAAATTAAAGAGGTTGCCGTCCAGCCTGAAGTCCACTGCTACCCCACTGCTGTCCTCAAGCTCCTTGTGGAGAAGCTGGGTGGCACATAGGAGGAAGATGTTGAATAGCACAGGCGCCAGCACACATCCCTGCCTCACCCCGGTGCAAACTCTGAAAGGTTCAGACTGTTGTCCACCTATGGTCACCCGAGGTATCATTCGATCGTGAAACTGGCGGAGTAAGATGCCCCAAAGAAGCTCCCTGCTCACCGTGTTAAAGGCCTTGGAAAGGTTGGTAAAGGGCATGAAGAGGTCGTGATGTTGTTCACAACACTTTTCCTGGACTTGTCGTGCCGTGAATATCACATCGACCGCGCTTCTGTTCTTTCTGAAGCCACACTGTGACTCCGGCAGCAGTGCCTCTGTGACGCTATGAATCAGCCTGTGCAGCATCACCTTGCCCAGGACCTTCCCAGCAACAGCCAGGAGAGAGATCCCTCGACTGTTGCCACAGATGGACTTGTTCTTATAGATGCTGACCAGACTCGAGTCCCTCCATTGTTGAGGGACCGTCTCCTGGTCCCAGACCTCAGTGATGTGCTGATGGAGTGTTTTGGTACCGAGATACCCTCGCTGCTTGAGGAGCTCAGCTCTACATTTCATTGAATCTGCGTGGATTTGATCATTTAAGGGACTCCAACACTGTGGTTTTCTGTTCTCCTCCCATCAAGGAAACAAACTTACGGTAAGGAATTTGATGATGGCTTCCCCTCTTATTTCCTGCTTGGAGTGCAATATGTTTAGCATTAGTTCTGAATAGAGCGGCATGTATTTTGACAAGATGTAAGAAGTATGAGCATATTACTCCTGTGTTAGCATCACTACATTGGCTTCCTGTTAAATAGCTGGCTGATTAAAAGTACTGCTGCTGACTTTTAAAGCAGCGCATAGACTTGCACCTATATATCTGACCTAAATGATTGTTCCTTATAAGCCAACACGACCACTTCATTCACAAGAAGCCGGCCATCTATTACTCCCTAAAATTTTGAAAAGCACAGCTGGTGGTAGAGCATTCTCTTATAGAGCTCCTCTGTTGTGGAACGGACACAGTTTCAATTTTTCAGTCTAGATTTAAAAACATATATTTTCAGCTTAGCCTACTGCCAAACATAGTCTAGGTGTAGAGATGGAGAAGGTTGTGCCCTAGTGTATTGTGGAGTGAGAAACCTTCCATACTGTCACCTCCTCAACGTGTCACCACCACTGTTAGGCTGCTTATCCTTGATCGGGTGTGGATGGTTTGGAACTCCCTCATGGCTGCGTGTGTTCTCTGTCCCTCTCCTAATAGGTATGCTGCCATAGCTTACACCTGTCGGGGCTATCTGTATATTTCCTATGCTTGTGCTCCCCTGCTCTCACATAATGCCACTGGCTATAGCACTGCTTTTTTCTGTTCTCTTCTCTGCCTCGGCCCACCCTAGCATTGAAGTCACCTAGAAGGAGGATCTTGTCATTCCTGGGGAGGCGGTGAAGAGCCTGGTAGAAGCAGTCCTCGGTCTCATTCTCTGATGGGAAAGTTGGTGCATAAACACTGAGAAGAGCGGCAAAAGTGGCTTCTTGGCAAGAGGGATCCAGAGAGACATTAGCGTTTCACTAATGCCAACAGGTCTCTCAGTGAGGCTTAGTAGAAGGCTGTTCTTGATTGCCATTCCCACATCATGAAGATGTTGTCCACCAGGGCGATATCCTTTCCAGAAGAAGGTGTAGCCCTCACCCTCTTCTTTGAAGGAGCCTTCATCCAGAAACCTGGTCTCGCTCAGGGCAGCTGTGTCGATGCTGTAGCGCCTCAGTTCCGCAGCAATCAGAGCTGTTCTCCGTTGGGGTCTTTCATTGTTGCTGTCAGAGTCCAGAAGGGTTCTCACGTTCCATGTTGCCAGTTTTAGGGGTAATATTTTCTTATTTCGATCACAGAGTGGAATGTCCCGATAGGCGCGGTGACCTATCCGGGAGTGAGTTGAGTGGGCAAAGGGGCAAGGGGAGGCTTACACTAAAAGCTGCTCCCCAGTTCACCACTGGGGCTAGCCGGCGGCACCAGGCTGCAAGCAAGTGGCAAGCGAGCATGCAGCTTACCGCTAGCTAGACACTACTGCACTAGATGGATCACATGCACCCTGCGGATAACCGCATACACACACACACACACGCACACGCTTTCACTCATTCATGTGCATATTACACATGCGCACACACACTTTCATTCACACACACTCGCACACACACTTTCACTCACACATGCGCATATTGCACATGCACACACACACACTTTAATTCACACACACACTCGCACACACACTTTCACTCACACATGCGCATATTGCACATGTACACGCACTTTAATTCACACACACTTGCACTCGCACATGCATGCACCCACACACGCACAGACTGTTGCTGTCCCACACACACACACACACACACACACACACACACACACACACACACACACAGCCAACAGTGTCTGCTGCGCGTTGCAGCAGAACACCAGATTTCCACAGAGGCCAAATAAGACAGTGATTTTCTTTAAGCTTGATTATGTAACCATCTCATTTCATTCACAGTGACGTAGCCCACCTCATGCTGCTCTGTTCCGGTTAGCTGCATAAGACTGCGCTGTGACACCTAGTTTTATTTCACCCAATGGAAAACCATTGATTTGCATCACGATGGCATTCTTGTACAAACTGGATGGCCTCTTTGGCAACACTGATGATTTAGCCTGTGGAAAACGATGGAGAATGCAGTCGATTGGAAGGAGTTGAGACAGGACTTGGCGACAGTAATCCTCCCCCTACCATAGAGTACCCGCAGGGAATCCTAACTAAGTCGGCTACAAAACCATTGTTTTTTTAAATCATTCAGTTGCTGTCATGATGCGATAACTGTGACACATAGCTTATATTCATTCATTAGAGGACGACTCTGTGAATAAAGCATTACAGAAATCTGTTTACAAAGAGGGAAACACGCGTGCGGCTCACAGCAGACGATAGATGGACTCATTAATACACTTCTGCACAGCAACAGCGGGAGACAAGCGGGGTAGCGTCTGATGTCTGCTCTGCTGTGGACAGATTCAGCTGGAGTGTCTCTCTGTCTCCGTCTGACTGCTGTTCAGGGGGGCACGTACAGCACGGAAACCAGTAACCGCCCCCACCCCTATCCCTGAACACCTCCCCCTCAACTCTCTAAACCCCCCGCAGTGGTCCGATCTCTCATTAGCATACCCCACCCCCCACGCACACATACAGTGCATTTGAATTCTTCACTTGAGACCCCAGTTAAACATTAAATTAGTTTAGTGCCCCAAATTAGTTTTCGAGGTCCGGATGTCCGTATGTAACCAATGGCAATGTCGATACATGTCAGCTTGCCCAATTGTTTAGTCAGTCCATTTGCACAAGTGTCTCGTGACAGTTATTCAGGAATACAAAGAAATACAAATAGCAGTGCTTTCTCCAAATTGAGAGGCTGCACACACGCACACACAAACACACACACGCACACACAGTATAGTAGTCTTCTATGCAATATTTATATACTGCAATGCAAACATGTCTCCCTTGAATTCCAGCCTGCTTTTCCTTGAAAAATATATGCTCATTCTCAATGTGGGACCTGAACCAGATCCACAGCGACTTACAACATCACTGTTGGCAGCTGCACACTGTACCTGTAACACAGGGAAAGAAAAGTTAGTCGTTTTTTTAAATTATTATTATTATTATTTTTATTCAAACATATAGCCAGTGGTGATGGCAGTTAATTAATGTATAGAGTCAATGGTAGTGCAGTCTGAAGAGGTGGATTTTTGGTCTCTTGCGGAAGATGGCCATTGATTCCGCGGTCCTGACTGGGTGCGGAAGATCATTCAGGTCAGGACAGAGAAGAGGCGAGACCGCGAGGAGCGGCTGCCGGGCGCCCGAAGGGGTGGGACAGTCAGTTTGCCAGAGGAGGCAGAGCGGAGGGGTCTGGCTGGGGTGTAGGGTGTGATAAGTGTCTGGAGGTAGGAGGGAGCAGTTCCCCTTGTGGCCTGATATGACAGTACCAGTGATTTAAATGTAATATGTGCTGCAATAGGGAGCCAGTGCAGTGAGCTGAGTAGTGGAGTGACATGTGTGAACTTGGGTAGGTCGAAAACTAGGCGTGCGGCGGCATTCTGCACTAATTGCAGTGGCTTGATGGCACAGGCCGGTAAGCCTGCCAGCAGGGAATTGTAGTAGTCCAGTAGATTCAATTATGCATAATGATAACAAATAAGCACACAAACATTCTGTTACATGAACCAACACTATTATTGCTCTGCTCTGTTTTTCTAGAGGCTTCTATTTTCCCCCAACCCTTTGAGGAATTCCCAGTGGATCTTATTGACCACAATGTGACTGTCTTTGTGTTTTACAGGGGAAATCGTATGTGTTTGACCGGGTCTTCCCCACAAACACCACACAGGAGCAGGTTTATAATACCTGTGCCAAGCAGATTGTCAAAGGTGAGTGTGTGTGTCACTCTGTCTGTAGCTACTGTACGTGTTTTGGTGACAGTGGTTATGGAGCAGGGCTTGTAATCCAAACACCGCAGGTGTTGTTGTGTTTGAGCCTGGTTTCTTTCAGTACATATCCAGCTGTATAAATTGATATGTAAAACTATAAGCTAAGTTAGTTGCCCAAGAGAAGTGCTAAGGTAATTAATAACCAGAGTAATGCTGTGTAATGTGTCATCACCTGTTTATTAGCTGTCATTTTACTATCATGCATCACACATTGATTCTTGTAATTAAGAAGTACTGTTTGGGATGTGTCGAATGGAAATTGCTGAAAAAACTTCTTTAAATTACAGTTATATGTGAACACACACACACACACACACACACAACATTCTTTCCAACCTTGAGATTTGAGTATAAGGGACATTTTCTCTTTAATGCAGGAGGTAAGTTGGTCCTCCCCAGAAAAATGAATTTTCTGCATTTCTGTGACTTCAAACACAATAATAATTTTGCATGCATTTACCATATATTTTACAAACCCTTTTCATACCACGAAAGGGCACCAATTCATACATTAAATATGAGGTTTATGCACTCTCATATATTCACAATACATGTCTTCTCTATATGATTTTATCTGACTAATACATAGTGGCATTTATTTTTGGTATGGATCAGCACACACTCGCTGTCTGTGCCACAGGTTCAATTAGCCACGTTGCCACGGTTATTTATGGCTTCATTCATTTTATGTGCCTGTCTCAGTCCCTCTGCTGAACGTGATATCGCTAACGTAGCGGCATGTAGAAATCTTGATGAGAGGAAAGAGCTAGAGTAACGACACACACGTGTGGGAGAGTAAAGAGCAGGGACGGGTCGAAGGGGGGGAGGATGGGCCATAAATGAGGGCCTTCATCGTCAAGGCAAGGTCTTAATTTCGGTCTCAGCCTTGAAAAAAAAGTAATCTGGTGCTGGCATTGCGAAATGGGTGTTGAAATAGCCTTACTCTTGGTCAAGGTCACAGTGGTCTAGACTCATACTCGTCACTTAGCAGTGAGGAATGGTTGACTGTTCACTCTGATGACTGAAAACCTATAATCTCTCTCTCTGTAGATGTGCTGGGAGGATACAATGGCACCATCTTTGCCTATGGTCAGACCTCCTCTGGGAAGACTCATACCATGGAGGTAAGAGTCGATATAAGCATCTCGACAGCTCACAGTGAATGAACAAATAACTACTGAGGAAAAGTATTCGTTCAACTCAAGCCATTGAGTAGAATCAAGCCATTGTTAAAAAGCATGTTAAAAAAACACAGGACAAATGTTCATTCTCTCTAGGATAATCCTATCTCTTTCCACCCATAATTATCTTTCCTCCCTGAATCGCCTCTGGTTCTTTCTCCGTGCCTGGTTCATGACCGGTCTTTCTTCCTCTTCTCCATCCTCCTCCCCTCTCCGTGCTCCAGGGTAAGCTGCACGACAGACACGGGATGGGGATCATTCCGAGGATTGCGGAGGACATCTTTAACCATATCTTCGCCATGGACGAAAACCTGGAGTTCCATATCAAGGTACGGGCCAATGGCCTCAAACCCAGCGGACCGTGGAATTCTTGACCAGAGGCTCTCAGCTGCTTCTGGAAAACCTCTACACGACCACCTCTCTCTGATCAATGCCATTACTGACTACTGGCTCCTACTGGGCACTCACTGAATTTACAGGGTGCCTCTGGGGTAAACATCCTGTTTAGAGGAGAATAGGAATGGTTTGGATGAAATAAAACACAGAGGCTCTCCGAGAATGTCATTCCTGTGATCTGTCCTTACCATAGCACCAAATAGCTCAAAAGCGTAAAGTGAGTGTACTCAATTTTTTGGGCCACTTTAATGAAGAGGAAAGTGTTTTTTGGCCCATATTTTCTTGGAACGAGAATGTGCATCGGCATCTTCACCTGCAATGACACCCCATAGAAACGGTTATCCCCATTCTCATTCTCTAAATATTGATACTGATCCTGACACAAATTATAGCACCTATCTGTCTTTCTTTCTCTCTCCCTCTCTTTACTCCCCTCCCTCTCTTTCTCTCTCCTTCTCTCCCTTCATAGGTTTCCTATTTTGAAATCTACATGGACAAAATCAGAGACCTTTTGGATGGTGAGTACACAGTTCCCAGATGACTCAAATTGTTTGCTGTGCCTCAAATGAAAGCGAATTGGACCTTGTAGATGCATCACAGGGGTACCAGAGCAACCAGGGTTTATGTGCTGTATGGCAGAAACCACGGAGGTAAGAAATGACGAGCAGCAGCCTGTTTGGGCAGTAGCAAGAGCAGGGGCAGAAATATGCACGGTTCACAGCCAGTGTGTTCCATTTACCAGTTACTGACAACAACATGCAGACTTTACTGCCTGCCACACTCCCTAGGGTGGTGGCATCATCTCATCATCTCATATTCCTATTCCTGTCTCTGCTGTCTATGTAATGGACTCTCTCTCTCTCTCTCTCTCTCTCTCTCTCTCTCTCTCTCTCTTCTCTTTCTCGTTCAGTGACTAAGACCAACTTGGCCGTCCATGAGGATAAGAACAGGGTCCCTTACGTCAAGGTGAGTCAAGCAGCAACGGTCCTTCGTACTACTTGACATGTCGCGTGTCTATAAAATGTCAAATAACGTAAAGGAATGTTTTTTCATTGTAGCACAAAACCTGTACTCACTTTTCATGCATACTTTGGTTGAATCACGGTATCCTCTTTCTCACTTGCCCTGTGGTGATCCTCCCCCCCTCCCCTCCTGTGTTCCTCAGGGCTGCACCGAGCGCTTCGTATCCAGCCCCGAGGAAGTGATGGACGTGATTGACGAGGGCAAAGCCAACCGGCACGTCGCCGTCACCAGTGAGTCCCGCCTCCTCTGTTCCCTCAGTGGTCTTGCTCCCCTCTTTGCCCCGCCCCCCCCGGTGTAACCCTGCTGTGACTCGCTGCTTTGTGTGACAGACATGAACGAGCACAGCTCCCGCAGCCACAGCATCTTCCTGATCAACATCAAGCAGGAGCACGTGGAGACGGAGCAGAAGCTCAGCGGGAAACTCTACCTGGTGGACCTGGCCGGAAGCGAGAAGGTGAGGGGTTAGAGGTCGCAGCTCCTGCTGCGCTGCCGAGCTCTACATCTCATTTCACTTCACGCCGTCGAGTGAACTGTCAGCTGCTGTCGGGCCACTCGGCTGTGTGAAAGGTCAGACTCTTCACAAGCACTGATTCAGGATGGGCAGCAGGCTCGGTTGTCAGTATGCATTAGGTGTGGGTAAAACCCTCTCCCCGATGCTATGCTATTTCAGATGCGGATTGCGTGAATGTCTACAAAGGCAGTTGTTCCTTGAAAAGTTGTTGTAGGAATTGGAATTGTATGTGCACTCTGTGTCACTGTGTCTGTGCAACTGTGTTTGCTTTCAGCAACCTCTTTCCATCTCCATCTCTCTATCTCTTAGGTCAGTAAGACGGGTGCTGAGGGATCTGTCCTGGATGAAGCCAAGAACATCAACAAGTCCCTGTCCTCGCTGGGTAACGTCATCTCGGCCCTGGCTGAGGGAACGGTGAGTCCAGCAGCCCTGCCCGCACCCCACAGCCCATTAACGAGCTCGCCCCTTACACCCAATACCCCACTGTTTCTCTGACTGCCCCGCTGTGTGTCCAGAAAACCCATGTGCCGTACCGAGACAGCAAGATGACCCGAATTCTGCAGGACTCACTGGGGGGAAACTGCCGCACCACCATGTTCATCTGCTGCTCCCCCTCCAGCTACAACGATGCAGAGACCAAGTCAACGCTGATGTTTGGACAACGGTATAACTCACACACACACACACACACTGACCCACACACACAAAAGAGATGGTTAGGTGCGCTTCCCAACAAGAAAGAAGGTTAAAATGTTGTGGGTTAACTGCAAACTAGAACAAAACAACTTTAAAAGAGTGAAAAAAGCGGCATGCATTGAAAGACCTCTTCAGACTAATTTGTCACATTTCTTTGTGTGTTCTGATGAAGGCCTACACTACCAACACGGTAGTGTTTTGCTGCATGTGAAAATGTAGCTTTAGACTGACAAACGTGTTTCCAAGTCAATAACATTTTGAGCAGGAATACACACATGTATACACACACATATACAGTCAGGTTCATAAATATTTGGACATTGACAAAGTTATTGTTATTTTAGCTGTCTACCACAGCATATTGTAGTTTAAATGAAATAATGTGATATGAGCTCAAAGTGCAGACTTTCAGCTTTAATTTGAGGGTATTAACATCCAAATCGGGTGAACGAATTACAGCACTTTGGAATTACAGCACGAATTACAGTAATTTGTAATTACAGCACTTTTTATATGTGGTCCCTCCCTTTTTAAGGGACCAAAAGTAATTGGACAATTGGCTGCTCAGCTGTTCCATGGCCAGGTGTATGTTATTCCCTCATTCTTTCATTTACAAGTAAGCAGTAATGTCTAGAGTTGATTAGAGTTGATTTCAAGTGTGGCATTTGCATTTGGAATCTGTTGCTGTTAACTTTCAATATGAAGTCCAAAGAGCTGTCACTGCCAGTGAAGCAAGCCATCATTAGGCTGAAAAATCTAAACAAACCCATCAGAGAGATAGCAAAAACATTAGGTGTGGCCAAATCAACTATTTGGTACATTCTGAAAAAGAAAGAACGCGCTGGTGAGCTCAGGAACACCAAAAGGTCCAGAAGACCATGGAAAACTTGGTGGATGACAGAAAAATTATTTCCCTGGTGAAGAAAAACCCCTTCACAACAGTTGGCCAGATCAAGAACACCCTCCAGGAGGTAGGTGTATCTGTGTCAAAGTCAAGAGGAGTCTTCACCAGAGTAAATACAGAGGGTTTACCACAAGATGTAAACCATTAGTAAACCTCAAAAACAGGAAGACCAGATTAGAGTTTGCCAAAAAAACATCTAAAAAAGCCTGTGCAGTTCTGGAACAACATCCTATGGACAAATGAGACAAAGATCAACTTGTACAAGAATGATGGTAAGAGAAGAGTATGAAGAAGAGAAGGAACTGCTTATGATCCGAAGCATACCACCTCATCTGTGAAGCATGGTGGAGGTAGTGTTATGACATGGGCATGTACAGCTGCCAATGGAACTGGTTCCCTTGTATTTATTGATGATGTGACTGCTGACAAAAGCAGCAGGATGAATTCTGAAGTGTATAGGGCTATATTATCTGCTCAGATTCAGCCAAATGCTTCAAAACTCATTGGACGGCGCTTCACAGTGCAGATGGACAATGACCCAAAGCATACTGCGAAAGCAACCCAATACTTTTTTAAGGCAAAGAAGTGGAATGTTCTGCAATGGCCAAGTCAATCACCTGAAGGCAAAACGCCCCAAGAACAAGCAGTAACTGAAGACAGCGGCAGTAAAGGCCTGGCAGAGCATTACCAGGGAAGAAACCCAGCGTCTGGTGATGTCTATGGGTTCCAGACTTCAGGCAGTCATTGACTGCAAAGGATTTGCAACCAAGTATTAAAAATGTAATTTATGATTATGTTAGTTTGTCCAATTATTTTCGAGCCCCTAAAAATGGGGGGGCTATGTATAAAAATGGTTGTAATTCCTACACGGTTCATACAATATTTTTGACAAAACCCTTCAATTAAAGCTGAAAGTCTACACTTAACACTTGTTTCATTTCAAATCCATTGTGCTGGCGTACAGAGCCAAAATGAACGTACACTGTCCAAATACTTATGGACCTGACTGTATATATACTGTATATATTTTTAGCATATTTGTATTTTCTTGAGAGTCTCTGACCTCTCTCTCTCTCTCTCTCTCTCTCTCTCTCTCTCTCTCTCTCTCTCTCTCTCTCTCTCTTCCTGACTCCAGAGCGAAGACCATCAGGAACAGTGCCTCTGTGAACCTGGAGCTGACGGCTGAGCAGTGGAAGAAGAAGTACGAGAAGGAGAAGGAGAAGAGCAAGACCCTGAAGGAGACCATCCAGAGGCTGGAGGCGGAGCTCAATCGCTGGCGCAATGGTGAGCGCAGAGACTCCATGCACTAAGCACCCTCACTCAGCCACTCAGCACACTGACTCCACCCACTAAACATGCTGACCCCACCCACTAAAAACAATGACTCCACCCACTAAAAACAATGACTCCACCCACTAAACATGCTGACCCCACCCACTAAACACAATGACTCCACCCACTAACCATGCTGACCCCACCCACTAAACACAATGATCCCACCCACTAAACACAATGACTCCACCCACTAAACACAATAGCCCCACCCACTAAACACAATGATCCCACCCACTAACCACGCTGACTCCACCAAATCTGGATACTGCCTCTATCCACCCACCCACATAGGCATGCAAGGTTGGTGTGCTGATCCAATATGGACTAGACTGGCAGCAAACTTACATGCCCTTAAGTGCCCTGGTTTCACTCAAGGACTAATAAACCTGTCAGCAAAGGCTTGTTTATGAGCATGTAGGTTAGGCCGGGCCATATTCTGTTTGCCTGGGCAGGATCACAAAATACACCTAGCCAACAAAGCACACTGACTCCACCCACTCAGCACACTGAGCCCAGACTGTGCGCACAGACACCAGCACAAGCTCACACACACACACATATATGTATACACACATACACACACGTACACACACACGTGCACCCTCATACACACTCACTTACACACACACGCGTACACATGCATATACACACATATGTCCTAATACACACACACACACACGTAAACACACACATGCACTCTCATGCACACTCACTTACACACACATATGCACACATGCATACACACACATATGTCCTAATACACACACACGTACAGACACACACATGCACCCTCATACACACTCACTTACACACACATATGCACACATCCATACACACACATACACACACATACGCCCTAATGCACACACACACACACATACATGACTACACACACAAACATGCATGCCATGCCTTTTCAAAATCCACAGCAGATTCCTACCTTTCCTCACAAGAGGAATATAACCTTAAAAGGACACTCTGTGCTGTGCTGGTGTCCGGTCCAACAGTACCAGAGCAGCCCTGACACACCGCTGTCTCGTCTTTCTGTCTCCCAGGAGAGAATGTGCCGAAGACGGAGCAGCTGAGCCCAGGGGTGATCAAGCTGGAGCCTCCTGAAGAAGTTCCCCTGGACAACGGCAGCTCCTCAATCGTGGTGCGCATCTCTGAGGAGGAGCGGCACAAGTACGAAGAGGAGATCCGCAAGCTCTACAAGCAGCTGGATGACAAGGTGAGAGCCTTGGAGCCTGCGGCACGCAGACCCACAGACACGCAGTTACACAGACACACAAACACGCAGATACACAGACCCACAGACACGCAGTCACACAGACTCACAGACTCACAGACTCGCAGACACGCAGTCACACAGACTCACAGACTCACAGACCCACAGACATGCAGTCACACAGACTCACAGACAACAAACCCACAAACACACAGATAAGCAGACACGCAGGCACATGCAAATGGTGAGTATGCACATGAAAGTGTAAGGAAAACCACATCAGCACATGTGTATTCAGATGGAAGATATGCCATTGAGAGAGTAATGTGCAACACACATGAGCTGTAGACATGGCTTTTTTATAATGCTGTTCGTGAGTGAACATTTCTCTGATTCCCTGTGTGTGTGTGTGTGTGTGTGTGTGTGTGTGTGTGTGTAGGATGATGAGATTAACCAGCAGAGCCAACTGGTTGAGAAGCTGAAGGAGCAGATGCTGGACCAAGATGAGGTAAAAACACATCCAGAGCAGTCTGCCTGTCCATATCTATCTGCCTGTCTGTCTGTTTTGTACCTGTCTGTCTGCCTGTCCATATCTGTCTGTCTGCCTGTCTATATCTGTCTGCCTGTGTGTGTCTGTTTGTACCTGTCTATTTGTCCGTATCTATCTGCCTGTCTGTGTCTTTTTGTACCTGTCTGTCTGTCCTTATCTTTCTTTCTGCCAGTCTCTTGTCCATGTCTGTCGGCCTATTTCTCCCCGTTTCTCCGTACGTCTGTCTATCTCTGTCTGTCGGTCTGAGCCCTCCCTTGCCATAATGTCCTCAGTGTACATGAGCTCTTGGGCACTGGTCTCTGAGCCTCTGAGCCTCCCTCTCCCGCGCCTCCCTCATGCAGTACGGTGCACTGAGCGTGTCGAACGTCTCCCCGCAGCTCCTGGCCTCCACGCGGGGCGACAGCGAGAAGGTGCAGACGGAGCTGGGTCGCCTGCAGATGGAGAGCGACTGCGCCAAGGCGGAGGTGAAGGAGGTGCTCCAGGCTCTGGAGGAGCTGGCCGTCAACTACGACCAGAAGAGCCAGGAGGTGGAGGACAAGAGCCTGCAAAACAAGCTGCTGGCCGAAGAGCTGGCCCAGAAGATGGTCAGAGTCGCGCCCTGTCTTTGAGCGTCCGTTTTGTGTTTGCACTTGTCTTTTTGTTATCCCTTTCCTAAAATGCCTCCCGTCGTTCAGAGAAAAACATGATCAGGGGCTTCATTCCTTCTTTTTGATCAGTGCCCACATTCATAAAGCAGCCATTGTATCCCCAAGTGCCTAGCTCCTGAGGCTACGGGAAACCTGATCCTAGATCAGCACTCACTAATAAACTAGATCAGAAGCTTCGCTAATAAAGGCCCAGAACTTTGTTCCTTTGAACCTCTCTCTAGTGAAGTGTTTGTGAATACGTGCACATTACTGTGTATTTATACTCATCATACCATAGTCGTCATGCCATATTAGCCTTGTGCGCTACTCTGGATCAAAGCATCTACCGATTAACTGAATAATCATTCTAACCCCCACCCACCCCCCGTGCAGTCCCACCTGATGGCGATCGAGTCGGAGCTGTCTCGGATGCAGGAGGTGAGCGGTCACCAGAGGAAGCGGATCGCAGAGGTTCTGAACGGGCTGATGCGGGACCTGAGCGAGTTCAGCGCCATCATAGGGAACGGCGAGATCAAACTGGTGAGAGGCTGCGCCACAAGAAGAAGCAGAGCCACGCAGACTTGCGTCTAATGCACACATCCAATGCGCGTTCCGCAACACTACGGTCAGCGCCACCAACTGACTGAGTGCTACATATTCTCAAAACGTTCCTTTTCCTTTCTGTCTCTTCCTGTATATCGTTTTTGTCAATGTCAATTTGCTTTATCAGACTGACAAACACACATTTGCATTGCCAAATAATAAAGCACAATACGGTATCACAAAATGAATACAAGGAAAAGTAAGTCAAGCTAAGAGTAGGTTAAACGATCAATTAATATTTCGTTATTTCGCATAACATAAACACTAAAAGGTATTGAATTCAAAATAAACCTTTGGTAAAACGCAGTAATATACAACCGAACAGACGTAGTAGTGATTAAGCTGAACCTCTCTCTCTCCCAGCCGGTGGAGATCACTGGGGCGATCGAGGAGGAGTTCACCGTGGCGAGGCTGTACATCAGTAAGATCAAGTCTGAGGTGAAGTCCATGGTGAAGCGCTGCAGACAGCTGGAGAGCCTTCAGCTCGAGTGCCACCGCAAGATGGAGGAGACAGGCCGCGAGCTGTCGTCATGCCAGCTGCTCATCTCGCAGGTGTGTGTGTGTGTGTGTGTGTGTGTGTGTGTGTGTGTGTGTGTGTGTGTGTGTGTAGACTAAGGCAGCAATGTGGGTGTTACTCAAGAGGGTGTGAGATTGTGGTGTTGGGTGAAAGGCAGAGACCAGGGCATGTGTGTGTTTGTGTGTACGTCGAGAGAAGCTGTTTTCGGAGTGTGTCTGTTGTGTTTTGCTGAGGTGTTGTGTGTTTTCAGCACGAGGCGAAGATTCGCTCTCTGACGGAGTACATGCAGAACGTGGAGCTGAAGAAGAGACAGCTGGAGGATAACTATGACTCTCTGAGTGAGGAGCTGGCCAAACTCCAGGCCCAAGGTAACATTCTACACAACTCCACACAACTGTACACAACACAACACCTACAGTCAGGTCCATAAATATTTGGACATTGACAAGGTTATTGTTATTTTAGCTGTCTACCACAGCATATTGGAGTTGAAATTAAATAATGAATATGACTATTTTTTACTTTAATTTGAGGGTATTTACATCCAAATCGGGTGAACGGTGTAGGAATTACAGCACTTTTTATACGTGGTCCCCCCCTTTTTAAGGGACCAAAAGTAATTGGACAATTGGTTGCTCAGCTGTTCCATGGCCAGATGTGTGTTATTCCCTCATTATTTCATTTACAAGTAAGCAGATAAAAGGTCTAGAGTTGATTAGAGTTGATTTCAAGTGTGGCATTTACATTTGGAATCTGTTGCTGTTAACACTCAATATGAAGTCCAAAGAGCTGTCACTGCCAGTGAAGCAAGCCATCATTAGGCTGAAAAATCTAAACAAACCCCTGAGAGAGATAGCAAAAACATTAGGTGTGGCTAAATGAACTATTTGGTACATTCTTAAAAATAAAGAACGCACTGGTGAGCTCAGGAACACCAAAAGGCACAGAAGACCACGGAAAACAACTGTGGTGGTGGTGGATGACAGAATAATTATTTCCCTGGTGAAGAAAAACCCCTTCACAACAGTCAAGAACACCCTCCAGGAGGTAGACGTATCTCTGTCAAAAGTCAACAATCAAGAGAAGACTTCACCAGAGTAAATACAGAGGGTTTACCACAAGATGTAAACCATTGGTAAGCCTCAAAAACAGGAAGACAAGATTAGAGTTTGCCAAAAAACATCTAAAAAAGCCTGTACAGTTCTGGACAGATGAGACAAAGATCAACTTGTACCAGAATGATGGGAAGAGAAGAGTATGGAGAAGGGAAGGAACTACTCATGATCCGAAGCATACCACCTCATCTGTGAAGCATAGTGGAGGTAGTGTTATGGCGTGGGCATGTATGGCTGCCAATGGAACTGGTTCCCTTGTATTTAATGATGTGACTGCTGACAAAAGCAGCAGGATGAATTGTGAAGTGTATAGGGCTGTAGTATCTGCTCAGATTCAGCCAAATGCTTCAAAAGTAATTGGACGGCGCTTCACAGTGCAGATGGACAATGACCCGAAGCATACTGTGAAAGCAACCCAATAATTTTAAGGCAAAGAAGTGGAATGCTCTGTAATGGCCAAGTCAGTCACCTGACCGGAATCCAATTGAGCATGGATTTCACTTGCTGGAGGCAAAACTGAAGGCAAAACGCCCCAAGAACAAGCAGTAACTGAAGACAGCGGCATAAAGGCCTGGCAGAGCATCACCAGGGAAGAAACCCAGCGTCTGGTGATGTCTATGGGTTCCAGACTTCAGGCAGTCATTGACTGACTTGATTTGCACTATATGGTTGTAATTTCTACACAGTTCATACTATATTTTTTATAAAACCCTTAAATTAAAGCTGAAAGTCTATGCTTAAAGCACATCTTGATTGTATTTGAACCATTCATTTCAAATCCCATTGTGCTGGCGTACAGAGCCAAAATGATGAAAATTGTGTCACTGTCCAAATACTTATGGACCTGACTGTATCTCAGCAACTCTACACAACAAGACAACAATTGATTTCAAACACAGCACTGTCATGTGAAGAGGAGCTGACAAAATCTCTAGTCCAAACACCATACAACAACACAACATTACACATTACACTTAAATGGGTCTAAACTGCAACATTACATAATGACGGATTAACTGGCCACACTCCACACCCTAGTCTCACAAAATATTGGATTTACGCAGTTTACTAAGGAATAAGGTAAAAATAATGACCTAAAACACAACCTACTATACATGTAAAACATGATATATTCGGACTCTCGTTTTGAGTAACGGAGTAAATGAAGTTTACCCTTGTGGCTATTTCAGAGACCATGCAGGAGGTGTCAAGGGAGAGGCAGAAGGACATCGAGGAAACGGGCGATGTCAAGGTAACCGTGGACAGCGTCCAGAAAGACTATTAAACAGGTTGAGATATATGGAGCAGTGCTCATCTCTCTCTCTCTCGCCTGTCCCAGAGGGCCCTGGAGCAGCAGATGGAGTCACACCGTGAGTCCCACCACAAGCAGCTGGGACGCCTGCGTGACGAGATCAACGAGAAGCAGAAGATCATCGATGACCTCACCGAGTCAGTGGCCAAACCGCACCCCCTTCCTCCTCTCCACCATCAGTCCATTGCATTACAGCATGTCTAATTACTAGGGATGGGCATGACATACACGTTACTATTCATTAGGGGTTGACATTTTTTTAAATAAATAATAACAAAGGTGAAATGCTTTAATATAATTAAGGTTATTCATTTTTTAACACAGTTTTCATGATGGTGCGTTTTCAGAGCGGACAGTTTCCGCTCTTTCAGACTTTGGCTGCATGCTCTCCTCTTCCCTGGGAATGTGGCTATGCTCATTTTTTAAAATGAGATTAAATTGTACATTTATTTTTAATTTTTGGCTAAAATACCATGCCTCGATAATAATTTCATGAGAGTACTCGATAGTGAAATCATTGCAAATGGCCGTCCCTGCTAATGACGTATGCCTGTGTTTAGGGAATCTCATAAAGAGTACAGGAATAATCATTACAGTACTTACAGACCATCTCACACATTCATAGACAAACAATCCATTTAAACATCTGTTTTTTTATTGGAGAAAATCAGAAGGGCTGTGCCATTCCTTTCCATTTCTTTCAATAATTTCTGTCCCTTAATTTACCGCTCCCGATTTGGAACGCCAAATTGTCTATAATAAAATATGCATAGGTGTGACGTCCTTTGACTCTCAATCAAACGCAAGTGTTCATTTTCTTTTCAACAATCACCAAAATGAACTCGCCAAATGAATTCTGTGTCGACACCATTTATTTATGCACTGTGAGCCAAAGTCCAGATTGCACAGACTGGCGCTTTAGCTGGATGCGCCAATGGGGATACCTTGTATGTGTGATTTGTCTCTCTCTCTCTCAGGTGTAAAGGGTCCCGTCTTTAACGTTCGCACTCTGTCTCTCTCTCCCAGCCGCAACCAGAAGCTGCAGCTGGAGCTGGAGCAGCTGCGCTCTGACTTCGACCGTCTGAAGAGCCAGGAGCACCGCAAGAGCGCACAGCTGGAGGAGCTGACGTGAGTGTCACTGCACCCTCAGCATGCCACATCGCACTGAGCGCGCTCACTACACCGACATGGTGGTTCTGTGTGGCTCAGTGGGTAGAGCACGGCGTTGGCAACGCTTAGGTTGTGGGTTCAATCCCCACTGGGGCCACATGTACTGAAAATGTATGCATTCACTACTGTAAGTCGCTTTGGATAAAAGCGTCTGCTAAATGTTGTATATTATTATTGTTATTATTATTATTATTACATGAACACACTCGATGCACCACGCCGATGTCAGACACACTCTATACACTATAATGAAGTTCGGCGACGATGCTGATGATCTTTCCTGCTCTCTCTGTATCAGATTTCTCCATGAGCGTCACGAGCAGTCCAAGCAGGATCTTAAAGGGCTGGAGGAGACCGTGGTGAGTCTCCCTCTCCCTCTCTCCCTCTCTCTCTCTCTCTCTCTCTCTCTCTCTCTCTTTGAAGATAATGACCTCTGAAATACGATGCGTTACCCTGCTGTGCTGCTGATGACCGAAACGTTACCGCTGTCTCCCCCTCTCTCTTTGATCCCCCTCTCTATTTTCTCCTCTGTCTCTCTCTCTCTCTCTCTCTCTCTCTCTCTCTTTCTTTCCCTTCCTGTTTATCAATTTTAATGTGCCTTACCCGGCATGACAAACATACA
Source organism: Aldrovandia affinis (assembly GCA_029706075.1). Taxonomy (NCBI): domain Eukaryota; kingdom Metazoa; phylum Chordata; class Actinopteri; order Notacanthiformes; family Halosauridae; genus Aldrovandia; species Aldrovandia affinis. The sequence continues at coordinate 450,116 of JAINUG010000074.1, read as the reverse complement.
CTTATTTTGCCTGAGCATAATGTATAACAGAAAAAGCACAATACAGTATAAATTGAAGAACAAAAGTTCAAGTTATTAGTGGATAAATAACAATTCTTAGTGGTGAGAAATACTCATGAATGCTCATAAAAACATACTCGTGCAATATCCTTCTCCTCGTTTCAGGCCCGGGAACTCCAGACCCTCCACAACCTGCGCAAGCTTTTTGTTCAAGACCTTACAACTCGAGTCAAAAGAGTAAGTGAAAGAGATTTCTCATCAGGGTTTGTGATTCGACGATGAGGGTTTAAGTCTCCCCAGCAGAGTCAGTATGCTTCTTCACTGAGCTCACAGCGTACGAATGTAACCTTATGAATACATTTGTAACCTTGTATTCATACAGTATATGCGATATATTCACATACGCCACGATATTAATGTTTGTAACCTCTGTGCCCTTGTCATTATGATTTTGATTTGTTCAAAAAAGAAATCTGAATACATTTATGACTGATCTCCAGTCGTTTTTTATAATCAATTTGGTAAGAGCAACCCAGTGCGTTTGTTCTGATTGTAAAGTTGACGTACAAGTTGAATTCGAAGTGCACAAAGGTAGTCTCATCCCTCCCTCTCTCTCTCCGCTACAGAGTTCAGAGATGGAGCCTGATGATAGTGGAGGGTCTACCACCCAAAAACAGAAGATTTCCTTTCTTGAGAACAACCTGGACCAGCTTACAAAAGTTCACAAACAGGTGAGAGCCATGCAGGGGCGAAGCCATGGGATTGATATTGGTTTCACACTGACAGCACACATGTGCAAAAACGTTTAGCTTTCCTCAAGGGCAAGCTCAGGGAGGGTTGTCACTAAGAGAAGGTGGCCGATCTTTACCGTTACAGAGGAAGAAACTTCCACAGATCACTTCATGGCGAACAGCCATTTTAGAATTCGGACAAGTTATGAGGACATGGATGAGCTAGCTAATCTCAAGTCAAAGAACAATACAATATATTCTTTTTTAATAAACCAAGGTATTATTAAAAAGCACATACATTTAACTTTCAAGACTTCCCTACCAGACTGTCCACTATCTTGTCCGCCATAAGATATGTCATGCTTCTCGATTTAGCAGTGATCAACGACGAAAGTTCAAATAATTTGAACTTTGGCCTGCTGCGTGGCTGTACGTTCAGCTTTGGCGCTTCCCTCCGTTGAAAACAATGAAGGGCAAATCGCAATTGCACGATTTCTGTGTGAAAGGCTTATGACAGCTCACAGAAATAGCGCCCTCTGGTGGTTGGTGGATGAACGCAACAGACCGCAGCAGTAGGCGGGTCTGCAGTGCCACGCATCAGTGGTTATGGCTGTGCAGGGTTCTTCGCTTCTTGTTGTCCGCAAATACTTTCATTATGGAGGTGCTACACTAAATGCAGTTTCATTGGCTGACAGTTCTCTGGCCGTATGTACAAAGATTCTAAGAGTAGGAGTGCTGATCTAGGATCAGGTTTCCCCTGTCCATATCCTAACCATATCCATTATGAGCTAAAAGGCTAAACTGATCCTAGATCAGCACTACTACCTACTCTTAGAATCTTTGTACATATGGCCCCAGATCTTCTGAGGATCGAAAAGGCACGAGGATCGAAAAGTGGCTTGTGTCTGAGTGGACAGAAAATGTGTTGCTTTTTCACAGTCTGCCTCTCCGGCAAAGATACCGTGAGGGGGTGGGGGCATGTATTAAACGCTTAGCTCCCTCATCCCCCCCCCCCCCCCGTCCTGACCCAGTTTCCCTGTGTCCATGGTCTCAGGTTTCCATAGTCCACACACAGTGTTTTCATCTTCGAAGAGAGCGCCCCCCACAGGCGAATCAGAACAACAGAAAACAGTCCGCCCCTCCCCCCGCGATCTACCTCGCTCTGCTCTGTCTGCTCTCAGCACACCTCCGTACGCCTTTGAGAGGGCACCGACACGGCTCTCCGCGTGCTTAACGTCCTCGCTGCCTTCGTTAGCTTATTTGAGAGAGGGAATTAGAGAGCACAAGAGAGAACAAGAGAGACAGAACGCCGCAGATCCTAAGAGAGGAAGCGAAAGAAAGACGCGGAGCGGAGAGGCTGCGTCTTTTTGCAAAGCAGAGGACGCCCGGCGTCGCCAGCTCGGGGAAAAACGCATTTCGTTATCAACGTTGACAATTGTCACCGCCGATTCTTGCGCCGGCGATAGCACTGAACTGTAATGTTGTTCCGCGTTTCCCCATTAGGCAAATTGAATTTGATGTCGTCAATGGTTCCTGGCTGCAGACACGGCAAAAAAAAGATTCAGTACAAAAGAGTGGAGAGAACGGATCAGGTATTTTGCTGCAGCAGACGTTTGCTGCAGACTGGCACCGCCACCAGGACTGGGCACTGATAACAGCACTGCAGCAGTGTCAACCCCAAACCAATTCCGCAGAGGCCATGACAAAATGCCTGCTGACCAAGCTTGTTTTTACTCAGGGGGGGGAAACGTGCACAAGGACAAACCGAAACCGACAGATATTTGGACAGTGCGCCTATTAATCCTCTCTGGTGGAAAACAAGTAGACATTATTTGTCAATAACGCATTCCCTCGATATTGACTGTGCTCCCTTGTTGTTCGTCTGACCTCTCCAAAAATATGTGCCACTCCCTTTTGTCCTTTGTCCTTTTCTCTTTTTCCTGATTGCACAACCATTTTCTCCCCCCTGTCCACATTGTACTCTGTAACCTATCTCCGCTCTCATTCGCCATACCCTCACCTTCTGTTCATCAATCCCCCCTTCCCCCCACATTCTGTTGCCCCTCTCACGCCCCCCCCCCCCCTCCCCTCCCCTCCCCCCCACCCTCCTCTCTCTCTCTCTCACCCTCTGTTTCTCCTCTCTCAATCCCTTTCCTGACTCTCGCTCGCCATCGCCCCCTGCAGCTGGTACGTGACAATGCAGATCTGCGTTGTGAGCTTCCTAAACTGGAGAAACGTCTTCGGTCTACGGCTGAGAGAGTTAAGGCCCTGGAGGGCGCACTGAAGGAGGCCAAGGAAGGCGCCATGAAGGACCGCCGCCGCTACCAGCAGGAAGTGGAGCGCATTAAGGATGTTATGCGGTCCAAGAACCCCCTGCGCCGCCCCCACGCTGCTCAGATCGGTAATGCCCGTTTCCCCGGCCAGACTAGGCTCCACTCCAGACACTTTATCTCTAGCGAAGTCACCGTTCGTGAGATTGCTTTCCTGCGATCCGATCGGTTCTAGAAAGTCTTAGCCTGCAGCATGTTTATAGGTCAATGTTTCAGTTGTCTTTCTTATGCTTTCCCCCACACACTCTTTCTCCCAATTTGTAATGGCCAATCGTTTCTTAAGCCGCGTTTCACCGCAACCTCCACCGTCAGTTCGGGAGAGCGTAGCCAAGCACGCACTCTCCTCCGACACACGTGATGTTGGACGCCGCTTCCTTTCACAACGCAGTCTACAAGCTAGGCTCGCACAGACACGAGTCAGAGGAAGACCCTTTATGTGCAGACTGTGGGTGCCCGATTGACCAGCGGGGGGGCGCTGGTGTGTGACGCGACACAGACGACCCAGCCCGACTGTATCCCTCCCTCCCTGGGCGATGCTACGGCTGATTATGCGTCACCCTGTGGGGCTGCTGGCCACAGTCGGCACTGGCAGGGGCTGGATTAAATACCAGACCGCGGGGCTCATCCCCCATAACAGGAAGAGCCACCCAGCAAAAGGTTCAGTTGTCTTGAATCGCCACCTCCAATTGGAGCCCTACAAGAGCGCATGATTTGTCAGCAAAAGTAACTGAACACTGGTTTATTAGCACGGCACAGTCCAGCATCAGATCGGCAACCTGGGCAGGTTGTGCAAGGTCATACATGAGTGTATATGCCACAGCTCTCTATACAGTGCCCACAGTGACAAAACACTCATTCTTTGACTTGCAGTAATGTGTGGAAAATGCTTTTAATCCTGCAGCTAAGCCAATCCGGCCTGGACACTACCCTGCCTGCTCCCCCACCAACCCCCTGTTTGTGCGCCCCAGTGATCACCCAATCACCTTCAGCAACGTGCTGTTCCAGAGCCCTGCCCAGCCCGCTGCCCCCGCCCACGGGCCCAGCCCCGCCCACACCAGCACGTGAGTCACTGTCCCCGGGGAGAGACGGAGGGTGACAGAGAATGAAGGAGGGGGAGGGAGGGAGAGATGAGAAAGAGGGGGAAACAGAGGGAGAGAGGAGAGAGAGAGAGAAGGGGGAGGGGAGAGAGAGAAAGAGGGGGAAACAGAGAGAGAGAAGAGAGAGAGAGGGCGGAGGGGAGAGAGAGAGAGAAAGAGGGGGAAACAGAGAGAGAGGAGAGAGAGAGAGAAGGGGGAGGAGGGAGAGAGAGAAAGAGGGGGAAACAGAGAGAGAGGAGAGAGGAGAGAGAGAGAGAAGGGGGAGGGGGAGAGAGAGAGAAAGAGGGGGAAACAGTGAGAGAGGAGAGAGAGAGAGAGAGGGGGAAAGGAGGGAGCGAGAGAGTGAGAGGAGACAAAGGGAGAAGAAAATGAAAGCAAAAGGGAAGACAGGGGAAGTAGAAGAGGTAAATGAATGCTTGTCCTGGGAGACATGATGAGCTTTTATGAATTTGTAAAAGCATGTGTGTATACAGTGCCACAAGCTGTGGGGTGGCGCCGCCTGCCTGTGACGTGTGATCTCTTCCCTGTTTGACAGACCCAAAGTTGAGGTCAGCAAGAGCACGGTCAACTCCACAGAAGCTCTGGACTCCCACCAGCTTAATGTGGACAACGGTGAATCTCCGACCCACACACACACAACCACACACTTACCACACCCACACACACACACACACATGGCCCACCCCACCGCCTGCCATCGCGTTGCACTGGAATGGGTCAAAGGCGATGAATTCCCATTCACACAAAGCTCAGTCTTTACAGTAGAGTTTCCCACACACACGTTTTGATCAATTACTGAGGTCATGGGTTACTTACCACCACAAATACTAGTGTGAATAATGTGGGTGCCAAATCCTAGTTCTCTAGTCCTGCTGACTCTCAAAGCCTTGTTTCACTCCTGACCAGGCCTATTTCACTGCGCTTCACAGTCCTTCCTCCCCACGTGCATTTACAAATCTAAAAATATAATATTTTTATGCCTTCACCACCTCCTTCCCCTTCCCGCTGTTCCACTCTGTGGTTTGTGCCGCTTCGCCTGAAATACCGCTCTCTGTTTCCTTACAGGAAACGCCACAGACATCAACGACAACAGGTAGGCCGATACCCTTCTTCAGACCGTGCGCGGCAGCGCGTTGTGCTGTAACCACTCGAGGGCACAGTTTAGAACTGTAAAGAATCGCTCCCTGTGAGATTTGATAGTACCCAGAGGCCATGCGCGCGCTAATAATGGGAAAAAAAACAAAACGGTGTGCACCGTGTCAATATGTGAGTGTGACGGTGAAGCTACCGATGCTGTGCAGCTGCCGTTGCCCGTGCGCTAACGCGGTTGCGGCAGCATCGCGTAGCGTGTTTCTCAGTGTGCACTCTGTGTTCAGAAGTGATGTGCACTGCGGCATCGAAGCAGAGGACCCGGCCAAACTGTACGTCGTTCAGCAGGAGACCGCTGCCAGCTAATGACGCAGAGCAGGTGAGGCAGGCCCCCGCCGGCCCCGAGACGCGCAATCAATCAGTCAAACCGAGTGCCTGCCTCTGCCCGTCGTTTTTGGGTTTCATTTTGTTTTTTATCATTTTTGTTTCAGATTTTTATCCCATTTTCTCCCAATTTGGTAGCCAATTAGACCCGCTATTTAAGTCATTTCCCCCTAGTAATGTAAGTTCGCTGCCGTAGTCCTGCAATCGGTAGCGACACGCGACCTGACGCCTCTTCCGAGACGGCACTCGCCCAAGTATCAACCGTAACCCGGTATACTGCAGGGCCACTCTTAATGCGCAGAGAATCTCATGTCGGCTTCCCTCCCCCTCCCTGGGGCGGACAGCCAATCGCCGCCCCCGGTGGCGCTCCCAGCCAGAGCCGACTCTGGCGAGACGGGGAATTGAACCCCGGTCTCCGTGGCCAGCGTCGGACGTTGTAACCACTGGGCCACGCGGGAGGCCCTTCGTTTAGTTTTTTCATTAATACAGCATGCAAGGGGGCACGGTTTAGGGCGTTGGTCACTATTACCACAGATTCTTTAGACGCACCAGATACTCGGCTCTGTGTTCGTAACACAATGACAAATCCTGTCTCCCTTGCATTAAAGCAGAAATATTCAGATTTGATGCACCCTCTGAATATTCATTAAGGGGCGTGACCCAGTGCAATACTGTGCAAATGGATGAACCGTACTGTGATATAGCACCAGACACTACTGCTACCAAATGAAACCTTGTGTAGTTAAGAAGCAGAGAGGGTAGGAGGAACACACGAGTTGATTATCTGGTCTAGTATCTAGATCTGAGCATGGTCTAAGCATGAAGACGATGTAAACCATATGCTACGGCCATTTCAGCCGGTAGCTGCATTTCACCAGATCTCAGCCCAACGCAACACTTGGGAGATTCTGTGCGCCTGAGACAGAGTTTTCCACCACCATCAGCAAAACCAAAGGATGGAATTTCTCAGGGAAGAATGGTGTTTCATCTCTCCAATAGAGTCCCAGACACTGTGAATCTATGCCAAGGTGCATTTACACGGTTTGGGCAGCTTGTGGTATCTCCACGCCCTATTAAGACACTTTATGTTGGTGTTTCCTTTATTTTGGCAGTTACTGTATATGTACTTACAAACTGATATTCACACTCAACAACAAAGGCGTATGCACTAACAGGTAACACACAACTGTAGACAAAAACCGCTGTCAGTTCTCCCTCTGTAATACGCACCCCTGTGCCTTTCTCCTCTCTCTCTCCCCCCTCTCGATTTCATTCTCTTTTGGTCTCCCTCTCTCTCTCCTTCTCTGTCTCTCTCTGCAGGTGACGAGTTCTTCCAAGACCTCTTCTGTAAATCCGCATGCTGCCTATCAGCTTCCCCCTACAATCTTTCCTCCCCTCTCCCCCTCCTTCCACCCTGAAAACATTCCTCTCGTCTGTAGCTAGCCCGTCCTCCCTGCTCACAACCCCTTACTTCTGTTCTTTGTAGGTATATAATGTATGCATAGAAACTGTGGCAAGTGCTGTAGCTGAACTATTAACACCAGCTACCTACTCATCCTCTAACCTCTTTCCTGACAGTATGAAATTAAACATGGGCGGGGGTTAGAAGAAGAAAGGGAAGGTGAAGTGTTAGTATGCGGCCACTAGGGTGTGCTGCTCCTCTCTTTGTTGAAAACGCAGCAGGGCAAATAACTATCGTGATGTCGATTTTAGAAACCCCCTTGTAGGTTTGGCTTTTCTCTTCACCGTAGCGTCGTAGAACCATGGTGTATGCAAAGAGAGGGGGGGCCAAGGGGGTCCACCTTTCCGGAGTCTGTGAAAATATTTTAACAATTTAAAGAATTATTAATGAAACAACAATCAAGAGCTGCTTGAGAGAATTCACTGACCTTGCAATTTTTTGACCTATATTGGAAAAATGTTTATTTGGATGAAACACCACTATGAGCAAGATTCATATCTATCTGAGATCTTTTCAGTTCGTTTTGACTGGAATCTCTAGCAGCCTTTTTGGTGAACGCCCCTCCCTGGTCACAGCACGCCCTACTCTTTGGCCCCCTCGGCCCTGTATGTTTGCTTAGCCTCGGTACAACCACACTCTCTCCTGCGTTACACACACACACACACACACACACACACGCACACACGCGAGCGCCCCCAGCAGAGATCAGCCAAGCCTTAATCGACGACATCTATTAACATACGACCATTTCGATGATATTAAGGAAATCTATACGTACATAAGTATATATGTGTATATATGTTCTCCCTCAAGGAACGGCCAGACCGGCCAGTTCACTTGTCGGTTTGACTAATCAATGAGCGCATTGATTACCTCAACGCTATCACGCCATAGGCCGGATCGCAGTCGCATCGCTGTCTTCGTTTAGGAGTAGAGTACTATGGGGTGCACACAGGGGACCAGCCCTGGGCGGTACACAGCAGTCAAGCATATCCTGATGTAGTCAGTGTTTATACCTGTGCCCTTGCCTCGTCGGCCAGTAAAAAACCTGCTTGCCCCCGTTGTCAATGCCGCTTCATGGCCAGACTTCCTGGTGTCCAAGTAAGTAGAAGCAGGCATGGCAAGAATATGATGCATTTGTACTCTTTAGTCAATTCAAACGATTGAGCTGTGTAAGTACTGCTGTAGGGAGTTTTGGCAGGACATTTTTATTCTTTTTTATATACATATATACATATATATATATAAATATTTCTGAACTGTAACATACTATCTATTCTACATGGGTTGGACATTTCTGTACCGTTTAATAGCATCCCTCTTAAGTGTGTCTGTGATTAATCTCCCCCGGACTTCAGTTATTGATGTACACAGGAGAGAGAAAAAAAGAAAAGTAAAAAAAAAAAAGAAAAGTCATTTTACAATAATTGTGTAGCAACTATTTTTATACACTTCACTATATTTGAATTGATTGATTTATGAAGTTTGAATATCCTATCATTTGCTGTATTTGCAAATTTAGTAACTGCATTTATTGATTAATATTATTGTCATCATTATTACCATGGAATGTAATGTCTGTATATGTTTATTTTATATGCAAAATGGTATATCATTTCTTTATTACTTTATGGATGATATTTATTTATTTATTTATTTATTTATTGTTACTCTTGAATGCCAACATATACATCGGTGATAACACAAGTTCCCTACACTGAAACATATAATTGTATGACGTCATTAGCTGTGTGTGTGCGCGTGTGTCTGTGTGTTTGTGTTGGTATGTGCGTGCTTGTGCATATACCGTTTGATATGCTGCCATTCCAAAAATAGACATCGGTGAACAAAGCAAGACTGGAAGCGAATCAGCTTAACCCTGCTAACGAACGGCTTGATTTAATAAGGAAATGAGTGGGATGGGAAGGCTTCCTGGGGGATGAGCGGAGTCAGAGATGCTTCCTGGGTGTCGGTCCGGAACCCTGGACTGTGGGCCGAGTCAGAGACGCAACCTCGCCTTCCAGCGGTGGTGTGTGGCTCCTCCCAGCCTCTCTGGCAGGCCCCCTCCGGGCCCTCTCTGTCGGAATCCTGATCAGACAGTCAGGATAAGGGAGGGCCGGGCTGTGCTGGGAGCAGAATCCAGACTCCGCCCTCCCCAGGCCCCCTTCCTGTCCCGCCTCAGGGCTGTCACTGATGACATCATCGTTGTCACGTCCCATAGCTTTCAGATCCTCGCAAGCTTCCATGTCAGTGGTGGTATTGCAAGCAGAGGTTGGCATCGCCGTTAAATCAAGCAATGCGCATTGTGTTCATTCACCTCTTTACTGTCATTTTTCGAAAGCTTCTTAAACATGTTTCTTTTTCTTCTGACCTATGTCGATATTGATAAATAGCTTTCACTTGGTCACGTGCACATGCTCATGGGCGTGATGAACCGCACGTGTCCAGTGAAATTAGTTAGTGGGCCAAAACAAAGGACTGCAACGGCCCTTTAAAAATGGCAGATTACACATTTTTGAGAATATAACCACCCGTACGGAATAGGGGTGTACTCGGATAAAGACTCTGTGGCGTATTCGCCACTCTCCCTTTCCCAGTCTAGTATAAATGGGAGCCGTCAGGTTATACGTAATACGTCTAACGCTGGCTTTTGCACTACATCGTTAGATGTGGGAAGTTCGGAGGGGTAAATCCATTGTGCGTCCATCCACGTCTTCTGTCTGACTCGTAACAAAAATGTATAATGATTTTGAGGTCACGTTGGTACAGTGAATCATGTGCATCTGGCAAAAAAACGGGTGCACACGTTTAAAAAAGAATGGCAAATGCTGTACAGTATAGTAGGAAAAAAACGAGTGATAATAAAACTGTGCCGATGGACGTGTGAGAAGTCACTGTTTTCTCCATTTATTTATTAATTGATTTCCAAGTATGTAAAATACTGCATGCGGTGCACCATGACTCTGTAGCTGCTGAGAAACAAACGATCACTGAAGAGAAAAAAAAGAAATTTCATTAAAGATGATCCTGTCTACTTATCACTTGACTCGGGAGTCTTCATTCCCCGCGATTCACTCATCCCAGGCAAACACGAGCGGCTGCGCTCTCCGCTGCCGAATGGGAAGCTACGGGCAACACTCACAGTGGGCATGAAAAGTATTCACCACCCCCAACCCCCCATCGCGTTTTATTTTCTTCATGGAATCAAAATGGGATTTCTTGCCACTGATCCACACAAAATACTCTATAATGTCAGATTGAAAAAAAATTATATTAAAGAATCTCTAGATGTGCAAAGCTGGTAGAGACTTACCGAAGTAGACTCTACAGCTATAATTGCAGCTAAAGGTGCTTCTACCAAGTATTAAGTCAAGGGGGGTGAATACATTGTGCAATCCATTATCGGCTGTTTTTTACATGTAATTAATTCAGAGAAAGCTTTCGAGTTATTCTTTTATTCAGCATTATACAGTATTTTAGTGTTGATCATTGACCATTTTGCTTCCACGAAGTAAGAAAATAAAATATGAAAAATGCCAAATGGGGTGAATATATTTTACACCAACTGTATATGGTTACATGAATTAACACGGACTAATACATTCATTGATATGAACTGATGTATGTAAGAAGCATTATTTATTGTGCTACGGGTCTGGGTGGTGCTGGGATCATGTTATCTGCAGCCTGCAATGGGCGGCTCACAGGGCTTGGGAAGCAGTAGAGAAAGGAAGGCAGCAGAGCAGGGCCAGATGAAGGCTTATGGAGAAACATTTCAATAGCGACAGCATCGATAGCAAAGCACTTAATGGGCTTTTTGTTTGTAATGTACAAGGTGCCATTAATGTGGTGAAAGGTACAATGATCCAGGGGGCCCTAGGCTGGACAGGTGCCCCAAAATGTGTGTGGGATAATGAGTAGGTATGTAGGCTAACCTATTATGTTATTATTATTATTCTTATGTACAAATTAATATCTTGCCTAAGCTTAAATCATCCCTGCCCTTAATTTGATTCCGGAGTCAGGACAGTTGGAGGGGTTCCAACACACCAAATCTTGTCTTAAGAGCACCTGTCCATGCAAAGCTACCCCAAGTCTCAATTTTTGTAGTTGAAGATATTGGCTTATCAAATCAAACATACAGAATAATTATCATTATCGTGATAGACATATCGCAATATTGATAATGATGCTGTCGTTTATGAATTTATAAACCGTCATCCTGAATAACTACAGAAAGCGAGTTTTGGGGTAGCTTTGCATGGACAGGTGCTCTTGAGACAAGATTTGGTGTGTTGGAATCCGTAAGATCTTTACATGTACAGTATGCCTATGCTTAATCCATAGTTCTGGTCATTTGTACATGTTTGCAACAAAGTCAGCTTCTGTGTGTGACTGAGCCAGTGAGAGCCAAAATACACAAGTCAGTCAAATACACAGACAAAGAAATGAATAAAATATTAAGAACGACATAATGGAAAATATTAAAAAATCTGCAAAATATAACAAAATAACATTTAAAAAAAGCAAGGATGGAAAATCGATGCGTGCGTGCGTGCGTGCATGCGTGTGTTAGGGGGGGATTGTGCTTGACAGCATGGTTCCATAGCAGATTGAATGATCGGAGCAAACAGTGACTGAAGCTGGGAGTGAATCAGGGCAAAGGGCACACACCGGGTTCAGTTAAAGGGGGACACAGTTCACAAGCCTACAGACGCCCCGCGGACACGCTGTGGAACACAGAGACTGCAACGCCGTCTCCGCGGATCACGTTTATTGAGTCTGGACCCATCGGCTGGGACCTGCGGCAGGTTTTGGAAAGGGATCCACTAAAAGCAGTGAGTATAACAGACGTTTATGGTTCCTCTGGTTCACTCAAACAAGGGCTCATAGTCAAAGCTATGAAGCACCAAGAAGCACAGTATTCAGACTGGAAGAAATTCAACTGGTTCGAAAACGTTTGAGAAACTTTGAAAGGGAAAGAAAACGAATCAGTGACTGAAATGTCCATAGATGGGTTTCGTGAATAACGCTTCTGCATAACCTGTGTCAGTTCATAGCAGCTTTTATTGATAGAGATCTGAAACTTCAGGGTCCAGGGTGTTTACAAATATCGTAAAGGATGTTGCTCAAGCCTTAAAAAAACAACAACATTTGTATGGGATGCCAAGAAAAAATTACAAATAAATAAAAATGTCATGATCGTTGGACTATGCATGATTATACCAGCAGTGTCATTTCCCGTGGACTTCAAAGATAAAATCTCTGTTCTGCTCAGACAGGTGAAGGTAAGGTGAGGTGAGGTGCATCGCAGCGATATGTGTTACTTTCATTTCATTAAATATAGTAAATCAATATAGTAAAACTATAAACTAATAGATATTTCAACGTTGGGTGTCTGGGGATATAAACCTTCCTCATATTTGTTATTTGTGATATCACATCACAACTGATGTATATTCCTTTATTCACATATTTAATGCCAAAACACTGATGAGACATCATGAATGTGTTTTGATATATCACACAAGTGACATATCACTCCATATTGCTCCAAGACAATGTGTTTTTGTTTTTTTCTTTATGTTGTACTTTTTATTTTCTCAATTCAATTCTGACCGAGCTAGTACCAAAGAAACTCAACGTTTCGGCCGAGGTCTTTATCAATTTCCTCAACTTCCTCTGACATTCTTGGATTTGCACCCAGTTTATATTTATTTTTATTATTTTGAAATCGTTTGCTTATTTGCAGGGAGGACCTACATTTTTTTCATTTAATACATTGCACCACTCTTATTTGTCACAAATAACTGCATGTTGTGACTATGACCTATCAAATACAACTAGGTTACAAATAGGTAGAGGCTAGATGCCCTTCTTCCAGACGACGGTCATCTGCGCTTGCGTCAAGATGCGAAATGCGATTGGCATGTAGATTTGTTTCGATTTCACAGTGTGCGTGACGTGACCCCTCAGGGGCCTTTCAGCTGTGTTTTCACACATCACTTCATCTGAAGCTTACTGCACCCTAACGCCACGCGTAGCTCGCATCTCGACGCAAGCGCAGATGACCGTCCTCTGGAAGAGGGGCATCTAGCCTCTACCGTTACATATATGCCCTGAGTGAGAGGAGGAAATGTCACAGCTATGGGAACATGCCCACGCAGGGCCGGACGGCTGAAGTCCTTCTGTAAAAGTGCCAGAATGTCCAAGGTGCGTGTCAATCAGTGTAGGATCCCCAAAGGGGCACTGTGCCACTCCAGGACATAGATTTTTTCATGTATTTTTTTAAACCACTCCAATGTGGCTTTTGCCCTATGCTTTGGGTTATTGTCCTGCTGGAATATAAATCTTCCCCCAAGTCCCAGGTGTCTTGCAGACTGCAGCAAGTTTTCCTTCCTTTCCTGCGCCAAACATGGCACCCAATGTGGAGGTCAATCTTGGTCTTATCAGACCATAGAATCTTCCTCCACTTGGTTTGAGTGTCTCCCACATGTCTTCTGGCAAACTCTAGGCAAGATATAATGTGAGTTGTCCTCAACAATGGTTTCCTTTCTGCCACCCTCCCATAAAGCGTAGATTTGTGTAGCGGGCTATTGTTGTCACATGGACAGTTTCTCAGATCTATGCCATGGAAGACTGTAACTCCATTAGAGTTGCCATAGGCCTCTTGGTGGCCTCCCTAACAAGTGCCCTTCTTGCACGGATGCTCAGTTTTGGAGGATGGCCTGATCTAGGCACAGTTGTGCCATATTGTCTCCATTTCTAATGTACTGTACTGTTTTTTATTCGTTATTAATTAAGTAAAAGCTTTACACTTGCTTTTTTATTTTATATTATAGAGTATTTTGTGTTGATCGGTGGCAAGAAATCCCAATTAAATCCCTTTTGATTCCATGAAGAAAATAAAATGTGAAAAATTCCAATGGGGGTGAATAGTTTTTATACCCACTGTGCCTATGAACTCTTGTGCACAACTAGGCCAAATCTCTCTACACACAGACACACACACACATATGTATGCACACACATGTATGGCCGCACATATGTACACATAAACACACACACACACACACACACAGGCGTACGCATGCACATATGCACACACAAACACACAGAGTGTGGTCCCTGACTCACCCAACTGGATCTCCATACTGTTTCGCCCTGTTTCTGGGTCTCCATCACTTGCCAATCACAGGCATGCTGTAGCCCCACAGTCACCAGGGGATAATAGGGACACGCCGAGACTTGGAACAGGACAACGATACTCTGCACTGGAGCTCATGTAAACCAAAGCTCCCATTTGAACCGTGCGACCTTGAGCAGATGGCAGGATTGATCTATAGGCTTGTGCTCATTTGCAACCAGTAAGAATTATGCATAAGCATGTAGAGAGAATGAAAATAGCTCCTCGCTTCTTAATCTTGGCATAATGTAGCGTAAGCCTCAACAGAACAATCTACACACACACACACATATATATATATATTAAACACTGCAAGGTCGATAATGGTTGCACGGTATTTACATTCATAATGCAAAATGCAAATTCACCAGTCTCCTCCTTATGTCGTTCCAGCACCAATGTACGTAGATGATTTTTTTTGCCAAAGGACAATACTATTCAAACTAATCCTTGCAATTTCATACAAGTCTTTTTGCTAGTTTTTATTTTTTTTAAAGACAGGCGAAAAACGTGACCATTTCGTAAGAATTATTTTTGTGCTCTTCTACCATCTTCTTACAGCGTTATACATTTTCTCACCAAATTCGAACACGTTAGACTTTTTTTTTAAATTTTTTTAATTTTTTTACATTTGTTTCTGATTTTTATCCCATTTTCTCCCAATTTGGTAGCCAATTAGACCCGCTATTTTTACGTCAATCCCCCTAGTAATGTTCGCTGCCGTAGTCCTGCGACCGGTGACGAAGGCGAAGTGACGCCTCTTCCGAGACGCCACTCGCCAAGCCGTCGACCGAACCCCAGTACTTACAGGGCCACTCTTATACGCAGCGAACGCCACGTCGGCTTCCTCCCCCTCCCTGGGGCGGACAGCCAATCGCCGCCCCCTGGTGGCACTCCCCGGCCAAAGCCGACACTTGGCGAGACGGGGAATTGAACCCGGTCTCCGTGGCCAGCGTCGGACGTTGTAACCACTGGACCACGCGGGAGGCCACACGTTAGACTTTTAATCAGACCAGTGCACTGATGAAAAGCGGAGTTTTGTGCCACGGTTTTTATTACAATTGAGATTTTTGGAAACAAGCCCATTTTGGAACAAGGCCACCAACATTAATGATGAAAAGTTTGCTTGTATGATAGTGTGGAGGGTGTCGGTCTCGGCAATAGGGGAGTTGCAGGGTTGCCTTCGTTTTGCCACAGTATTGCTGTGGAGGACCTTTGGAACAGCCGTACTTTCCGGGGGCCAGGTTTGGCATGCTGGCAGGTGCCCGGAATTGTAGTTCCAAAGGTCACAATTATTAAATCAGTTAATTGGTGTGGATGTCAAGGGAGGAATGCACTTGACTGATTGTGTTTGTGTGTGAGAATGTGAGTGGGTGTGGTGTATGTGAATTGTGTTGTGTGAATGTATTGTCAGTAGATGTGTGAATGGCACACCGTTCAAACAACCGTTGGAAGCAGAGGAAGTGTCAACATCACGCACGTGCATACTCTGAAAGGAAATACCAGAAGCACAGGGCTCATATTTCACAAAAAGGTTTGCTGTGACTAGGAAAATTGAGCACAATGGCTATATCACTCAACAGACGATTCAGTCACAAGAACCGGGACACACTCGGTCACAAACACCTCGCCCTCTCTTTCGCTCTCCAGATATTCCTCTCTTAGCCCCGATCTACATACATCTCTCTACTGACCGTTCAGAGCACTGATCTCCCCAGAGGCCACACAGAGGGCTCTAATCAGTATTTAAATATGTGGTAAAGTATGATGTTTGTTGATCTCTGCCTTAAAAGAAAGTACCAGCACACTGCTATTATCCTCCCAAGAGATTAATTAAACATAACCCGTGAGCAACTATTGGATATGAATATGTCTCTGTGATACTGCAATCTTGACCAATGGAAAGCACTCGGGCGCAAAAAGAACACTCCAGTTGGTCAGAGTCAGACTGATGATTGCCCCTGCTCCTGTGCCTCCGCTGCTTCTCAGCTTCCTAGTCCGAGAGCCAGTGGCGACCTCACCCCCTGAGATGCCATGGCGACCCTCCGCACAGGCAATAATGTGCGGCACCGTAGCAACAGCAAGGACCGCCCCGTCAAAGCCTCCCCCCCGTCAGAACCCGAGCCCCAGACACACGGTGAGCAGCCAGCTTCGCTCCTTCTCTGCTTAATGAGGAGGCCATGAATTTCATTTACGTGACTTACATAAATGGTGACTGACATTCACATTTAAATGAGCGCTGATGCGGAGGAGGTTCCATGCATGTGTGTATCTGCATTCAGGCGCAGTGGAGGCTGAGCTCGAGGCGGACGATTTGATACAGTGGAAGAGACACATCGAGGTGAGGGATTTGGTTTGATTGACAGCCGTTGGCTTCTGTTTTTTCCATTCGAGAAGAGTTTTTTAACATTTTGAGCGCACAAAAACTATTTGGGGGAGGGGACTCACTGCACTCAATGAACTGCACACAGCAAATCAAGCTGATGACAAAGTGCACAGCATCAGATCAACAACACAGAGGCAAAACTTGTACTTTGCAACATCGCCGTTGACCTCTCCAAAACAAATCAAGGATATAAGATAACCAAACTGATTTCAACTTGGTTCCAATTTTTTAATTTATTCCGTTGCCCAAGGGTTTTCAGTCCTGAAGTCCCTTAGATGGCCATGCTCTGACATGGCACACACAAGCTAAACACTTTTAAGCTTTAGACTTAATGGTGCTCTTATCTCCTGGCAAGAAGTGCTTTTCATTCGTCTGACGCTCCCTGACCTCACTGAAAAACAGGCCTGGGATTTATAATGTGAATGTGTCCCCCGTGAAATCAAATGAATAGGTTGTATTGATTCTTCTTTGTTACCACGACAACGGCCCACAGCAGGTGAAGGCGGAGCTACTGGAGCAGATACAGGGCCCGCTCCAGGACCTCCTGGACAAGACAATCGCCGAGTCGGTGCAGTCGTATTCGCGGTGCATCCGCGGCGCTGCCGATGGCGACCTTGTGGCCAAGAGCACAGCTACCAGGTGAGGAAGCGCAATCGTAACTGGGGAACAGAATACCTCACGCACAGGCAGTGAGGATGCTCTCTCACAGAGCAGGCGTGTCATGGACAAAATAACTATCAGAATCTGACCTGCCTCTAATGCATATTTGAAATACTTTACTTTTTTAGATGCTGATTAAAAACACTTTGTCGAGAATTTTCAACGAAGCATGTTTTCTAACAATCATGTGAAAGAAGAATTTTGTTCTGAAAATTGGTGAAAATAGATGTCTCTTTTAAAATTGCAAGTAACCTGCAGGATTTTACTGGTGTCTTAAGAGTTAAAGTATCTCAAATTAAGAATTTTGCCTAGGTCTGTTAGTCACAAACTAGGCATGCTATGCACACACAGCACATCACCATATCCAAAATAACTCTGCTGTCAGAATCAGTGCTGCTCCTGCAGCGGCTCAGGAACAGTCACGTGCGAGCGATCTCTATGGTGACGAGATGAAATTCTTGTGCAGAGGTGACTGCTGATGGGTTTCGCCTGATTTGTGCCCATTTCAGAATCCACAAAATGGAAGATGGGAAAGTGTTCATGAACAGAAGATCAATCTTGGAGTAAGTGTGTGACCCCTCTGGGGAAATGGCAGCATCTCAGCAGACCAGACACAAAGCAAAGATGCCTCATTCATGTTGATCATGCGAAGAGACGCAGAAAGCTCCTTTGCACTGTGGCGGAAATACATTATGAAGCAGAATAATTTGGTGCGCCGAACAAGGTGGCACGCTGTGGAGCCCAGCCCCTGGAATTTGCTTTGTCTCTTCTCCACAGCGAGCTGTTCGAGATCAACCACATCAGGACCATCTACCACATGTTCATCGCTGCTCTGCTCCTCTTCATCATCAGCACCTTGGCAGTGGACTACATCGACCAGGGCAGGTAGAGTTGGGACTCACACATAGCGTGAGTGGGCGAAACGAACAGGTACTATGAGCCTGACCAGGTTGACACTGACGTGAGACAAGTCCGCCCGAATTCCAGGGATGTGCTTTGCTAATAGATGAATAAAATGGTCAGCAACTTCTTCTGATGAATCATGATCATGAAGATGAGAAAACGAATCTCACAAACTGTTGATTCCCATTCCAGACGCTCTAGAAATAGTGCCCTGCTAGTCTGTGGCCCGTTTTCCCCCTGGTGCTGGTTTAACCGAGTTTGTGTTACGTTTCCAGACTCGTGCTGGAGTTTGACCTTCTGTTCTGGGCCTTTGGGAAGCTGCCCACGGTGCTATGGGCCTGGCTGTTCATGTTCAGCTACACGCTCGCCGGGCCATACCACATGCTGGGCATCTGGGGAGGGTGCTACCACTCGAGCCGCTTCAAAGGGGTGCTGACAGCGGTGGCAGGGCTGGCGCTAGCCACCGCGCAGACGTACGTCCTGGGCGTGTTCCCCATTTATATGGTCGTACACCACCAGCTGCCCCCTGCCTCCCGATTCATCATCATTCTGGAGCAGGTGGGTGTCTGGAGGGAGAGTGGCCATTCAAGTGCTGAGGTGAAGGGGCGTGTCAGAATGAGGTACTTTATGCAGCTAAATGGGACAGTGTGTGTGGAGGTAAGCTTGTAAGAGGACAAGACGGGCATTTAGCCAGGGACCCAAGCCTAAATATTGACAAGAGCACTCAACTGCTGGTATACTAACTGACCGCCCGGCAAAACACACATTACGAAACTCACTTTGCGAAACGTGGATAAATAGTACCTGTGATCAATGTCACACTGACCGCCACACCTTTTAAAACACCCCAATTTTGGCGCAATTCCTCAGTGTTAGTATCCAAAGTCTATCCTTCCTACCTGCCAATTGAAGCGAAACGGCTTATCCGTGAGATGTTAGTATCCAAAGTCTATCCCTCCTACCTGCCAATTTAAGGGAAAGGGCTTGTCTAAACACCATGTGTCTTGATTAATTAACTGATTTGTCCCAATGTACAGATAGCACAAGGCAAGGCCGGCTGAGTTCACTCTGGCGGTAAACGTAGAGCTTCATTGACTGTTTGACTGCAGAGATAAGGAAAGCAGGATGCCGAGCTGGGAGGAATCTGTGGGTGTGTTCCAAAGGGCAGGAGGAGGAAGAGGGCAACATTAGAAGTTTGAGATAGAGATAGCAGGCATTTGCCCCCTCAGCTTTACAGTACACGTACTTCAGAAACGTCATGAACATTATTTTATAAGTATGTTTGTCCAAAGGTCTGTGTTCTGTGACTCAGACTTCTGTGTCGGGGCAAGTGGGGTCGAAGTGTAAGAGGCTACATTTTTTATCTTCTTACAGAGGAGCTACTGTCAGCTCGATTGAAAGTCTCAGGCAACAGAAACAATTGCATTGCATCCATTTCGCAGACGCTCTTATCCAGAAAGTACATAATTGTATTGAAATAGGCTAATAATAGCGTTTTTCCACTGGACAGTACGGTACGACATGGCACGGTTACCAATCTGTGCTCCCACGTTTTGTCGCTTTTTCCAAGTAACCCGTACCGAACCAAAGTACCCGTGCTGAATTTAGCTACTGCTCTGTTTAGGTACTACCGAGCCAAACAGGGACCTAAGGGTGGAGCTAGCAATACCTGCAGACCGTTGATTTGTCAAACGCAATCGTCACAGAATCGTCACGCTAAATCTCAGACCTGCTCAGCGGCCACATCGTCCGCATTCTATTTTGTCACTTCAGATAATTCCTCCTATCTAACTCCTCCTATCTTCACGGTTCTGTTGTGCGGTGGAAAAACAACACAAGGACTCGACCCGTGAAGGGAATAGTTACGGGTATGGATGGTTACCGTGCCGTGCCATCGGTGGAAAAACGCCATAAGAGCAGCGGAGAAAGATAATTAATACACTGATGTTGTCTTCACTGTTAGATCCGGTTCGTGATGAAAAGCTACTCCTTTGTCCGGGAAAATGTTCCAGTTATCATGAACAACAAGCCAAAGCAGGGTAAAACCTCTAATACTAGTACCGCTACAGAATATATTTACTTTCTCTGCTTTGTTTATCAACAAGCTAGCCACTTAACATGTCTAGAGCCTTGAACAAGGGTGTCCAACCCTGGTCCTGGAGAGCCACACGGCCTGCTGGTTTTTGTTTTCACCTTAAAATCAGCAACTAATTCAGACCCAAGAAACCAGGTGAGGTGAATAATCAACTGCTTGATCAATTAAGTGCTGAGTAACGACAAAAACTAGCAGACCCTGCAGCTCCCCAGGACAAGGGTTGGGGAACCCAGACCTAGTGCTTTAACCAGCTGCTTTCAGCAAAGTCTCATCAGGCTGTTTCTGCTATTCAGGGGAAGCTCCCAGGTTGCCTGCATTCTCGAGCTATTTATACTTCCTCTTCTGCCCGACCCTAATCTACAGAGAGTCCTACCCCAGGTGAGAGGTCACCAAAGCACACAACTGCATCATAATATGGCTGTGGTTGCATTATTTCTGATGATGGGTCACAGAACCATTTAGACTGATTGATGTGTCTCATTTTCTGTTCATCCAAGTACTTTAATCATACTATTGTATTATTACTATATGGAGTCATCTGAATAAATGAAGTGTACCATTACAGGAATCCCTACATAAGGTGGAACTATGTTGGCGTGACCTTTCTTCAGGTAAGTCAGCATTGGTTTATTCTTCCCTAAAAATTAAATGGTAGAATTTCTTGCCTCTCCAGAAATCAGTTGTATCAAATTGGTTAATTATTATTGTCCAGCTTCCGTAGGGTTACCAACATTGCCTTGCCTGGATATGGAGAAAATGCAAAACTATTTAATGCAGATTTTCTATCTAATTAATGACATTTTCAGCACACTGTAACCATACAGCATATATAAATATTTTAGGTTTTTCATAACAGTGCAAAATACGAGGAACAAAGGGTGTCTCGTACATCCTATTTCTGGCTGAAATATGGGACATCCTGGCTATTACGGAACTGTTGGCAACCCAACGCTTGTGTGTCACAGACAAGCAAATCTAATGTCAACAATTTCTACATGGCTTAGTATTGTTGCACATTGTATCCATGACAACTGATTTGCATCCTCTCATGGTAGAGTCAATATAACACTTGAGGTTGTCGGCGAGGTGCATTTGGTCATCCTGTGCAGGCAAACAGAATATGGCCCGGCCTGACCTAAATGCTCATAAACCAAGACGGTGCCTTCATTAAGAGGTTGATTACTCCTTGAGTACAACCAGGGCACTTAGGCATAAAGATTTGGCGCCAGCCTAGTCTATATTAGGTCAGCACACAAAACTTACATGCCATGTCACACACCACAACTTTGGGTTTCTACCTATGAGCTAAGAATTTAGGTCCACCAGATTGAAAGCGGAGGTCCAAGGTGTTACGATTGGCCTTGTCACATGGCAGCAATATTCCTTGCCGGAGCATATTATGTCTCTCCAAATATCAGATCAACCAACATCTCTGTACAAACCAAGCTGTCTTCCCCAGGCCCTGTCGATGTTTGGTGTCACCACGATTCTAACCATGAGAGGATCATATCAATGCGAAAATATATCTTGTGGTAGTAAGTGACCCAAAACAAACATATAAAAAGGGGTCTGAACCTGGCTTGAGCTGAGCCTCCCCCTTCCCCCCCCCAAATCGTAAATTAATCATGCAAGGGCCTTTACTTTGCCTTGTACTTTACTATACCAGTCCCGCGTGAAAACAGGTACCCACTGTATACATTTGATACGAGCCCTTCCACTGTTCCACCCGTAGATTCTGGGCTGTCTGTTCTACGCCTATTTCATCCTGGTCCGCCTCTGCATCCCGGTCTTTATGAATGAGAGCAACCAGCCCTTCAGCACTCGAACCCTGGTCCTCGCCCTGTTCCACGCCACACTCCCAGGTACACTCGCTCGCCCTTCCACAAAATCCGTGCACAGCAGCATTGTTCATGCACCAGGGCTAGCGTTTCTCCCCGATGTCTCACTGCAGCGGATGACTGAAGGAAGGTGTCACTTTCTCACACTGTATTTAACTGTCATTGTGTATTTTTGCCAGTTGATGTGCAAGACTCGCACAAGATCAGGATAGCCCTCTTCATCCTGAGCTTAATTTATCGACGTTACCCAAATGAACAGCATATAATATGCAATGTTTGTCAGTCTGTGTGTGTGTGTGTGTGTGTGTGTGTGTGTGCTTGTGTCTAATGTTATTTAGTTTGTTACCTTTGTGTGGATAGTATGCACATATGTGTCATAGTGTGAACATTCATTTTTAATCAGTGGAAAGTAGAACAATCACACATTTAAGCGTAATTATTATTTTTCACTTTTCAGGCTGAACATTTTCAAACATATTTCCCATTGATTCTTATTTATATTGATACCCAGTGTAGATCATTTATCATCAATATGAGTATAAAAATCACATCTTTCATAAGGAATGGGCCCCAGAAAATAACACAGCTCCATATCTCCTCCTCAGGCATGCTGATCTTACTGCTAGCTTTCTTTGCCTTCCTGCACTGCTGGCTCAATGCCTTTGCTGAGATGCTGTGCTTTGCCGATCGGATGTTCTACAAGGTGGGTCACACACACAAACACATACACACACACACATACACACACGCACGCGCACACGCGCACACACACACACACACACACACACACATACATGCACACATACACACATATCTATTTCTATGGGTTATAACAGCTCTTTATTGTTGTAAACTTTCCATTCTCTCTTTCTCTCACACTTAGCTCAATCCAAAACACTGTAGAAAATGTCATTGTCACTGATCATATCGAACCATTTTAGGCAAAGCACCTGTCATCAGTTCCCATAGAGATACTCTAAAATGGCATTCAGTTGGACTGGAAATAATTGTCTCACTTTTCCATAGGGTTGATATTCAGTTTTAACAGCTGAAATATTTCAGCTTTCGCAAACCTACAACCTAAACCTAAAACAGCCTTTAGCCCTATTTTTATTTTCTTTCGTCCTTCCTCATGTAGCACTTAATTTGTTCAAACTTCATTCAAGTGTAATTTAATCGTATTTAGCGTTGTGTGGTTATATATAATTTAATTATTTATTCCTGTTTTACATTTTAATAATATCCATTATATAGTAATAATAATAATAATAACTGTGTGTTTAGGCTGGTATTAATGCTTGCTCCTCCCTTGGTTACCAGGACTGGTGGAACTCCACTTCCTTTGCTAATTACTACCGGACCTGGAATGTGGTGGTCCACGACTGGTTATATTACTACGGATATCGAGACTTCCTCTGGGTAACCTCCCTCACCATCTCTCCTGACATATCAGCCAGCGTTACAGCGGAACGATTAATAATCATGTTTTTCTTGATGCCGCCATTTGCCTCACCCCCTCTTACCTGCTAACCACTGTACTCTTAACATCCAATATCCTGACGTCATTTCATAGGATTTTTTTTGTGTGTGTGTTACATTTCATACCAGCATCAAGTCTCTGAATGCTGGTATCTGATCTTGCGCAAGCATTGTGACCTCTGACCTCTGACCGCTCTTCCCCCTCCCAGCTGTCCCGGCGCAGGTTCCGTTCCGCCGCCATGCTGTCCGTGTTCATCGTGTCCGCGGCGGTGCATGAGTACGTCTTCACCATGTGCTTTGGGTTCTTCTACCCTGTGATGTTCTGTCTCTTCGCCGTCATTGGGGGTAAGTGAACAATTCTGCTCAGATTCATCACAAAGGCCAACTGGTCCCATACAGTACTTGCCCCTCTTTTAGCACATAGTCTCACAGCGGAAGCTCATCTCACGGTGAAATGTACCGAAAATATGAACATGTCTTATACACACAGATCGGGTTGACTCTCGTCTTTTCAGCAGTGGAGTATATTTACATCAACTGGGTCGTCGCAACAACAATCCTGTCCCGATTCAAGGCAGTGTACACAAAGGAGGCTCTAGGAAAATGTCTGCTCCTTACCTTCGGTGGAGTCTAGAAAATATTGCCAATTCTGACATCAATCTCAAATTGATTCTAATTCTGAATCAGTATTTAACGTGATTTATTCCAATTCATTTTTCTGAACCCGTACACATCTCAGAAGCTACTGCACATTCTCTTAACAATAATATCAGAAGTTAAGATGAGAAGTTGCCAATAGCATGCAAAAGGATACATGCAAAAAAAATCCCAATAATCAAATCAAAGATAACTCCTCATTTAAACTTTGAGGAGCTTCAGGGCACAAGAAATTCACATTCAGAGAACCCAAGGATCCAGAGAAGAAAAAAACTGTCTGTACACATGCCAATGCATCTTGAACCTGCATGGGCGTCCTGCTCCTCCTTCTCCCCCTTCTGCCCCCAGTGGTGTTCAACTTCACCCTGAACGACAAGCGCAAGAGCCCCGTATGGAACATCATCATGTGGACCTGTCTGTTCATTGGCCAAGGGATTCAAGTGTGCCTGTACTGCCAGGAGTGGTATGCACAAATACACTGTCCACGCCCAGGGGTGAGTTCTGCTCAGGCTACAGTGTACCATACCTCTCTCACACGCACACGCGCACGCACACAAACACACACACACACACACACACACAGTCTCATACACACTCTCACACACACGAGGGTGAGTTCCGCTCAGGCTACAGTGTACATACAGGCGCCATATCTCACTCACCCTCCACACACTCTCACACACACTCACGCGCGCACACGCACACAGTCTCGCGCACACACACTCTCACACTCTCACACACACACTCTCTCTCACACACACACACACACACACACTCTCTCTCTCTCTCTCTCTCTCTCTCTCTCTCTCTCTCACACATGCATGCACTCTCACACGCACGCACGCACGCACGCACACACGCATGCATGCATGCACACACCACATGGAATCTTTGCACAG
Organism: Aldrovandia affinis; assembly: GCA_029706075.1. Taxonomy (NCBI): domain Eukaryota; kingdom Metazoa; phylum Chordata; class Actinopteri; order Notacanthiformes; family Halosauridae; genus Aldrovandia; species Aldrovandia affinis. The sequence continues at coordinate 424,920 of JAINUG010000074.1, read as the reverse complement.
TGTGTAAGATGCTGCCCTGGCTGAATGAACTGGGATTATGCGTTGAGAATAAGTATTTACACACTATAATCATTGGGTAATTCCCCAGATGTGGGGTTCTTGGACTGATGCGACAGATGGCCTATGAAGCATTTGCTTAAATCAGAAATGGCTAAGAGACCAACAAAGCTACCATGAAGCTTAGAATAAGAAAAATGATGATTATAAACAGATATAAATATAGACATTTTTTAGACAAATACAAAAATAACTTGAGGGTGGGGGGAGGTAGTCAATCATCTTAAGGAAAGGCCACCATTATGACAGTTTAACTGTAGCAAATTCCCAAATATACAGTGGGTATAAAACATATAGGGCATTTCGTGTTGATAAGTGGCAAGAAATCCCAGTTAAATCAATTTTGATTCCATAAAGTACGAAAATTAAATGTGAAAAATGCCAATACTTTTTATACCCACTGTAAATATACGTGTGATCTGGATTTACTATTTACAATGTAGTTGGAAAGTTGTTTTGGTGTTGGTAAAAAATAAATGTATCAACAACATTGTTATTCACCACAACCATACAGTCAGATCCAGAATTATTGGCACCCTTGATAAAAATTTTTTTTTAAACAAATAGCAAAAAAAGGCTGTATAAAATAAACAATACAGATTTCTAACTATATTGTATGTTCAATTTTTTTTTAATTACACTATTTTATACTAATACAATTGTTCAGAGAAAAAGACTGAAGTAATATTAAGTAATATATTAAAAAGTAATATTTTTGTCATGTGTCACAATTATTGGCACCCCTAATAATTATTTTAAATCAAATCCAACAAAAATAAATCTGCATTAACATGTGGTCTTCTAGTGTTTATGAGATTGGTGAACATACTGGGGAGGATCTTTGACCATTCCTCCACACAGAATCTTTCAAGATCCTTTAGGTCCTTCTGTCTGTGCTTCTGTACTGCCCTCTTCAATTCAAAGCACTAATTTTCGATTGGGTTCAACTTTGGTGACTGAAATAGCCATTGCAAAACAGTCATTTTGTGGTCTGTTAACAATTTTGAGATATGCTTGGGATAATTGTCTGAAATTTGCGGCAAAGGCAGAGGTTTTTGAACCAGGTTTTTGGCCAAAATGTCTTGGTACTTGCTGGATTTCATGATTACATTGACCTTAACAAGGGTCCCAGGAACACTAGATGCAAAAGAAACCCCATAACATTAAACATATTTACACCATATTTCACTGTAGATATAGGGCCTTTTCAACATACGTCTCCTTCTTCCAGCACGAAAACCCACTGCTGGCCAAAAAGTCACATTTTGATCTCATCTATAACACCCAGTTCCAATCAGAGATCAGCACTGGAACTCTGATTGGAACCAGGTGTTACGGTCAGATGAGACCAAAATTGAGCTTTTTGGCCGTGCACACCAGCGGTGGGTTTTTTGCTGGCGTCTAAAAGGCATACATCCCACCTCTCACGGAAGCTCCAGAATTTGGCATCAGCTCTCTGACGCCCGCCAGAGGTCAGAAATCTCCCGGGGGAAAAAAAGCCCAAAACCTTCCGTGGTGGAGATTTGCGGGAGATTTCTGACCTCTCGCGGGTGTCAGGGAGCCGACGCCAAATTCCGGGAGACTCCCGGAGCTTCCGTGAGAGGTGGGATGTCTGAAAAAGTGAATATATATCAAATCATTGTTTGACCTAGGTCTGATTGAGATCACAGATTTACATTGAAACCCCACCTTCCTGTGTTGTGCACGGAACAGAGAAGCTTCTGGGAGCTGGTTACTCCCCGGTCCTGGTCCTGCAGCTACCAACGATGACCGCCGCACAGCACTTCCACCAGAGGACCAACGCAGCCATCAGCCAAACCTCCTTTGCAGAGTCATGCTGTGCTCCCGCACTGGCTCTTAGTTCTTTTGATAATGCACGATTGATATGAACTGGGGCGATTTAACATGGGAATCAGAACAGGGCTGGCCCTGGCTTTTTGGGGGCACAAAGCAGGATTTTGTTTGCGGGCCCCCTTCACTGTAATCTGTCACCCTCCCAGCACCCACACACAGGCTTCAACTACTACTAACTACAAGCACACAGATATACCGTACAAATATATGGACGGAGAGATCAATTATCAGCAAAGGCCTTTCATTGACAAGGTCTGTCTTCGATACAATTCCAAATATCATATAAATAAGTGCCTACTGTGGACATAAATTACAAATAAAAATGTAAAATTGAAATAATAAATAGCAAATGGATACAGAAAGAAAATGGGGAAAATAATGAAGGAATACACACATTCTTAACATATCTACATTCTGCTCAAAGTCATTATGTTGTCATAGCACAACTGGCTGCCAACCTTTTTGGGGTTTTTGGGCCATTGTGGTCCTCAGTTAGGTTTTGATGGACCTTAGTTTACAGAAGCTTCCCTTTGCATATGCCATCGTCATTGGCAAAGCTTGGCTAGCTAGTTGGAGCCCAGTTCAGATAAAAAATGCGAGACGAGAAGAAACCTGAGAGTTTTTCTTCGGGCAAACCTCTGGTTCTAAAACTCCGGTTTGAAGAGATGACATGTTGAACCTTGGAGACACAAACAGACATTCTAAAACGTTTTAGTTCACACCAGTAATACTATCTTTCTTTCGAAAACTCTCGTCCCGCATCGCGTCTTTGAGCTGAACTGGATTGGAGGCTAACCTACGTTGGCTAGCTAATGACAAGTGGCATAACTAGCAGAAGCAGCAACAAAACCATTTAGCCTACTTTAGCGAAATCATACTACTCCTATACCTTTGTCCTGCTCTTTTCTGTCATCTTCGTTTTTTGTGTTCTTTTGCTTCTCAGCACCAGATAAATATGTTCTTCGTGATGCCATTGCAGAACGTAGCCGACAGGCGGTCATTAAAACGGAAGCGTGATGGGTGAGTGCGATGAGAGAGGGGACGGAAAACAAGCTCCGACTCAGAATGAGTAACAACAATAGTGTTTTAATTATTTTATTTTTAACAACCCTCATACATTTGATATTTCAAGCTATCCTATTTATAAATAAAATAAGATTGAAATGCGGAATGCGATATTTATCACTTTATCCATTTTCACAGTGAATCACATTGAATATTTGAACCCGTTTAAATTTCAAGAAGCAAACCTAACCTGAAAACTGTTTTTTCTTTCTTTCCCTTGTAATATATATATTTTTAAATGTTAACTATATGTTGATGTGCAACGTTTGGATCTAATTATTTACCTCTTTTTTAACCTCATCCTGAATTTTAAACTTTTTTTACTATGTACATGCTTACATATATATTATTATTATATATAATATTATTATAATATTACATATGTCCTTGTTCTTATCTTAATATTCAAGTATCATATTGAATAAAAATATATAATTTCCAACTGGCTTGTCACCACACTACCAACTATATTTTTCTGCAGTGTCTTGGTTATAAAGTCTGTGTGGCTGTGCGCCTACAGATTTACCTACAGGGTCCTAGTTTAACTATGTGGTTGCTCCTAGCACCCAGGAATTGTACTTCCCACTAGGGTGGCTTTCAGCTAAACTGTTCTTGACTACGGTTAACACTTTGTTGTACGTCGCTCTGGATAAGAGCGTCTGCCAAATGCCTGTAATGTAATGTAATGTAATGTCTGGTTTTATATTGAGAAATACGGTATAAAGTCAAGGAAGGTATGAAACGCATGATCACACATACTGTATTTCTGGTACCATTTACGATCACATACATCCACTTACCCCTGAGTGAATTAATGGAAATTTGTATTTGTATATGAAGTACCTATCATTATCGTATATACAGTACCCTCCAAAATTATTCCTTTGATGAAGATGAGCAAATAGGACTGTATAAAATAAAAAATAAAGGTAATGAGCTATATTGTATGCACACTTGTATCCTCTACCCAAGGCCGAAATTACCATATATATTGGGGGACACATCCATTCATATTCAGATATGCTCAAAATGTCCCCCCCAATATATAGCCTAGCTGATATAAAAAATATAAATAAATTGATTTGGTCCCCCCCAATGTTGACTCCATGGTTACGGCCTTGCCTCTACCAGATATTGAGTAATTAACAGGGATGATTTGAACAATTGAATTGTTCCAAACACCTGGTTGAGATAGAGGCTTGATTGACCCCTTGTGGTAGAGGTCTGAACTGCATGCCATGACAAGTGCAAAAGGAAAGACCTTAAATATAGCTGTATTGTTTATTTTACATAGGCTTTTTTTTGCTCATCTTTATCACGAGTGTGAATAATTTTGGAATTGACTGTATATATTTGACAGATTGTCCCTTATACGCTGACACAACTGCTCCGTTCACAAGATGCCAGCCATCTAGAGTTTTGAAAAGCACAGCTGGTGGTAAAATTCTCTGACAGAGCTCCACTACTGTAGAACAAATTACCAAAGCACGTTAGGTATTCAGAGTCTCGATGTTTAAAATCCAGATTAAAAATGTACCTTTTCAGCCTGGCCTACTGCCAAACATAGGCGTAGAGATGGAGAAGACTGTGCCCTTATGGAGCAAGAAACTCTCCATGCTGGCACCTCGACGTGTCACCACCAGTCAGACTGATTATCCTTAATTGGGTGTGGATGGTTTGGAGCTCCCTCGTGGCTGCGTGTGCTCTCTGTCCCTCTCCTAGTCTTTATATTCCCTTAGCTCACATCTGTCAGGGCTAAACGGAAGTATATTTCCTACGCTTGTGCTCCCCTGCCCTCACACACTGCCACTGGGAATAGCACAGCTTTTTTTCTGATCGTATGTTTTCCTCTCTGCCTCGGCCTCTGACTCAGGGGCACTTGTCCCCAACCCTAGATCCTGCTAAAGTGTGAGCTGCCGCTGTAAAAAAAAAAAAAACATCAACCCCCTGTCCAGCGCCAGTTCAGACTGTAAAATACACTGTATCTGCCCGAATAACTCTCACCTCCTCAGTGAGTGACTGTGTGATTGCAAAACAAATAAAATATGCGAAACCATAATCATTTGTATCTGTGTATTTGTCAGTGACAACTGTCACACTGTCAGGTTCTTTAGATTTTCTGCGTATGCCGATCAGCAGTGCTGGGTAAAGAGTGGCGATCAATTGTAGCCTTGTGCTTATGGTCTAACGACAAGCTGCAGGTTACACAATATGTGCAATATACCAGGAGTATGTTGGTTGACTATCTAGATCGGGGGTATTCAAATCCAGGCCTCGAGGTCCGCAGTGTCTGCAGGCATTTGCTCCAACCATGCACTGCACCACATGATTTTGAATAATTCGTTTATCTCCTTGGTCCAGGAAGCGAGCTCATTAGTGAAATCAGGTGGTGTAGTGCCTGGATGGAGCAAATACCTGCAGACACTGCGGACCTCGAGGCCTGGATTTGAATACCCCTGATCTAGATGCTTGCACTTCAGTCTTTAGCAATATGGGTTCAGCATACCTGCCGACACCAGACCGATTCCAGACTGGTCGTCCCACGCCTGCCCCAGTCTCTGGACCTGGACCCCTGTTACACGATGCCCATTCCATTGTAACAGATCAGTGACTCAGTGTAAAGGATCCACGCACGCACACTGAACACAGCAGCACGCACACTGAACAACACACGAGCATGGCATGACACAGCCAGACGGACAACCTCTTAAAGACAATCACAGAAGGTTCAGCTGAAAATGAGATTTGTACACTCATTACCCAAACTAACACCCACACAGATGAGTTAGGATTGGTTTATTGTTTCACTCATATCTCTACATTCCCAAACAACCATTACACAAAAATAATTGTAAACATTAAAAAATGCATAACTTATGTTTCTTTTTTTTAACGCAGATGTCACAAAGTAGTGCAGTAAAAACCCTAAGGAACAGCATATACATTTATTTAAAAAAAAGCAGTGCACTGTATCCACACACAAGAGAAAAGAGACAGTGTGTGCAAGTAAAAAAAACAAAAAAAGAAAACACCAGAGGGAAGGAAACAAAAAAAACAAAGAGGGACTGCCTCGGTTTTCCACCGAAAGCCAGTGTAAGAGATGTCGGTTATTCACACGGTGTCCAAACTGTGGGGGAGGGAACGCTGGAAAGCCTCAGCAGCGGATTAAGGGCCAGCGAATGTGTATTCAGTTACTTTCCCCCCAGAACCGTAATTCTGTGCTGTAATCACACAGATCATTGGGGTGAGGGGATAAATCAGCTTTCGCCAGTTCATCTCTCAGAACTAAGCAGTTCTGAAAGCACTGTGCACATTTCTATTTCCTAACGCATGCCTGAGTTATTGATTATCAGCGGTTAGAGTGATAGGTGTCGGACGCCCTTTACACAGAGGCGTAAAAGAGATGCAACATAGGGGGGCTCCCAATTACAGCGGGAGCCACACAGAAAGTGGTGGGTGCCGCATGCAACAGCATTCTGCTCGTGGGGGAGAGAAGAGCTCCGACTATGTCCAAGCCCCTCCCGACAGACACAGGCTTCGATCGCAGCGGTTTACGCTGCAGAGCGAGACCAGTCACCGTTTCAAGAACGCAGTCTGCGCGCACGCTGCGCGTGCAGACTGCCGACAGCCCAGGTGAGTCCGCTGGCACCACGACTGTGGGAACATTTCAGTACAGGCAGGCAAATAAAACCAACAACAACAAAAAACAACACTAAATTGGTTATAATGGCAAAGCCGGGAGGAAAAAAACGATCTTTGGAAGTGAGCATTTAACCTCCTCTCATCGCAACAAATTGAGCCAAAAAAAGAAAATCGGAAAAAAAATAACAACTCCAAATACAGCAACGATAATGGATTGCATTTACACAGTGGCTTTTGTCCCATGGTAACAGAACGCTTTACTGTAGGGGGAGGGGGGACTCGCATCAACCACCAAACAGCAGTGCCGGCGATGCATGGCAGCCATTTTGCGCCAGAACACACTCACCGTACATCGGCAGACGTGGAGGGAGAGGAAGTGAAATTGGTCGTGTAAACATTTGCAAATGGCTGATTAAAACAAACTGAATCAGCAGTGAGTGAAGCAGCCAGGCCGAGGATCAGCCTGGGGCAGAAGTAAAACAGGTGGCTGAAAATCGAGTAAAAAGCCCCATGTACAAACAAACAAAAGCATTATGAAGCAGGGCCTTTGGACCTGTCAGGTCCTGCACACAAACACTAGACACTTGCCATTTGAAATAAGCTTTCAAGAGTGAGTGTTCACTGCTGCTAAGTGCATGTATGCTTACATTATCTCTCTCTCTATATATAATATATATATATAACACACGCGTTGTATCTTGCAAAACCAACAGGTATGTCTTTGAATCGAAAATCCTTTTACGGTCCACTAGGCTCAAGAAATGCCACCGTTTTCCAATCGCCTTGTTAAGTAAAAGAATGGCCTGTGTTTAAACAACGCATTACAGTGCTACGTGCTATGCGGCGGCCTGTGGTGGTCAGAGCAGTGGTGGGTTCCTTCTGGTGCTGCAAGCGGGGCAGGCAGGTGGCAGTGTGGCCTGCTCCATCACTTTGAGAAAGTGACAGCAGGCCACACACAGTCATACACATTTATATGCATCTAAAGCAGGACAACAGAACTACAATTAAAAATTAAAAAAATTACTGAAGAAAATATATGGCAGTGTTCATAGTTCATAGTTCATCCCAGTGTCCCAGGTAATGTGGGTTCTCAAGGGCTGCCTTTTAAAAAAGGCTTTCTGATTATTAAGATAAGAGGTCATTATAAATGTCACCCACAAACAGGCTTACTTTAGTGAATGGCCAATCAGAGGAGGAACTGAGTCAGGGAACTCTCTTCAACCCAAAAGGATTGGAACAGGGGGGGGAGCACAGAACAGCCGGCGAACACTTCAGCCAGTCGGGTTGGATGCATCGTCAGATCGGTAAAGGTTAACGGTATATTAAGCGATTGGACGTGACTGCGCGGGAGGTAGTGTTAGTTAGTAAACACATGACCACGGAAGAGCCTGTAGATCTTTGGGGGTATATTCTTGCGTTGCCAGTTGACCGTTCAAAACTGATAGCGAGAGGCCTCCCGCGTGGCCTAGTGGTTTCAACGTCCGACGCTGGCCACGGCGACTGGGGTTCGATTCCCCGTCGCGCCAGAGTCAGCTCTGGTCGGGAGTGCCATCGGGGCGGCAATTGGCTGTCCGCCCCAGGAAGAGGGGGGAGGGGAAGCCGACACACACACAGTTCGTTGCGCACAGGAGTGGTTCTGGGGTACTGGAATTACAGTCGACGGCACGACGAGTGTTGTCTCAGAGGAGGCAGCGCTTCGTCCGGTCACAGGACTACGGCAGCGAACTATGAGGGAAGGGGGATTGAACTAAGCACAGCGGGTAATTGGCTACCAAATTGGGAGAAAAATGGGGTAAAATCTGAAAAAATAAAAACTGATAGCGAGAAATATCGAACAGTATGAAAAAGCCTATACGGTCTACGGTTCCAGCGCATTTGTTTAGGAAGTCGCCCCCCGCCACTGAGCGATGGCGTCAAACCACTTAGTATACCTTCAAATGGGGGGTGTTGTATATGAGACCAACTTTCATCCACTTCCTCTTCAATCTTTGTGTGCTACCCCGACCTATATCCTGTTCGATCATTTACAGCAATGTTTACCAATCCCAATGGACCATGATGGTTTTACTTCCAGCTAGAACCAAATTAAGTTCTCTGGTTTACCCAAGTTCGCTGGTAGTTCCGCCCCTTAATGAATCAGGGTTAATTGAACCGCTACTTGTCACTGACCTCAATTTGACCGTGCTTGACAATCGTCTGTTCCCTGCATAGGGAATTCAGGACAGAAATTTGTAGTTGGGAGGTGTATGCTACGCTGTTAAAAAGATACATTGAAATAATTTCTCAATTCATAATTTTTTCTTTTTTTTTTTCTTTTGTCACTCTGGCATTAGTAATACAGTTCATATTCAATGTAACTGACTTCAGGTAATTAGCACTTCATATAGGGGTTGATTACTCAATTATAGTGGAATTAAACAATTATCAGAGCATCCACGTCATCAGTTGGTAATGATCACCAGGTTTAAGAAACAAAGCTGCATTCCATTATAGTCAATGTTGGGTTCCGCACCATTGCCACACCACACTCCCTGCTGTGTGATTACCCGTCTTGGTTTGGTCCTTCTTCCATTGTTCACCAATTCCTAGACCTTCTAGGGTAGCAATGCATCGGTTGTCATGGACCAAAAACGGACCCAACCCAAAAGCGCTTGCTTTATGGCAGTTAAGGAACCAGAATGTTCTGTCTGTAGCTATCAATCTTTAGCTAACAACTTTCCACCAGCGACCATTGGTTTGGATGCTGTGTAAACGTATTAAATCAAGACCACTATTTTACATTTGTTGGGGCTGCTGACATAAAAAAAATAAGTAAGAAGCACCTTTCCCTATCTTTTAGTAGCACAAAAACAATTCTTTCATAGTGAATGTAAAGCAGACAACTGTCACGTGATGTCAAATCCAGGTCCGCATTCAATTATAAGTTCAAGCGAACCTTATTGAGTGAACCCAAGACGAACTAACACAGAAGACTTGCTTGGGATGCTAAAAACACATTTTTGTACATTTGTGAGTAAAAGCATTCAGAATTTTCCATTTTAAAATATATTTCAAGTAAACCACAGAATACTATATCTTCAATTTGGAATTTTTTCAGACTGAATTTGGATGAGGTAATGCATCCCTCCGATTGGCTCTCCTGAACATCCAGGTCCTCCTCCTCCCTACTTCTGAGAACGCTGCCTGGCCAATCGGTTCATGAAGCAGCAGGTCACAGTGGCGATGATGACCACGCCCACAAAAAGGGCAGAGGACACACCCACGACCAGTGGAATGAGGAGTTGATCCGTTGCTATGGAAAGGCAGATAGAGAGAAAGAGAAAGAGGTGTAAGGTCAGCTGTCGATGGAATGCTGCCTCTAACCGGCATAAGGACACTGCACCGAATCAACAGCCGACTGGTTACTAGCTGCGCTTGAATAGTCACATGCAAAAAGCAGGCTCCGCCACCTGTGTGAGGGTTACGCTGTAACGCTGACTCACAATCAAATGCAAGTGAATTATTTTTTCTTTACAAACGTAGTTTGGGGAGTTCAGAGATCACCTCAATTATCTCACCAAATTGTGTTTGTGAAGGAAAAAGTAACACTTGCATGTATTTGTAAGTCAAATTGAGGGACAAGTGCTGGCTGAATCCAGGCCAGGAACAAACGCGTCTGGGGGACTCACCGCGGGCGTACAGGTACACGTGCACGCTGGCCGACTCCGCCCTCGCCCCGGTGTTGTACCAGCCCCCATGTGGGTCCTGCCCCCACACCTCTGCCAGGCACAGGTAGTGCCCCTGGTCCTCTGGCGTGGCGGCGTGGATCCGCAGCCTGTAGCATCCAGGCGCCAGTCGCTCCACGCTGACATCACTCCCGTTGCTGTAAGAGCGGGACAGGCCGTCGTACGTCAGCGCGGCCAGACGCTTCCTTCCGTTCATTTCCACCTCCACCTCCTCCTCCTCCTCCTCCTCCGTGCCTTTGGGAGCCTCCCTCCTCATCAGCCACTGCACCTCCACGCGGGAGGGGCCCGTCGTCGCCACGGAAACGTTACAGAGCAAGGACACCGTGTTCCCGCGCTTCAGGAGGGGCCCGCGGGAGAGCTCGGCGACTGTAGACACGCGCACCTCTGGAAAGGAGGGAAGAGGACAGTGAATGCGCATTTAAAATACGCATTTTCTTTAGTTGCCAGTAAAATATGCTGCAGATTTCTGAGAATTTTGTTAGTAACCAAAACATGATATGAAATTAGAATTTTGTAATGAATATTGGTGAAAATAAAGAGTCTGACCCATGTCTGCAGCCAACACAACAGAACGTGGATAGAATACATATCCTGGCTCTTAGGTGGAGTATACAGTATAGTGTCCCTTGGGGTGGGGGGGGCACTCAAGGACCTTTTCAGAGGGCACAGGCAAGTCGAATAACCCGGAGGAGGCAGTATTCAAACGAAACAAGGATTTTATTCAAGGGAATCTTGACATGAACACAAAAGGGTGGGGTAATCGAGAAACAAAACAGACAGCCCACAATCCTTATCTTTGTCTTAATCCGTTATCCAGGGTTGAAATCCAATACAGTTCCTCAAACAGTCCAAGTCGATACAAAACGGAGTCCTCCAATCCAAAACAATTATCTTTCTCAGCCACTCTCCACTACTCCAACACACCAACCTACTCCTCTCTCAATGTGACACAAAACAGTCATTTATAAAGCTCCAAATTGACATCAGCTGCACGGAGTCCTCGTTGCTTCACTAAGTTCAGGTGTGGGACTGCAGGCTGCTGGGAACTGTAGTCTTTATTCCTCCAGAGGCTCCCAAGAATTAAAGGGGCAGGCAGCCATTTCCTTGGACTGTCCCTTGGATGCCACACACCCTCCTCCTCAGCTCTAACCTAGGGAGGGCTGAGCAGCCCATGTCCCACGGCCACCAGGAGAGCCACCATCTCCAGGTCCACTCAGGCAGTACCCCGCCTGGATCAAAGGTCTGAACTCTATCGTCTCCATTCACCTCCTGCAAAAGCATCTGCAAGTCAAAAGGAAATCGTGCTAGTTGCTCACCTCGTCTGCCACCAGATGGCCACATGCGGATACGGGATCCAGGCTCCACGGACAAAATGACTTTGTAGTTGAGGAAGAGTTTCAGTCTGGATTTTTAAGACCTCGCAAAAAGAGTTCTCTGTGGCCCGGTGCTGGGCTTCCTTTTGCTCCAGCCTCTCACCAAAGACATGCAGTTTCTCTCTCAGCACTGTGAGCTCTTCACTTTCCCCTTGCTCTAGCAGGAGTGCTGCAGAGGTGGTGTGGTGGATTTCCTGCAAAGCCAGAATCTTTTCTTCTTGAAAAAAAAGGGGAATATTTGAAAGACGTGTTGGCGGTGTTTACAGTGGGGTTTTACAGACGAAAATGAATAAATTAATGAATAAATCCAAGAAGCAGGCCCTGGAAGTATAAAAGAAATGAGGTTTTATTCAAATAAATAAAGGAAGACTTTATTTTGATAAGTCTTACTTTATTAATTGAGCTTACTTTAATAAATAGGCATGTTTTGTGCGCCATTACACTGCTTATTTAATTATGCTGGCATGCCCCATGTTGCGTAGCGGCAAGGGCGGGGAAAATCATTTAAATGTAGTGCCGGCGGGAAGTATGAGACTGAATCTATCAGTTGATAATGAAACAGTGGCAGGTAGTGTGGCTTAAAGCTGTGGTAACACTGCTTGGTAAGGATAAGTTGTACGAAGGTGTACAAGAAAAATGTAAATAAGGTAGGACACCATAATAAACATGTTAAATCACTGTGTTTGTCTCTATGCAACCATCATTCAAGCCAAATTGTTTATTCATCTTTGGACAACTTGCAAGTTATTGTGTTGTCTTTGCCATTTGGATTTAGCCATGCCAAGCCATGTGAAATATATGTTTAGCAGTCTCTATTTTTTACCATGCTGTTGGTAGGCTACACGTGGTACTTTGTTTACTTGGCACACAAACCGTCTGTTCAGGTCGGCACATGCCGCTTTGTGTGCCGGATTTAAATGGAGAGGACACCACGCCCGAGCGGCACAAACCGGCATTGTGCCAGTCGGGTTTTGGAACAGACCCAATGATAAGCTAAGGAGATAGGCGCAAGGCATAATGTTTCATGATGACTGACTGCTAGTAAACCATGCTAGTGCTAGCCAGCTAAAATGATCAACAAAATTGAAATGTGTATCGTTTAAGTGAGTTTTACAAAGGCTAAATATTAATCGTGGCTATAGCTGGGTAACCACAAGCCTTCAATTCTTTATTCCATTTGTTATCCTACCTCTTGGTTTTTCACACGGTCGCTGGTCGAGCTGTAGACACGTCGTCCCTGCTTGTTGAGCTAATGTTAGATGGTGTAACATTAGCATTAGTGACCAGTGAAAAAGCCGTGGACAAAGGGGTAATTCGTACGGCGAATTTTTATTTTGTCGTTGTGTTTTTTGTACGGATGTGATCTTCCAAAGCCTTAAATCCTCTGGAGCCATAACTGACAATATCTGAACAATACGTGCAGAGTATTTTGCCAGGAATATCAACTATCGTTTTTCTCTATCACTTTTGCCATTCTTCCTTTGCGGTCATTTCACCATTTCTAGAGGCTTTACCTAGCTAGCATGCCCATGACTTAGTGACTTATCGTGGGTCATCAAGACCCACCCCACTCAAAAAAAACACAAAAAACACGTGGTCAATGCTTTCTGATCCGGGAAAAGTGGAAATCTGTGTATCCGCGGAACTCTTTCACCACTGCAGACACTTCCTCCTAACCTAACTTCTTGGTTAGGTTCCTCACCACCTCTTCCAGCTTCAGTCTGTGGGCCTCCACACGTCTCACCTCATTTCCAAGAGAGGCGTTTCCGTTCTCCAGCTCCACAGCCCTGTTCCCAATCTTCCTCAGGGAGTTGCTGTGCTCCTCCTGCAGTTTCCCCACGGCCACCAGGTGGCACTCCTCCGAGGTCTTCAACTCAGCCTTTGTCCTGTCCAGCTCAGTCTGGGCATCCTTCAGCTCTTGGACCTCCTTGAGGGTGACTCGCCACCTGTCCTCAAAAATGGACGCCCGCCTCTGGTTCTTCACCAAGTCTTCCTTCAATATCTCTCTAGTCATTTCTTCCTCTTTGCCCGTTATTACAGCTATTGCCTCTCCAAACACTTCTCAGCAATTTTGAATGCACTTCCAAGCTGCGGCTTACCTGAGTTCTTCTTGCACTTTTCCTTAGTGGGCACAACAGGGTAGGAGTGGCCATTTTTACGTGGGATTTTTCTTTTCTTGTCCTTGTCTGGTCCTCCCAGCCAACTTCTCCCTTCCTGTAACACTCACTGGGTTGATGACCATATCCCAGGCAGCATAGGCATTGATGGGTTCCACTTGGTGCCAGCTGGGCCTGCTCCTTGTCCCAAGCCTCCTGATACATCATCCTCACGACTTCAGACACAGCAGCCAGGCTCGTCATCAGGAAAAGAGCACACCCTTCCAGTGTTCGTATTTGGGTGAGCTCTGGCAACCTCAGATCTGTGATCACCTCTTGTTGATCTGGAGACAAGCGTTTCTTCCCCTCCTCCTTCAGCCAGGACAAAGTTTTGGGATCCAACATCCACTCCAGGTCCAAAAATTTAAATTTATTTTTTATTTTTATAATTGTACTACCTCCTCTTGCCTATAAGTGATGCCCTCTGTCCGCATTCTCCACCATATTGTAGTGTCCCTTGGGGTGGGGGACACTCAAGGACATTTTCAGAGGGCACAGGCAAGTTGAATAAGTTGCAGTATTCAAACAAAACAAGGATTTTATTAAATGGAAACTTGACACGAACACAAAAGGGTGGGGTAATCAAGAAAAAAAATCCACTGTCCACAATCCACAATCCTTATCTTTGTCTGAATCCGTTATCCAGGGTTGAAATCCAATACAGTTCCTCAAACAGTCCAAGTCGATACACAAAACTGGGTCCTTAAAACAATCCAAGCCAAGCCAAACAGCAATCCAAACAGTAATCAAAAACAATTATTTCTCACCCACTCTCCACTACACCAACCTACTCCTCTCTCAATGTGACACAAAGCAGTCATTTATAAATCTCCCCATCTGCCCATAGTCCTTGTTGCTTCACTTGTTTCAGGTGTGGGACTGCAGGCTCCTGGGAACTGTAGTCTTTCTTCCTCCAGTGGCTCCCAAGAATTAAAGGGGCCTGACTACCTGAGTCATTTCCTCAGACTGCCTCTTGGGATGCCACAACAGCTATAGTGATAGTGATGTGATGACATAGCGTGCAATTCTCTGATACAAATGGCTGCACAGAGGACAGTCTGTGCCCTCCTAAACTTACAGAGATGGGACAGGCTTACAACTGCAATTCAGCATTCCAAATTTGTGAATAGATGAAAGATTGGGCTAAAAGGTTGTTAAAAAAATGAACATGGTAGAATAAAATCAACTGTTACCTGTATTCACTAGTTTTATGTATTTATGTAAGATACACTACCGATCAAAAGTTTTAGAACACCCCCATTTTCCAGTTTTTACTGAAATTTAAGCAGTTCAAGTACAATGAAATGGTACAAAGGTAAGTGGTAAACTGTCAGAGGTTAAAAAAAAGTTTAGGTTACCAAAAACTGAAAAATAATAAAAGGCCATTTTCAGGGAACAAGTAATGGGTTAACGTGGGTTAACAGTCCCTTTGTGCAAGTGCCAGACCATCACGCTTCCTCTTTCATGTTTGACAGTTGGTGTCACACACTGAGGAACCATCCTTTCGCCTACTCGACGGCCTACAAAACCTTTCAAAATTTCAAGATTTCAATTTTTGATTCATCGGTCCATAAGACCTTCTTCCAGTCTTCAGTAGTCCACTGGTGGTGCTTCATGGCCCAGGCAAGCCTCTTTTTCTTATTTTGCCATCTTAACAATGGCTTTCTTACTGCCACTCGACCTGTCAAACCTGCAGCTCGAAGTCTTCTCTTCACAGTTGAAACTGAGACTTCCTTACTTCGGCCAGTGTTAAGCTGTGCTTGAAGCTGTTGTCCTGTGAGCCGCCTATCACACAAGCTGTTGACTCTCAGAAACTTGTCTTCTGATTTTGTTGTGGCTTTGGGTCTGCCAGACCTCTTCCTGTCAGAGTTTCCTCCAGTTTCCAAGTGCCTTTTGATGGTGTAGGAAACTACTCACTGTTTTTGGTAACCTACATTATTATTATTATTATTATATATTTTTTTAAACCTCTTTAAAAAAGTTTACCGCTTACCTTTGTACCATTTCAGGTTATTTACTGGACTAGAACAACTTAAATTTCAGTAAAAACTGGAAAATGGGGGTGTTCTAAAACTTTTGACCGGTAGTGTATGTTATTTGACACAGCATGGGCAAGTGGCCATTGGCAGCGTGGCGGCAGTGTAGTACAATGGTTAGGGATCTGGGCTCGGTTGCAGGTTTGATTCCCAGGTGGGAACACTGTTGTTGTACCCTTGAGCAAGATACTTAAGCTGAATTGCTTCAGTAAAAATATCCAGCTGTATAAACGGATTGTAGGTAAGGAAATGTGTAAACTGTGTAAGTCGCTCTGGATAAGATGAGCTCTCTGCTAAACGCCTGTAATGTAATGTAAAGCTATCCTCCTCCGCAGTTCAGAGACATTTAGCGCATCTGCCTCCGTGCCCTCCCTCCTCCTCCGGTCGGCCTTACCTTTGGTCTTGAGGTTGACGATCACCCCGTCTGACCTCTGGGTGATGGTCGCCGGGCTGGACGGTCCCGGGTCGCGGCGGCCGGCAAAGACGCTGACTGCGCACCGGTACACCCCTGAGTCTGCGGCGTGGGTCGAGAACAGCCGGAGAGAGTACCTCCCCTCCGCCTCCTTCTCCATGGAGCCGCCCCTTCCCCGGCTGGTGTCGTCGCCCCAGCCCACCACCCCGTCCGGGCCCAGCCGCGCCACCTCCACCTCCGCCCCGACCCCGCCATCGCCGGCCGCGCCGCGCCTCATCCACTGCACCAGCAGGGCGGAGCGGGCCCACGCCCCGACCCCGCCCACCTCACAGGTCAGGCTGAGCGGATTCCCGGCTTGGAGTATCACCTCGCCCTGGGGCGTCGTGGTGACGGTCAGGGTGTCGGCTGGAGGGATGGCACAGAGAGGCAGGGGAGAGCAGGGAAAGGGGGAAGAGGGAGGCCGCGAAATACAAGGATCACATTAGTGTTTGGTTACAATCGAAATTAATCGAACATTTACGGGATCGAAACATCATTTCGCTGGTCTGGCACAAAAGCAACGCACGCAGTTCCGCAAGCGAAAAGGAGGAGTGCCAAGCCACCACTCGACAAAGGCAGACAGGGTGAACGTGAGAGTGTGTGTGTGTGTGTGTGTGTGTGTGTGTGTGTGTGTATATACAGAGTCTGTGGAGCAATTCAGGCATTCAACATACCACTTCAATCTCAATCTCACACACACTGCAGAAGTGTGTACAGCAGGAATCCCAAACACTGAGCGTGACCAGGATCTGACCCTGACCCTGACATTTCATCAGTCGGCGAAAGCGAGCTCTTCATAAAACAGTAAACAGGAAAACAGCTGGGAACTTATGGACGCCTGGCGCAAACGTGCAACAAGCGGTGGACTGACCTAAAGGCTGAACGGTCAGGTTTCCCAGCTCCATGGTCCTCTGTGCGATCCTCTCCCATCCCCCTTCCGGGTCCAGGATCCACTGGGCCGCCTCGCAGAAATAGGACCCCGCGTCCCCGGGAGCCACAGCAGCCATCTTCATCACGTACAGGTCCCGATCCCCTTCCGCGCTCCCCCGCCTCTTCTCCAGGGAGATCTCCCCATCTCTGTACCGCTTCTCGTAGTCTCCGTTCCGCCCCGGAGCTACGCCCAGCTCCCGGCCAATGGAGATGACCTCCCTCAGGTTGTGGCCCTGGCCGCCGCCCGCCGCCCCAGGGCCCGCCCCCGTCCCGGCCCCGCCCCCCCGCACGCCGAACGTGACGGACAGGTGGGTATGCTGCTTCGATTGGACGGCGGCCGAGCACGTCAGCTGCAGCTCCGATCCTTCTGTCAGAGGCGGGCCACTCAGTGAGCGGGAGTGACTGATCTGGAGAGTGTCGGCGATGACTGCGTGATAGACGGAGACAGGAAGTGCAGAGGGTGCAGAGATATTGAAATTGAATCAGATTATGGACGGGATAGAGAAAAGAGCTGGCTCTTCAAATGATGCACATTCACTGTGTAACCAATACACTGCAGTACTCAAAAGATTAATTGAGATATTGCATTGATAAATAATAAATAACAGCTGCTGTAACTAAAGGGAGCTACATTCAAAATGTATGAATGAAATTCTTACAAAAACGTTAACAAAAAGGTGTGGTAAGGAAGTACAACAAGAGACTAAAGATTATCGGGTCCTACAAAACGGGGGAAAAAAAGGATTTTACATAAATTGAAATACATTTAAAACCTGCCCATGCAAACCAGCGTTGCTCTTGAGATAATATTTTGAAATAATCTTGAAATTAATAATCAAAAACCTGTAATGTGAAGAGAAATATGAAAAAAATTAAATGCTTGTACACGTTTCCAAAAGCTGCTGTTGCATAAAAGACACTACCTAAATAGTGACGCTATAAATGGTGCAGATTCATACCTTTGACGATGACGGAGGCGCTGTAGTTGCCCTGGTAGCGGGAATCAGTGCTGGGCGTGTAGCACTCGTAGCGGCCCTGGTCCTCAGGCCGCAGCCTCTGCACCACAAGCCTCGCCCTGTCGCCCGAATCCCTCTCCACTCGCACCTCGCCCGAACGCACCCGCGACTGGAAGGGGGCGTACGGGAACCCCCGATCCCGCGTGGAGATCACCCCGATCTGACGTCCGCCGGCATCCTCGCGGTACAGGAACCACTCAAAGTCCTGCGTGCGGGCGCCTTCGTACCCTGAAACCGCACAGGGCAGCGACAGGGGGAACCCTGCAACTCGGTACAGGGGCCCGGAGGGAAGATTGACCTCGCGGCACACCGCATACTGCAGCGCTGGAAAAGAAGTAGGGGGGGGAAGAAGAAAAACGTTACTCACTGTGTCATCACTGAATGACTTCTGTGCAGGTTCAGTTCACAAGTCAAGTCAATACACTACATTGATGTGTATTTTATATAATGTCATAATATTGTGAGGGAAAAAACATTTATGTTGTTTTTGTTGTTAGTGCTGTGGCTGGTTTGGACCTTTGATGAACTGTGACAGGCAAGATGACAGACAACTACACTGGAGCCGGAGGGCCAGAGGAAACGCGAAGGACATGAAAACTAGTCAAACACTGCAATGTCACTACTTCGGTGAATGTGTTCACATTTACCTTTTATGGTCAAGGTTTGGGCAAGCAACAACATTTTAAAAAACAAATACTGATCATATCTAGGGATGGGCATTTGAAATGATTTCACCATCAAGTACTCTCATGAAATTATTGTCGCCTAATCTAACGTGAGAATATCTTCGTATCGTCGTGCACATTTATATAAATCAGCCAACAAAAAAACAAGTGCAATTTTAAATTCATTTATTGAACATAAGGAGCACATTCCTCCTAACCAGGCTTCCTCCTAACCAAAAATAAATTAAAAAGTTAATATAAATAACACCATTATTTCAATAACATTAACTGAATTCTAACAGCAAAATGCTGCAGCCATGGCTATCGTGGCCAATTAGCTTGGTGTATCATTTGTAAGGTGATTGGTTACCCCTGGGCTAGTTTACAATTGGTATGATAAGCGGAGTGTAGCCTTACCAATCCAAGTTTTTTTACATTTTTAATTAATGTTCAGAAATCTTGAGATTTTTTTCACTTGGAAATTGTAGGGTAAAATGTGGGAATAAAGGTGGAAAAAGTCTGATTTAATATGTTTTAATTTCAGGCTGTAAGGCAACAAAAGGTGACATTTTTGAGGCAGGGTGCAGACTTTAAAGGGGCAATGTACAGGCAACAAATCATGGAAGCGAATCATGAATGTCCTTGTATATAATGTGATCGGGATGGACAGATTACATGGATGAAATAAAATATACTAATTATGGATGCCGTATGCAACGGTACGCACTGTGTCAGCAAGAACACAGCTTGCTAGATCGGTCATAAGTTGACAAGCAAGCAGTGGTCATAATAGTTAGCCGCTTCCTAGCAAGAACCCATATGTAGTTATAGATGGACATTTTACCTTTAGCTGCTTGTTTATTTCCGCTTCTCTGCTTCTTTATCTCTCAAATCTAGCCAACTCGCTATCAGCTCAAACAAACTACAAAAAAGCACTTCTTGTTTTAAACTGTGTTAGGAACAATGTTAACTACTTGGTCTGATAGCTCTGCCCTTAGCCCATCGTCACCTCCTGGCTAAAGTGCATGAGTAGGGGGCCCAAGCCAGGCTCAAAGTCCAGAGTTAAGCTCACACAGCCTCTCTCAGCCCTGAGAAATACAGGGGGGAAGGATAGTTGGCCACTAGCCCAGGTTCATCTGGGTTTAAGTTCTGACCAGTCCTGACAGTGGAAAGGGGACTAACAAAGGCTTCTATACTTTGGGGCCATTTCATGCAAAGTATGTTCATCAGAAATCATATGATTTTTTACAGGTTCCTTCGTACCTTGGACCTATAAAAATGAAATCAGAGGTCCCCAAAATATATTAAAGTAACCTGAAAATGAAAAATCACCCTGGCCTCAGACTAAATGCTCCCAAATAGTGTAGCACCACATCTAACTCATAATGAGAGATCTTCAAAAATAAAAAGTTCTGAGCCCTTAAGTCAGATCTGGGTGAACAGGTTTCTATTCCTTCAGCCCCACCCTGTACACTAAGCACACGTCAATTTCGAAACAAATCTGTCAAGTCCTACACCAGGGGCATTAATGAAAGTGTGATTTTGAGTTGATTCCAAAATCAAGGACACAACTGAGTTTATACTATGCGCCTGAATACCAGAACCTCGCCAGCTGCCACAAAGGGAGATTCCTCTGCAGTGCGTCTTTCTGAGGAACCTGAAATAGAGAAAAGTCCCTCACTCTGCATGGTTTCCTGCACACTAATGGTTTCCTGTCCTATTCTGATAATAGACACTTCCCCATGGTCACCTCTCAAAGATTTGTGAGGACAGACACAGAAAGCGCAAATCAAGCAACTGGTGAGGGCTGCTGATTGTTGAGGCTGGGAAAGAGAACATTAATTATGGGCTGTCCAAAATCACGTGGAACCCGAAAAACAAGACAGGTGAGGGTGAGAGCACACTTTGCTCGGCTGAGAACTTCCCACCTCTTGCGCTGACCTGTAGATCTTCCTGAAATGAGGTTGCTTTCAAACAACTGATAATTTTATGTCCCGATATGGCAGAACAGCGTATTTGGATAAACGACATGTAGGCTACTTTATATTTACTACATATATTTGAGTGGAAATCTGTCAGCTGGCATGTAATTGTGTCACACATTTATTTGAATCCAATGCAAGCGACCATACACAGCCTACACCAATCCGGCAACAAGACCCTGGCCCCATTCATTAACAGATTAAAATTCATTCCATATTATGAAGAATTAGTAAAACCACTAGCCTACAGATATTTACCGAAGGCTGAGAACGACCAATACCACAGTGAGCAAAATGAGTTGTAAAGAGTATCAAAACTGCAATTAAATAATACAGTTCTCAACAACTTTATCAAAAACCACTTGCACAAATGTGCAAACAAAGGCATACACAGATAATGACATGAGAGTCTGGCACGTATGCAGCTTTGGTGTAAGCGGATAAAACAATAATTAACGCGAGGCCTTGAAGTGACAGGACTGCGTCAGAAACAAAGTAATACACTAAACAAGCAAATGTACAGAGGCAAGCCGATGCGTGGGCTCCAAGTAGTAGGATAGCCTGCATAGTGTCAGAATATAAAAAGTTACATTCAACGGTCAAGCAATTGCGTTTATCTAAAACTGAGGCAGTTTAGGAGCCGGAAAGAAGCAGGTGTTTGTTATAGTTAAATCAGAAAGACCAGTGGCGCAAAATGACTAACGACGTTGAAAATGACATGATGCCAGAAATCTTAAAAGTCTGAATGATTATTCAAACGAATGAAGTTCGAACAAATCGACTACCAGCTATTTTCGGCAAGCCAATGTCGATTTCTCTTCAGGCTATTTGCTGTATTAGGAACGTTTTGAATGAACTATGCAGCTCGTTCAGTCGGCATATGTACACACAATAATTAGTCCGACCCATTTGGCAGCAGTGGGGACAGTGCAGATTCAAGCAGTCTGTGTTACGCCAAAGCTGGGCAGTGGGCACACACATTACATACAGTATAAACCCAATGCCACAAATGGATACAAATGGATACAAGTGGAATAACGTTAGTTACACAGTAGCCTATATCAGCAGGTAAGACTCACCCCATTGTAAGCAGATGAATGCTGTCGTTCGCCACAATGCCATTCCAACAAGGATGGGAGAACTAGGCAATGCGTACTGTGTAGAATTCGCTTACCCTGTAATACACTACAGAACCCATTTCCATTTACGCGTATAAATTTAACATTGCATACATAGTTAGCTAGCCAGCCAAATGCTGATGTCCCCTGCTTTGGGCAAAATATATTAGGATTTGGCTAAATTATGCAATGTTGCTACTGCCTGGATACCAATGGAAATTGGAAATGTGACAGGAGGAGGATGAGATTTAGCTTGCGATATGTTATGAATTCGATGCCCTCCACAACCTTCGATCCTGGGAGTTTGGATGGTTATTTCCGATGTTGCCTGGTCCATTAATCTGTTTTTACTCCATTTTATTTAAATCAAAGGATTCTTCCCAAATTATTTCCCTCTCATTTCTACTCCCTGCAGTCACGCTGTCGACACAACTCATTTGCGTATCAAGAGGAGAGAGCCACAGTTCTGGGCGGGAACATCGGGCATTTTTTCTATAGAAAAAAACAAACGTATTCCACTATGATTGGTGGATGCACTGCACGTGACACAACAAATTCAATCAGATTCAAATCCGTTGAGTTTACGTTGAATAAAAAATCCATCCCATCAGTTCCCGCATCGACGTAAGAATCTAGGCCAGCCCCGCCTCTCAACTCGGTTTAATCGCGTCACAGACCGATAGACCTCTGTCTCAATAATTCATAATTTCTAGACTAAAGCCCAAATAAATAAATAAGTCTATAGGCTACCTTATTGTTGTATTCTCATTAAGATTATTTGGGTCAAAACATTAATTTACAAAAACATTGATTAAATGTGCGATGTTTTTAATCATGCATAAAGAACAGATATGTTAGACCACTGTGCTATACGAATTTAAGGGAGATATTCATCGTGCCATACATAACCTCAGGGTAATAATAATGATAATTATAATACAGTACATACATTGTGTTGTCCACATTGTTCATTTATTCCATGTATTATCAAAGAATAAATAATACTTTTTTTGGTTTTATGTTATTGGAGTGGGTGGTAACAGTCAGACCTGGGTTGAGTAATTATATTAAATCATTTAGATGCTGGAAATCACTTAGAAAAGAAATCACTTAAAATTAGAAATCACTAGGCCTACTGCAGATCCCTGAGAATCTCAAACGAAACATATAACTAAGCAAAATATACAATCATATGAAAGAATATTGAAATAATGAAATAGTATTGGTGAAAATAGATGTTTCTTTTAAAATGGTTGTAATCTGTAGAAATTTGACTTGTGACTGAAGGGTTAAAATATTTCCAATAACAATTTTACCCTTGTCTGGTAACAGTAAACATTTTATTATAAACTAATATATGTTTATGTTGTACCTATAGTGTTTTATACATATGTATTGTACACCCACACTAGATGTCAATTTGTGTAGCAATTGATCCTTGTCTCATTATATTGCTCAGTTGTAAGAAACAGACAAGCGTATCATACTCAACTAACCCCAGTCAAGGTCTAATCAGGGAAAAATAATAAGCAGCAAAATAATTACATGTACGACATATAAAAATATACATACATTGGTGCAATGCATCAGTTTATTTTGCATCAATTCAGCCTGGCA
Organism: Aldrovandia affinis; assembly: GCA_029706075.1. Lineage (NCBI taxonomy): Eukaryota > Metazoa > Chordata > Actinopteri > Notacanthiformes > Halosauridae > Aldrovandia > Aldrovandia affinis. The sequence continues at coordinate 401,233 of JAINUG010000074.1, read as the reverse complement.
ATGTTCTAGCTAGATGGACCACGTCAGGCTATTATAATTTATGAGGATGATAAGTGCACAGGAAGCCCACACACTTTCGAGGAAGAACAAAAACAGAGAGGCTGCACGATTTCAGAAGCTCCTCATTCGTGATGGAAACCCACAGTGAAAAAGTGCAGCAGCAGAAAGAAAAGCATCTGCTGCAGTGACAGCCGCTCATGTCTCTGTATCGGTACGATCTCTCACAACGTGACTCGACAGCACAAGGGTGCCATTCGAAAGGGCTGTATTAGGGCTTACAAACACATAATACATCTCAGCCCTCAATTTCTGTGCTACAGTATACAGGCCATGCAAAAATATGGAAGGAGGGGGATGAGGGTTATTCCAAGGACACACAACATTGTGTAACGCCCTTAAACCCTTTCCTCCCTTTTCTATTTTACCATTTCTATAACAACATATTAGCATTATTACCATCAAATGTTGTGGCATAGCCAGTAAAGAATCCTTTGAAGATCTCTATTCCATCTTAATAAGGATCTCTTCATCAATGTAATTATATATTTTGTACAGTATATCAAATGGTGAATTTCAAGTGTTGGTTTTGTAACTGCAATATTGTGCATATAGGATAACTTATATTGGAATACATTTGGGAATGTTTTATTTTATTTGTGATCATGTTCTAACATTCATAATTGGCCTCCCATCAATTCCGGCACAGGTTTGAACGTGTGTCCTCCAAAACCAGCCACCAGACCTGGATGAAATATGTACTTGAAATACGTTACCTTTCCGAGAAATGTTTAATTTAGAAGCAATCATTGTTTTCCTGAGGAGAACAAAACCACAGATTCTCAAGACTCACCAGATACTCAGCTCCTACGTTCCTTCCATCGTCTCTGCTCCTACAGAAGGTTCTGGTTGGTAACAGCAGTTTCGGTGTTATATTACAGCACAGAATTTCCACAGTATTGTTCTCGGTCATGTCCCTTAATGTATTTTTTGAAGATGCATCAAATTGAAATGTTTTGCCTTCAGCAGTAATGGGTCTCAGCACTCGAGCTCTCTGGGCCGTAGAAGCACGCTCCTCCTCTCAGGGACGTGAGCTAGATAATCAGGTCTTTCCAGTGGCTCACCCCCCACTTCTCTTTTTCGGCTTTCTTTCATATTTTAGGAAGTCCACTAAAATTCTCCCTTGGAGGAGGTTTTGTGGCCAGGGCCACAGTTCGTTTTTGGTAGACCTTGATGCTCCTTGCCTCCCACAGGACCTGCTTAGTGGTGTTGATGATCCTCTGTTGGTGCTGGTAGTCTGGGGGTGTCGCAGCCTTCAGGGGGACCATAGAGGATGCCTTCAGCCTCATCTCTGCAAGGGCCTGCTAAGGGAGGCAGAGGAAACAACAAGGCCCCAGACTCATCTGGCCGTGGAGCACTCCCAGAACAGATGGCATACGTGTTTTGAATCGGTGAAGAAGTGGGGGCAGCTCTCTGTAAGGGCCAAGTGCAATCTAAACATAAATTGCCTGGTGGGGAGACACCCGTGAGCAGACATCCATGTCAAATCTTTCTGCTCGTTATTGAGGGATTTATGAGTGACATTTTTCCAAATGTTTTGTGAGTGCAGAGTTGGGTTTAGGGTTTAGGTTGGGCCACCCCTCAGGAGAGACACGGTCTCTTTTGTTCTTAAATAAAACACAATGTTCTTATACGGCCATGAGGTTAGCCTGGGCCTGGATAATCCCACATTTACATTTTACATGACATTTTAAGCAGTTAGCAGACGCTCTTATCCAGAGCGACTTACAAGATGTGCATTAATACATGATAAGAACAATCATAGTTCGCGCAAGAGATCAGTGCAGTAATACAGCGATAGACATCGTTGTTGCCAGCTGCATACCATACCTGTAACACTGGGAAGGAAAAGGTTAGTCAATTTTATTTATTTATTTAATTTTAATCCCATGCTGAAGGCAAAATCCCTCAGGGCTCTATAGACATAATGGGGGTCCCAGCTATACGGCATTGCCAGGTCCACCCTCACAGGCCCACAGTCCACAGGAAGGGAGTGGCATAGTACCTGGCTAGCGTACTAGAGGCCGTCTCCTCTCTCTTGAGTATTCTGGACCGGCGTGGCCAGACCCTGAGCCAGTTTGATGTTTGTTATGCCTGGGACCCCCCTGCCCCCTTTCTCCTCCTCCTTCAAGAGGGTTGTCCACCCCAGCCTTTCCATGCTACTCCCCCAGACGAAACGGAATGCTATCCTAGTGATGGTTTCACTAGTGGTTCTGTCTGGGGGAAGACCCAGCCAATGTAAAATAGGGTGGGGAGGACTATTAACCAGGACCAGGATCCTACCCATCCTTTTGAGCAGCTGTGCGCTCCAGCTCCCAATTTGTTTCTGGACATGGTGGAGGGCCTCCTCCCAGCCCTGGCTCCCCCTCCCGTTGGACTGGAAGGTGACCTCCAGGAGTTTGATGTTGTCTCTGCGCACAGGCAAGAAACAGGTTAGTGTCTCATGCCAGAATGGCGAAAGGAAGAGCTAATGGTTGACCAGGGTGCCCGTGGCTGCACAGAAGTCCTCCACCACCTTGGTGGCAGTGGCGATGGAGTGACTATCTGTACCGACGATGGTAATGTCATCCATGTACACTATGACCCCAAGCCACTCTCCGTGGGCAGCCGGCAGTGGGTAGCCACTGATGTCTCAGTTCTGCCGTACGGCTTGGAGGAACGGCTCAAGGTAAATGGCGTACAGGAGGGGTGTGTGCGAGGGTATCCCTGCCTGACGCCGGACCTGATGGTGAAAGTCAGTGACTGACAAATCAGTGATTAATAACTAATTGTAGCTCCATCCATTACAGGGTTTGTGTAACCTCACTCATTTACGTGCACACATTATTCCAAATAATGGTCATTATCCTGGTTAGGGTAATATTCCAAATAAGATATTTAGGTTTTACATGCACCATTAACTACAATGGCCAATGGATACAAGTGCTGGTTTAGAGCTTGCCATAAAATGCTCCCCCTCCTAACTTTGACTAGGAATGTCTCACATCCACCAAACTCACACAGGTAACATGTACTGGCCCAGGGCTGGTTCTGCACTTGCCATAAAAAGCACCCCCTCCATAACGCGGACTTGTGTAGCTAGCTAGCTAGCTTCCTATGTCTATTCCTAATGTCTTTGCTTGCGATCTAAATGCGAAGTAGCCAGCACTAGCTAGGATCCAAAGCTTAGTCAATGCTAGATAAGATACCGGAACTATCTTCACGTGGTAGATCTGTATGTTATGATGTTTATAAAGAATATTTAAAATGACATTTTATTTTAAAAATGCACATGTATTTTAATGCTAGCCATGATATAAGAGACATAAACCACTCCACGCCAGTGCATGTACAAGAATATAGGGGTGGTTTAGGGATCCAAAGCTTAGTGACAGCTAGATAGATACCGGAACTATCTTCATGTACTTCGGAACTATCTTCGGTACTTGATTCATAAGTTGTAGTGAAGTAATGAGACTCTCAATGTGTTCCCAGTGAAGAGGCCCTGCATGGTGGCCGCTTGCCTTCTTCCACTCCACATATTGAGAATGATGGAGACCCTGTAGATTTAGATATACATGTGCACCATATAATGGAGTTGTCATATCTCCTTGTTACAGCGATGAGTGTCCCCTCCCAGCCCTACTCCCCCCACCTGCTACCACCGCTGTGTCTCTGCGTTGACCTGCCACTATACACTGTGTCTGTGGAAATGACTTCAAATGTCTCTGGAGGAGTACTGATCTAGGATAAGTTTGCCGTTTTAGCTCATAATGGATGAGGTTAGGATGTGGACAGGGGGAAACTTGATTCTAGATCAGCACTCCTACATTGAGGTGGTTTTATGAATGCGAGCCATGGTCCATTAAAATTGTGCGCATCCTTCTGCTGTGAAGGTATTCCAGCCACGGTTATTTGCAAGAATATCCACAAGATGGCGACAACAACTGGCAAAACACACACAATGTGTCTCCTCACAAAAGCCAAGGCAATTTACACACACACAAGCATGCAGTCAAGAATTCATACAAGCATGCATGTTGCACGCATACACACACACACACACACACACACATATATATACACAGATACACAGACTATATCTGAGCATTTATATTGCTTGTTCTCAAACATTATCCTGTGGTATGGATTGTACATTTTAACGCTGAGTTCAACTGGACAAACAGCTTTTGAAAAAAAAGGGAAACGCTTCAGCTTGCATGTGTCCCCAAGCCAACATAGGATTTGTGGTGTAACTCTAGATGAGTGGCTGATCAGGCTTCTGTTTGGTTTATTTTTGTAACGATGCTCAGATGACTCACGTAACACACTAAGCTGTACAAAACTATAAGGGGACACCAGGTTACTTTGGGCTGAATGGGGTTGCCATGCTACAGATGGTCACCAAGGGTAACATAACGAATCATCACACTGTGAGAGAGAGAGAGAGAGAGAGAGAGAGAGAGAGAGAGAGAGAGAGAGAGAGAGAGAGAGAGAGAGAGAGAGAGAGAGAGAGAGAGAGAGAGAGAGAGAGAGAGAGAGAGAGAGAGAGAGAGAGAGAGAGAGAGAGAGAGAGAGAGAGAGAGAGAGAGAGAGAGAGAGAGAGAGAGAGAGAGAGAGAGAGAGAGAGAGAGAGAGAGAGAGAGAAATTAAAGAAATGTCCCAATACAAATCTGGATGATAAATTAAGCAAAATGTGATTATTTTGAGCCTTGGGAAGGAGGAATATAATTGTAAAACAAACCTTAACTTTAAAACAAATGACGTCCAGTTTTTCACATGCTACCAGACAGGGCACACAGAATTATACAGTATTATACACACACACACACATTTCACTATTATTACACTTTTTTCCAGCTTTAGATTTTTACACTGAAATGGATTTTGTTGCTCCACACACAGGCAACACTGCAGTATGTAATATAAATAAATGAAATGAAATGAAATGTATATTATTCAATTTAAGTTGACAGCACGGGATTTGTGTCATTCTCTGAACCTCTTTATTATTCCTTGTTTGAGACCTGGTTTCAATCAAAATGTGTCCTTAATTGGACTCTCAGTGGAATACAAGTTACTTTTATTCTTCGCAAAAAAAAAGTTGGGGGGAATTCACCAAAATGAACTAAACCGACCAAAATTAAAACAACTGGATTTGTGAAGGAAAAAACTCTGAGATCAGTCAAAGTTACTACTCTTTGAGAGTCAAAGGTAAGGACAAATGTGGGTAGGATACAGGCCCCTGTTGTAAGCGAGATCGACGCAGCGCTGGGGATCGATGGCACCTGAATGAAGCCCAGGTGGTCCCTATGCCCGTGTGCCATCCGGCCTCGACTGGGGAGCCGCATGGGTCTTGGGCCCTGGCACCGCACATGAGCAGTAACCCCCCTCCCACACAGAGTAAGAGAAGACAAGAGAGATTCACCCACATACTGGAGCAAGGCACTTCCTGCCACATTTACAGGTTTGTTTCAATTTCAGATTTCAGACATCAGACAAGCTCATATTCCATATAATACCACTCGCGAGTTAAATCAGGGTTTTATGTGCACCTGGTGTGGACGCAGATATACAGCCTGGCATTCAGCCAATTAGACATATCCTGCATTCATGCATACATACAGTACATACAAGCATTTATGGTATATTCATGCTGCAAATAACTACATGCATAAACATAGACATAAAGACAACTAAACACAGATTTATGCATACACACACGCATGTCACTGCATGTGCATAAAGACAGGGGTAGTGACCGAAACAGTTACAGTGTCCATGGAGCCCCAATGTGTAGGTTACAAGGTCCACTTCTCTCATACATGCCTGGGTAAGCTCACAAACCAGTGCTGCAATGATGAGCACTCATTTTATTACCTACCCCTGTGCCCCCCGCATAGAAACAGGAGGGCTGTGACTTCACGCTGTGGCTTAATAACTGAGGGAAGTTGTTATAGTATTCTGGGCTTTAACAAGGGCGCAGGGATATAGTGGATTCAGATTCACAGACAGGACAACAGACAGGCACAGATGGCGACAAGTTTTGAGATACTGACTTCTGTTTCCCGTCGCCTCTTTCCACATACCCCTCTATGCTCTCCGTTGCTACAGCGCTGTTGTCGATTCTTTTCAGTCTGCTGTCCACTGGCAGAGCTGCTGCATTTGCCTCGCCGGAGGAGTGTGACTGCTTGCAGGCAGATTGCGGGTGCTTGATCGACCAGAGGGGGCGCTATTGCACGATCCCAACCGAAACGCTCCCTAGCTGGGTGATGTTATAGCCAACTGTGTTTCAGCGCTCCAGGCCAGTCTCCCCGTTGCTTTTAAGCGAAGACGTCGCATTTGAAATCAATATACTTTGGAGAGTTTTGACTCAAACCTGGTGCGGTGTGTTAATGTATTAATTTGTCCTGAACAAAGCTATGAAAGTTAAGAACAATGATCACACCTCCTTTTCTCCTCTGCACTTCCTGTATCTCTTTGTAGCACATCCATCCATCCATTCACCTCTCTGTCTCATGTCCCTTCTTGGCTAGTCTTAATGGGACAGTTTTCTCTCTCTCTCTCTATCTCTTACTCTGTCCCTCGCCGGTTTTATAGACTAAACTGTAATTTGGTACATAGCTCCTGAGAAAGTCTTTGTCTTTAATGAAAACCACACTCCTCTCCTTGTATGGGTCCTCTCCCCTCTCGGAGGCAGAGGCCGTTCAGACCCAGATAGAGACAGGGCAGAGAGCCATCTGAACTCTCCAAACACGCCAGCCAGCCCAATATCTGTAGTCATTGTGTTTTCATTAATTTATCCATCTAGTTAGTCATAGTGCCTTGTTTACATATACACACAGAGTTCCACTAAAAACCACATTCTCCTTCTCTCTCTTTCTTGCAAACATGCACACACACACACACACACACACACACACACACTCATACAATCACACACACATACACAGTTTACATAGACTTACGTGGATACGTGCACATGCATACAAACTTATGTGCATGCGTGTGCTCACATACAAACATGCACGCACACGCGCGCACACACACATTCTTTTAAATGTTTACTCAGTCTTGGGATACTAAACTATGCCCTTTTGTCAGTAATCCCCCTCCTCCCGCTCCATCAGCTATACCAGTGTAGATCAATTTTCCACAAGACAAGCACATATTTGGGCTCCATTCCTGGGTATACTCTCAACCATAGAGTGTTTTATCACCAGAGCAGGATGTCCCTGGCCTCACTGACACATGGGAGCAGTTTAGCCTGAGGTGGAGGGATCAATGCTTGAGAAAATAAAAAGGGGATAGAGGTTTTCAGCATGTACAATTCATCAATGCTGACGGGATACTAGTAACCTTTTTTTTTTACTTTCATGACTGAGGGATTTATTCATTTTCATTCATCTATCATGTACACCAAAAGACTTCACTGAGGCACCAAATGGGCCAGACCAGATCACCTCGCCCCTGAATGGATACATTTAATAGCCAAGTGACCAATAATGTGTGTTAGAGCTCAGTGTGTTAAACAACACAGAAGGCAGAGGTGAAGCAACGCAGGGAACAAGAAGGTGCCGGTACCACAGAGGCAGACGTGTAGTGGGACGGAGAGCGTAATGTGTGTGAGTGCACGTGTGCACGTGTGTGCGTGGTCTTGTGTGTGCATGTGTGTGTCTGAGCAGGCTCACTCGAGCGGGGTTTGTAGTGCTGGAGCTGTGGGGGTAAAAACCGCGCTCCCCGGGCGTAATTGGGCTGAGGATGGTCCCCGCTCCGCGGTCAGGCAGCCCCGCCATCAGAGCCGCGCACGCCGCCGCCTGCAGAGGAAGCCGAGCGAGGAGGGGATCCGCCGCCTGCGGGGAATTGGAAACACATGGAGGAGCCGGGCTCCTTCACCTCCACCTCCACCGCACACTCAGACACAGAGACACGGCGGTGGCAGGAGGGGGAAAGTAGGGCCGGGAGGGGACGGTCGCCTGTGTAACGAGGAAGGAGGCTTGCAGCTCTCTTACACAGTGCACATCTATACGTGTGCTTTCGGCACTGTGCACTAATGAGGGGTGCAATGCGCTGCGCCGGCCTGTTAAATCGGATCGTTAGCGGCCGCGCAGCAGAGTGTTCACTCACGGTTCACTCTCCGAATGTCAGAGTGACAGAAACTGGGTGCAATCCAAGGGTAAAGCTATGGGATTTTGAGCGAAGCAGGCATTACATTGTCTCTGTCTAATTGGATAGAATGTAGCTGCACAGTGTTATCCAACTGGATCTTTCGTTGTGAGTAGCATAATTTTCGTCAAAATGATGACCAGTTCAGCTCGCCTTACAAACACAAGTTATACAAACGTTTCTGAAGGTGGGGATACTTACCATGTCACGAGAAAGCATCATTTTGATAAAATACATTATCCCATTTTTGTGCATGTGAAATGGAAATGAATCACTTGATGGGTGGTTAAAGGTAAGGTGGCAAGAAAATGTTTTACCAAAACTGTCATTTATTTAAAACATGTAAACTTATAATTGAAAATGTACCTTTATATTTCTTTTTTAAACTCACATGCCAATATCAACTCAAATACCCACAATGCACTACGTTCAGACAACATTTAAAAAATCTATCCGAGATATTTCTGATCCCGCTCAGGGATGGCCATATTGCTCAAATGTGGGTGGGACTTATGGAATTAATCCCAGGATCCATCTGATCTGGTAACATAGCGTGCTAACTGGCTACTAATATATGCCGTTTAGCAGACACTTTTATCCGAAGCAATTTACAGTAGTAAATGCATAATTTTTTCAGTATATGTGGCCCCAGTGGGAAATGAACCCAGGCCCTAAGCGTTGTCAGCGCCATGCACTACCTACCGAGCCACACAGAACCACAGAACTACTGTAGCTAGTTAGGTAACCTGATGCTTTGTTCATTACTGTGGTAAACATATATTATATGGTGAGGATGAGGGATGAAAAATTCTATGTGAGTACCGAAAGGAATGGTAAAAACACTACCTGTGGATCCATGCTTCGTATGACACAAAAGCATTTTGGAAAGTCTTCAGAAAAGAGTTGGAAACGCCACACAATTCATTCTAAAAGTCAGAAAACACGTTACTCAGTTAAAATAAATAAACGTGTTTTTAGCTTATATTTGCAAACCAAGCTAGCTTGCTATAGCTATTAGAGGCTGCCAACACAGCTAACCTGCTAAGAGACAAGTGCAGCTACTGGATAGCTGCTAATGTGGCAATTGCTAGCAGTGTATAAATCGGTTGTCATATCTATTATTACATTACGAGAGGTCTCTATGAGATAGATATTGAGTTCTTCATTTCCAATCATTTTTAAATCAGCTGCTAATATGTCAAGTGTAGTAAATTAGGCTAGCTGTCACAGCCTATAGGTTATGTTAACATACAGAGCATCAAAGGCATAGCTGCTATCTAGTTCATGTTAGCTAGCCAACTAACTTACCTTGGAATTTCTGCACCAGTTAGTAAACTAAGGGCTCGTAATAAAACAAATGAAATGGAAATGGTCAGGTGTAGGCAGGTAGCACATGCTTATTTGAAAATGTTAAAAAACTATCTTTCATGTAAGGTGTATTACATGTAATTAATGTATTCTTTAATGTTAGCTATTCTCATTACGGAGGGACTGTGGCTGGCTCTTTCTTACCCTTGTGATGTAACGACTTCCTTGGTTTGCTCAGCTAGTGACGTATTTTTGTTTGTGACGTATTTCTCCTTGATATGTAAAAGAAACATCATATACATTAGGAATATTGATAGTAAACCTTCTGGCTACCTTACCTTTAAGGTTACAGGGAAGTGTTGCGAAATCTGTCTTATTTTTTGTTGGTGTTATTGAATTGGTAGCCTTTTCCCCCCAGTTGTTGAAATTAATTTCAAATGGAGCGAACACAGCATTTTACATATTATGCGAGGTGTACAAATGTCCTAGAGTTGTCGAGCGTGCGCTCTCACTATTAGCTACATCTTTCTTACTGATTTCGATAGACACCGAAATTTTACCGCACACCTGCGGGTAAATGGCGCTAGAAACCAGAAATACATTTCCCCCTGTTTGCTTTAAAACGCATAATGCGGGGGAAAAGGGTTGGCTCAGTCCACTAAATATACTGTCTATGGTGTAATCTGATGAGCTGCAACTGTCTGGCTGTCCCTGACAGAGTCTCCATGGACACCACGTCTTACTGTTGTATGATTTGTTGCCGTTCCCTTATCCACCAACCTTAAAAATAACCCATCTCAAATGGCGGGCCAAACCAAAACCAAATGAGTCTCTTAACCCTGAATACACTGAGTGCACCCCCACCACCCAGAAAATGTTCTTTCTGCAGAACCCTGTGATAACCTTTTTGGATTGTCAAAACATCAAATAAGTTCATGTATGAGTAACTTATAATTAAGTAATAAGTCATGTTGTTGTTAGTGTTGTCAATGCATGTAAGTGCACTGTGTGTGTATTATGTGTTTATGAATGCTGTGTGTGCTTCTTAACTGCTTGTGTATTACAGAGTGTGTGTGTGTGTGTGTGTTGTGTGTTTGTGAGTGCTTTGTTTCTTAACTGTTTGTGTGTTATAGTGTGTGCTTGTGTGTATGTATGTGTGTTGTGCATCTGTGAGGGCTGTGTGTGTTTCTGAAGTGTTTGCGTGTTATAGTGTGTGCTTGTGTGTATGTATGTGTGTTGTGCATCTGTGAGGGCTGTGTGTGTTTCTGAAGTGTTTGTGTGTTACAGTTTGTATGCATTTCTGAGTGCTGTGTGTGTTTCTGAAATGTTTGTGAATTACAGTGTGTGTGTGTGCTTGAGTGTGTGTGTGTGTGTGTGTGTGTGTGTGTGTGTGTTGTGTTGTGTTTGTGAGTGCTGTGTGTGTTTCTGAACTGATTGTGCATTACAGTGTATGTGTGTGTGGTTGGTGGTAGTGGTTGGGGGGCTCTTACACAGAGACAGACGCCAGGCTGGGGTTGGAACGAGTCTGTCAGTGGTGGGGGGGCGACTGTGGGTAACGGAGTGTGGAAGGACTGTGGTGGAATGGGGGAGGTGTAGTGAAGTGGGCTGGCCATGTTATATCTGTGTGCATGTGTATGTGCGCACGCACGCACATGTGTATGTGCATGTATGTGTTTGCATATGTGTGTCTATGAGTACGTGCGCATGTGTGTGTGTGCTAGAGGGAGGACGAGAGACGGGGAGGGGGGCTGGTGGTCTCATTAACCAGTGCGAGATTGGAGTCCCAGTGGCTTGCTTGCATTCAACCACAGGAGCCTTTCATGAGGGAAGAATCCTCAGGCTCAATCAGTCCCACATGAGTCCAACTGAGAGGGGGGGAGGGAGGGAGGGGGGTAAGATTAGTAAAGTTGGACAGGGGAATTAGTGAGGGGCAGAGAGTAGGATTTCGATGTTTGAGATGACAAAACTCAGGAGCTGGGGGAGTGAGGACTGAAGAGCCTGACTTTGTTCATAGACAGTTCAATATTTTTACTCTACAAATACAGTTTCTATGTATTCAAAAGGCAGGGGTAACAGTACTGCTTAGAACAAGTATCAGACGTGGTCATGAATCTGATCTAAATCTATTCTAATCCCACTGAATGTGTTAATGTGTAGTGCAACTTCATTAAAACATCTGCATTAGGTGCTCAGTGGATTCCTACTCAAGTACTGATATCAACAAACACGTGTTATGGCTTGTTGAGGACAAGACCAAAACTTACTTTGCTTGAAAAAGGGATTCAGGATAAGATGGACAAAATAAAGGAAAACGAGAGTGTATTGGTGGGTTTATTGAAACTAATGTCGGAGAACTCCCTGGGCATCTTTGACAATACCCACAAATACACTGTGTATTAGTTATAGTTTATACTTCTGAAAAGCTGCTGTTGATAGTATCAAATTATCTGGAAGAGCACAAATACTTTGAAGTATCTCATGGAGCCTGATGTGTTTCCTCAGTGATAAGTCCAGAAATGTTGTCCATTGTTATGACGGCAACACACTTGTATCATTAAAGAAATGTGTATGTACCACAGTCCAGTCGTAATGAATGCTGATGCAAATGCAGCTGTGGTGCCAAGTCTGTGTGTATGTGCATATGTGTCCGTGTGTCTGTGTGTATGTGAGTATGTGATTGTGTGTATGCGTGGGCGCGTCTGTGTGTGACTGTGTGTATGTGTACGTGCGTGTGTGTGTGTCTGTGAGACAAGCGTGTGGCATGGCGTCACAGTGCTGGGTGAATGTGGCAGCTATTAGTGGTTCCGCAGCAGCACAGAGCTGCTCTTGCACTCCCAAGGCCTGCCCCCCCCCCCACTGGAAAGACAGGAGCAGAGCCAGGGGTCCAGAATATCATTAGCCCATTACATTGGAGACAACACCAATCTCACCACCATTTCTTTCCCTTTTCTTTTTGAAAGAACTACATTTTCTGCAGGAAGCAATTCATTGGCCCACTTATTGAGGGCATAATTAGTAAGTATTTAACTAAAACAAAAACATGAATTTCTCTTGCCGGATCCCGGCTCATTGCTCTCATTTCATCTTAGTGTGTATTTTAAAAACTATATCCATACGTTTATACATCAAAATACATCCAACTCAAATTCATTTTCCTGTCATTCTTGTCTTTCAACAATAATTTTGAATTGGCTACCACCAAAAATGAATTACATTTGAATCATTATAGCAATTGGGAAATTAAACAAACAAAAAATACACTGATTTCACTGTTGTACTATTTTCATCTCTGTGAGGGGCTCCACGTGGTATCATATTTCTGCTGAGAGGAACTAAACAGAAACCCAAAAACTTCACTGTTCATTTTATGTATTCAAAGAATAATCTTTAATAAACAAAGAAATTGACACTGTAAGCAGTGGTATCTTAAAAAGTGTCTGTTTTTTACCAAAATGAAACTCTGAATCCACACAGCGCTTTTCAAAGCAACAGAAGAAAGTGAATTGAAACTAAAGGTATCAAAATGATTTTGAAAAACAAATTTCAAAGTCATACACTGATTTTTCATTTGTTTAGATAGTATATCTTGTATAGATTTGTTGTACAATTTGTGTGTGATTGTGTGTGTGTGTCTCTGTCTGTGTGTGTGTGTATGTGTGAGAACAATTAAATGTTGTGCTTAGATCGACATTATAGATTCCGAGGATTAGTTTCCCAACACTAATTGATTGACACCATGTGTTTTATTTTAAAGCCCTACATGTCTATAAATCCTTATTTGATTTAATTCATGAGAACTGGAGCATATCTGTCATTGTACCCAAAATATGTTCTCTTAAAAATCTGACTCTCTGATGCATGCTATTTGGTTCCAGGCACGACGATTACATTGGGGTTGCTTGATGGTTTCCTTAATTGGTGCCAGTTTCCATTTCAGTTTCCAAAAATAATAACAGTATATTTCTCTCTTGTGTGTGTGCGTGTGTGTGTGTGTGTGTGTGTGTGTGTGTGTGTGTGCATATATTGGTGTGTATTCTGTATTCTGGAGAATGTGTCTGTGACCACGTGTGTCCATTCATGCATTCTTTGTATATATACGTATATATTTGTATATATACAGTATATATATATATATATATGTATGAATGTTTTGTAAATTGTGTGTGTGTGTGTGTGTGTGTGTGTGCATACATATGAGATTGAACTTATGTGTATGAGTTTGCGTGTGTGTGTTTGTGTGAGTGTGTGTGTGTATAGTTTTGTGTGTGTGTATGTGCATGTATGTTTGTATGAGTATGTATGGGTTTGAGCCCGTGTGTATGAGTTTGCATGTTCGTGTTGTTTGTTCTCGGGGAGCCTGTGCCGGCTCACCCTCCCTCCCTCCCTCCCTCCCTCTGGGGCGGTCAGCCAATTGCCAGAGCCGGACTGGCGCAGCCGGGTTTCGAACCACAGCCGCAGTGGGCAACTTGCATTCTGGGCGAATGGTTTAACTGTTACACTACCCAAGGCCCTGGGTGTGCATGAGTTTGCGTGTTGTTTGCGAGCGTGCGTGTGTGTGTCAATTTGCATGAGTGCATGTTTGTGTGTGCGCGTGTGTCCATGTGTGCGTGTGGGTTTGAGCCCGTGTGTATGTGTTTATGTGTGTGCGTTACTATGGGTTTCAGTGCGTGTGTATGACTGTGCGTGTGTGTTTGAATGGGTTTTGTGAGTGTGTGTGCGTGTGTGGGTTTGAGCATGTGTGTATTACTTTGTGTGTGTGCTATGGTGAGCCACTGTTGTGGTGAGCAGCGAGGGCCGTATCCAGAGAGCAGTATGCGCACAGAAGGGAGCTAAGGACTTTGGGATTCAATGGAAAAATGTAACTGAGAGGGTTTTTCTATGTATTATTTTCTTTTTGGGTTTTTTGAGAGAACAGCACATCACTTTCCAAATTTAGGAGTAAATTGTTCAAAAAACACACAAACCTTGCCACAAAGAGTGCAGAAGCCACTACGGGGCAGGAATAGCAGCCTGGGTCTGTAAAAACATGTGCACGGAAGAGAATACAATGTCCGAAAAAATACAAGTCATGGACAAACAAATCACAAAAAGGTGGTTAGAAAGAGAAATAAATGAAAGGCAGACTCAAAGGGTAGCACCACTGAGACACTGTGTCTTCTCACTTTTCCAAACAGTGGTGGAAAGGCAGAGAGAGGGATGAAGAGAGAGAGAGGAGGAGGTGGACAGAGCAGCCCAGCAGGACTGCTTTGGTGGTGTGGCACGATTTAGCTGAATGGATCTCACTGCAGTTGCGACTTTGTGCGAATGATTTTGCTGTGAGTACGAACCATTCCTCCAAGCGTTATCTGCTGCCCAACCCCAACACCGTCCCAACTTCAGCGCTCGTATTTTATCATCATATGCTGGGTTTGTTTATCCCTTAATTACTTCCTGCAGTTTGACAGAATGGAATTTCTACTTTCTTACAAATAGAATTAGATTGAACCTTCACTGTTGTTATTGCTATTGTTATTGAAAGAAAAGGCCCAAGCAAACCACCATTGTAATGTCGGTAAGGTGATACAGAGTTTGGAGGGGAATGCTTGAAACAATTGAATGACATCAGCCATCTCACATTGTCCCACCATCTGGCTTCATGGCCTGACCACATTGCACAAGCACATTGTGAGACTGGTTTGCTTAAAAAGTCACAGCCATTACAATGTAAACACAGAGTGAATCGACGGAATTAAAGATAAGGGGGCCAAACAAACACATAAATTACAGTTCAGTTCAGGTGATGGGGTGTCCACCTCACTCCACCCGTTCCCACTCACCTGCTTCTCATTGGTCTGGTGTCGGGAGCTGGGGTGGAGCCTGTTGAAAGGCCTACAGAGACACAAACACCCTCTCCAGTCCATTATTCAGCAGCTCTTCACTGTAAATGTGATAATTGCATGCTTCCCGAACAGCACAGCAGCAGGGACATACAAACCAAGTTAGAATTTTCCCCCATTAACTTTTTTTTTTTTTTTTTTACACATTGGTACAATGTTTAGCCATTTCCATTTGTGCTTCCTTTACAAAAACAGACTGAACACTCTCTTCCATCAACTGCCGTTTCTCCAAAGACAAAGGTTTGCAGTGAAAACATGGCAAGCATGGCAAGTGGCCACAGGCATCAGTTGGGTATGGGGTATGGCCGTTGCCATACCGTGGCTTTATACTCTATTTTCAAAACATGTCTAAATAAGCCAGTAAAAGTTGTGTTTTACCGTTTTTGTCTATATGTCTATTTTAGCCTACGTTGATAAAATTTAGTTTGGATTCCCTGTTAAAATATTAGTCAAGCAACACGGTATGAAAGTAATATTTATTTATTGATCCTATTATTGGCCAATTAGACTATTATTATCAACACAATATATTTGACGTGACTTTGCCACACCCTGGCTCTTGCTGAAATGACGCCAGTGGCTGCGAGGGATGTTTATGTTCATGGGTCACGATCACAAAAATCCGCATAACACTTCTCAAGGAAAAAGACTTGATTCAAAAGGGAAGTGGAGCAGAATAACTATTCTTGTATAAAACATACACTATATACTTTTCCCTTCCTCTCCTCCTAGCCATCGTTTGCTTTTGATCTTAAGTTCGTTTTTCTACATGTCTGTCTTTGGAATTTATTTAGATTCTGTGCAAATTTAAATGCATATGAGTCCTTGTATCTGTGGATGCGTATTTTTGAGCATATCAATGTCACTGTGTCAGTGCACATTTTTGGTTGCATATTTCCATTAATGTGTGTATGTACTGTATGTATGTATGTATAGTATGTGCGTGTATAGATATATGTACAGTGGGGTTTTTTTTAAGTTTGTTTGAGAAAGGATGGTATGAAATAGAAATATCTATAAATATTTTGTTTGCACACCATTGCCTTTTATTTCCTCAAAACGTTGTGACACCATATTTTTCATTCAAGTTTTAATACATGGACACTCCTAATACACAGTGTGAGTTGTTTTGGTATTGTAACAACGAATACCGGATATTGACGTCATTAATATGGTCCTCTATGTGTTCTCTTTGCTACTGCAGGTGCTTTAATCTTGAAAAAGGACACTTCCCTTGCAAAAGTTTTTGAAGCTATTTGTAATTATGTCAGCAGAGCTTAGTGAAGTAGTTAGAGGTCAAATTGTTCTCCTGAGTAAAACTTTTGTGTTCGTTTTTGATGAATGATGAAAACAAATCGATCTTGGTAGTGGACTTGGACTTTTGGACTCCACTGTATGTATATCTTGTGTGTATGTATGTATGTGTGTACGTATGTATGTATATATGTGTGTGTGTGTATGTGTGTATGTATGTATGTACATACAGTAGGCTGCATTTGTATTATTAATAATATTTTTTTCCAGAAAACTTCTGGATCACAATTATTCATACCCCTAACTATTCTTTTAAATTTAATCCAACAAAAACAAATCTTCATAAATATACAACTCATTTGAAGTTCAATGAAAGGTTATGGAACTATACAGTGGCCTACAATGGTATCCTGTTTCCCTAGCGTATAAAAAGGAGGGAACACACGTTTGAAATACTGTGGTCAGCCATCATCATGGTGAAAGGCAAAGAACTCCCTGAAAGCATCAGACAAAAGGTTATTGACCTCTACAGATCAGGAGATGGCTACAACAAACTAAAAAATTAAAAGATAATGCTTTCCACTGTTGTGTCAATTATTAGGAAGTTTTAGGCCGCTTATGGCAGAGTTGCAAGAAGGAAGCCTCTTTTGAAGACAATTCACCGAAAAAGGCATCTTGAACTACATCTGAACTACAATTGGAACCGTGTCTTGTGGCCGAATCAAGCTTTTTGGACATGCACATCAGCATTATGTTTGGCGTCCAAAGAATGCAAGTAATGTTGAAAAGCACCTCATTCCTACGGTGAAACATGGTGGTGGATCTTTAATGCTTTGGGGTTGTTTTGCATCCACAGGCCCTGGTGCTCTTATTAAAATAGATGGAACCATGAACTCCAGCATGTACCAAGACATTTTGTTCAAAAATCTTGTTCCCTCTGCCAGGAAGCTACACCTTGGCCACAGATGGACCTTCCAACAAGACAACAATCCCAAACATACGTCCAAAGAAACTAAGAAATGGTTGACAGAGCACAAGATCAATGTCCTGACGTGGCCACCTCAGTCTCCAGACCTGAGTCCAATTGAACATTTGTGGTTTGAACTAAAAAAAGCAGTCCACAAACATTAACCCAAGAATCTGAAGGAACTAGAACAATTATGCATGGAGGAATGGTTGAGGATCCCCACCAAGAAGTTCTATAACTTGTACGACACTACAGAAGGCGACTACTTGCTGTTATAATGGAAAGGGATGGACCACAAAGTACTGATAACAGCGGTGTGAATATCTGTGATTCTTGATTTTTCTGGGGAAAAAATTATAATTTGTGAACCATTCGATTGTGGTTTGTGCCAAGGCATTATTATTAAGGAATATACTTTTCTGAATTTTTTGAGTGTGTACGTATGTACTGTATGTATGTGTGTGTATGAGTGTGTGTGTGTGTGTGTATGTATGTATGTGTGTGTGTAGGTATGTATGTATGTATGTATAACTTGTGTGTAAGAAGTTGGCAGCCTAAAGGTCCATTGTGCAGCAGTGACCGCAGGCTCCCCTCCCCCCCACCTCCACAACAAAGACCAATTAAATGCCGCTGCCTTGCAAGCCGGGAAGCCGACCGCCAGCCGCACTTCCACAAACAGGCAGATCTGTTTAAAACCAAAGGGGAGAAGCAATAAAACAGCCTACTGCGAGGCCCCCTCCATTGATTCAAACCAGGAGTTTACTAACTTCACCCCCTGCCTGATCCTAATCTTCCACAGTAGGCACATCGGAAGGTCATTCATTAAGGAAATCATTAGAGCATTCTATATTGTATCGTCAAAACAATAAAACCAATGAAAAATATTTCAACTGTAAAATATCTAGAATCTCTGTCGATTTATATGTAGGATTCAAACATTTGAACAAGTGAAGACCCATGCACAAATACTATATACACAGCATATATATACATATATATATATATGTGTGTGTGTGTGTGTGTGTGTGTGTGTGTGTGTGTGTGTGTGTGTGCCATATGAACAAGTCCAGACTGTAAACTGAATAGATACAGTTTACCAAAATGAATATATTATGAAATGCATCGTTATTCTTTATGGAATTATTTCATGTCTTAATAGTAAGATCTGTGTCAATATGACAACTTACGGGCTTTAGTAGCTGAGCTGAGATTCTAAGTTCTGTGGTCCCCACGTCTTCTAAATGGGTTTATATTAAAGTGCCGGTCCAGGTTAAACCCTCAGTGTCTTTGTGCACAAGTCCCCTTTTGGTACTGCTTTGTTTCACACGTAGAGACGGTGTGGACGTAAGGAGAGCTGAACGAGCGCTGTGGGGTCGCTGGGCTGCGCTGTGCGACGGATTGCGTCGACGAGCACCGTGCCGTGTGCCTCCAGCAGGGGGCAGTGACACAGGGAGGGAATCTGGGCGCAGCGTGGGCTGGCCGTGGTGTCTCTGGTCAGGCAGCCTGGAGCCCTTGGGCGCTGGCACGGGGTGCGGGCGTCCGGGAGGGGCCCCCTCAAAAGCCATGTACAAGGGGCCACACCCACGCGACCATTATGGTGGGGGCCGCTCTCCAGAGGCCGGCTGCCATTTTTAGAGCGGCGCACACAAACCGCACGCTGTGGCTTCGGGTGAAAGGGGGAGGGCTTCTCCCTTATTTTCATGCAGGCAGCGTGGCTCGCAGTCTTTTGTGTGTGTTTGTGTACATCCTGGGTCTGTGTTCTGCCAGCGAATGGTTCTAACTCACTTGTCGTTACTAACGAAGCAACTAACGAACTTGTCATTACTGTTCTTATTCAATTACCTCACAAAACAATTGGTGAAAAAAACGCTGTGAAAAACAAGGCCAAAGTATGGTTTTGAAAGGGCCTTTTGTCTTTTTTTAATGCGGCATACAGTATATGCGTTTCGTCGCATTTGATGCTTTGAATTTTTGCTCAAAAAGGGAAAAGGGAAAAAAAATGTGGCGGCCCTGTCAGGGGCCCTGTGTTTTTTTGAGAGAGCACCTTTTTTGTTATTTTTCACTTCATTTTTTTAACTTGGTTCTATTTCTTTGGTTTTTCCAGGGGAGGAGGGTCGGGGTGAGACATTGGGTGGTCCCCAGGAAACAAACGTGAAAGATCTCCTTGAGTTTCCCCTTACACACATATGGTGCGGGCTGGACTTTCTGTTTGCTTTTTGGGGTTTTTTAGAAATAAAGCATTCTTAAGGGACGACCCATGATTATTTTACCTAGATACGATACAAATCCTTCATTCTGTTCTTGTTACATTACAAAACTCTCTCTCTTTCTGTACGCATCCCTGCATTTGTTTCCCCCCTCCTTTCTCCTTCTTTCTCCTTCTGCTTTAGTTTGTCATGGCGACCTCTGGCCTCCATCAGCTCGTGAGCCAGGCTGTGGCTCAACGCTTGAAGTCGCACACTTCCTGTTGGAGCGGAGGCTCCTGGAGCTGACGGGATGGTAGGGCTGGGGTCAGTTCTCATTTCAGTTCAGTCAATTCAGGAAGTTCATTCCTACACTGGTTCAGGGACCTCCTCGGTGTACATTCAGTATGGTCACTGTACTGCAGAGTTTGCCCGCACAAGCTACACACGAACAATGATGTCCTCCTCTGACTCTTAACTGGCGAGCTTAACTGGTGGACTGTGAATTGAAAAGAAGCGGTGACTGACGTGTTTCAGAGGAGAGCTTGTCTACGCTCTCCAAAATTGGCAGAGAGGGCTGCAGCACGACAATTTCAATACTACAACGCTAAACTAAAATACTAAAGACAAAACATTATTTCTTGTCTTTTAGACAGATGTTTCGTGTGCAAGATGACTCGACACATAAAGCACGACTCGACACATAAAGCACGACACAATTCATAATATTACACATCTTGTAAGTCGCTCTGGATAAGAGTGTCTGCTAAATGCTTAAAATGTAAAAATGTAAATATTCTGCTGAACAATATCAACTCTGCGTCACAGAATAAGAACACGGCTCCCTGCCCCCTTTCAACAATACAAAAGGCTATGCAAAAAATCTTTGACCTGAATTCTCCAATGACCTCACTGCTAATGCAGTTGACATCCTGATTATGGGATTCCTATCTACAGAAAAGAAACTGCTCCTGTTGTGCCTGAGGAAAATACCCCTGGATTCGGAGCTTCATGTCTCTCTTAAATAAGCTGTAGTCACTATACAAAACCACATCATTATGGGCTAGGCATGAAATACAAAGGAGAGGAAAAAAATACTTTGCGTTTGAAAATAGAACAAGGAAGGGATGGTACATGGACGGGCAGGGGAGGATGGTGGCAGCGCCGTGTGAGTGGGTGACCATAGCCCTAGCCTTCACTAGGGAATTCTATTCAAGGACAGAGAGAAGAGTAAGAATACGCATTTGGGAGTGCGAAGACAGAGGCGTGGTTGGGTGAGGTGTTCCGACTCACCCAATACATAAATCCCTTTGTGTATTGTCGAACAATAATGGCGGTGGAGTACCCCAGCTTCCCACAGAGCGAGTATAGTGCTTTCAGAGTTCTTGTTTGTACTGCACAAACCAAGATCAATGGACGCAGGCTCCAGCCGGCACATACACATTTCTATTTATTTATCAGGGTCAGTGGCTTCTCACAGCAGACTGGAGATTACCTGAATATTGTATCAAAGGCACCTGAAAATAATTTGCAATGCCTTTTTATTGCAGCTGACGTACTGCAATAAAAAAACAACACCACCAACAACAAAAAACAACTACAGATGAACCTGTTTAATACTTCCCTAATACCCCTGAATACTTTATTTACCTTAAAAAAATACTATTTGCCATAGTTAAATTAGCAACATTTTGTCTTGACAGCAGAAGGGGAATTAACAGGCCCGTTTATATTTTTCTTTACCAGAAACACAGATACACATTTGTTTGAACTATACTTTCCCGCACGGCAACTCTATTACAAACATCTATACACGTAGATATAACCAAATGAACATCGCTTTAAAATTCTATCAATTTGACGCTTATTCAAGCAAACTGAGTTTGCCCTACCTTTAGAATAACTCGTAGCGACTTCACAAACGTCTGCTTAATTATGTATATATCTCCTGATTTATTGTTTGCTCAAGAGACATCAAAGTCCAGAAAAATGATTTGTGGTCTTTCGCTTCCAGCGCAACCCCATTGATCATCGAGATTTATTCGTTTGAAGAGAACATGCAAATTCCTTAAGTGGATTGAATGGGAATCCTTCCTGGGATAAGGGATGAAAAGAGGAAAACATGTGGACTGGATAATAAGACGAGGGGGTTGGGGGGTAACCATACCAAATAAAATAACCAAAAAAGCAAAACCCCAATTTATTTAAACCCACCTCCCTTTTTTTGGCAGCATCCTGTCAGAAAGTAATGAGCTCACCACTAGTCCCCAGCGGCTGTGAGTCTGGAGGCAAGAGCCCTCCGGATGTAAGGTGGGCTGCCATCATAGAGCGCGTGATTCAGGCCTCAGAAGGGTTCAATAAAAATCAACAAGAAACATCAAGTGGCAGCTAATTGCTCATATGGACTGAAGTGATAATGATGCACATGAAAGACGCACCGATACATCTCCACCACACACTCACGCACGCACACACACACACACACACACACACACACACACACACAAACACACACTACCCTCTGCTAACCCGACTCCTGTCTCATTACAAAATTTGTATTCTTTGCGCTCCACATATCTGCTGTTATTTCCGAACGTGCATGTGCATTTCTTCAAAGATGCCACTGGAATGTGACTTCTTTCTTTTTTCTTTCTCTCTGTTTTCTCCACCGTTTGTCCCCTCTCCACCTCAGAGGAGGTTATGGAGTGTTTAATCAGTGTTTAATGATGTCTTACTCACAGTCGCCGGCAGCCGTGGTTACGATGATTGCCCCCAGTTGCGCTAATTGTTCTCCTTCAGAGTCTTTGTGCCCTCTGAATGTGTGCCATTACACAGCCACAGCACTCACAAGAGGACATATAGATTAGAGACAGCTCTTGATTTGTAAACGGGCCAATCGATGCAGAGGGTAGGGGGTGAGGGTGAGGTATCGCAAACAAATAGTACTTGAGCAAAGCATTTGTTAAGAGAGCTATAAACATTCTATAGACTGCAAAAGTATCTAAAATGTCCCATTACTACACTGTATTTATACGACGTAAGAACAAAAGGAAATGTAATGACAAGAACAGGCCGTTCAGCCCACCTAGGGTTGTAATTGGGCCTATAGTCTAGACCGCACTAGCACAGACTAGCACTGTGTCAAGACTTCAACTCTGTAAGGGCTGCTACTGCTTCTGTAAGCCCCAGTAAGCTGGTATTACATGCGTTAATACTTTTTTCTCGTGTCACTGTGAAGTTTCCCTTTAATTTCCACCTATGCCCACTTGTTCTGCTGACAGAACTTTATTTATTTCTTCAAATTAATAAAGTCATATCCACTTCAGCTAATGCTATGTGCAGTATCTAAATTCTGAATGGAAAAGCAATACATTATCCATCAAATACAAAAGCATTTTATTACCAAGCATTTGATTAATCTGATTGGTCGTTCCTAGGAATAAAGGAATAAAGAATCAAACTCTTGTATTTAGCACAAGAGGCCACCACTCGATCCATCACACCATGGATTCACGTAGTTGTAAACCAAAGTTTATTATGTATTAAGCAACACTTTATGCCGCATGGTAAGCGAATGATTTTGTTAGAAAAAGTTAATTCCAGCAAACAATATTTCATAACACTTAATGATGCACATAGCTAGTCCAGATACACATTTGCAGCTTTTTTCTACATCAAACCACACTCCTATGGAGTGCCAAAGGGCTAATGACTCATACTGCTCTCAAAATTATGGCCCAGATACTCTTCCTACGAGGGCTACAGTGGGTAAGAAACCACGATTTCTGAACATACTGCCCCTGTACAATGTGCATACCATTCCTTTCGATGAAAACCCACAGTCACCCAACTCCCTGACTGATTAAAAACTGCCCAGTTTAAAACGACTGAGTCCCAACTACCCGTTTTGAGGCATACACACAATTTCCCTAAAGAAACACAAATCAATTCCTGCAGTAGACCTACTGCTCATTAATTTTTACAGCAGAGACAAGCCAGTTGGGCCTCAAGATCAAGGATCTTGCCGTCTAAGTGCTCAAACAGCCAACAGTGGCTACAGATGATGTCTCTGTCCAGAAATGCAATCATTCTGCAGCTCACTCTAAACGGCTCCTTTTACTTGAGGCTGTTTATGGCACTGCCAAGAGACAGAGATAACCGGTCTGCCGTTTGAACTGTATTGAGATGGCTCCAAATGACCAGAGGGGAAAGAGATTTAAGATGTTCGGGAGACACGGGCTACGCTGAACCGAAATGTGTAATTGGGTGCAAGAGAACAGGGCAAAATTGCACAGGTGAGCTCCAGCTCCATTCAGAAAATCAGACAAGAGCATTCAATTGATCAGGTATCAATAAGACATGTGTTACCCATGAATTTGCGATTACTTTTAACCGCCCCCTAGCGGTACTCCCAACCGGAGCTGGCGACCTGCGTTCCTGCCGAGTGCCTTTACTGTTGCGATATATCTGGGGGCCCATTTATATGGTTTTTGAAGCTTTGAATGTTTTGATTTACGGGTTGAGCTATATAGGCAGTGCAGCTCTACCTATATGAAGAGCTGCACTGCCTTGATCCTGCGGCAGAAAACACAGATCTCTTCACCGCCGCCGTGTGACTGTGAGTCAGAATGAACCCTTTTAACATTGGCTTGCTAGCTTGCTACGGGGAAAAATATCAGGCAGCTAAGCAGGCATGTCATTGCATGACAACTTGATGGACAATCACATGAATATTCAATACAGACCCGAAACACTGAATTTCACTGCTGAAATACTCCTGTTTGGAATGTACACATTTTGGATAAAACAAGTACAATCATCATTTCTGCATCAGAACGTTGTAAAACAAAATCGACATAATTTTATAGTGACATAAGGATCTGTTCTAAATATTATTATTTAATATTATTATTAAATAAATCACAACATTGTTTCAGATGTACTTTAAAAGACCTTTTAACAGTTGGGAGTTGTAACATGATGGACTGACATTCAAACACAGATTATAAACGTTGAAAAAAATGCGAAACAAAACTTTCGATTGAAAAAGTTTAACAAATCATACTCTATCCCACAGCTCTATGCCTGTGACTACTTTCAACAATCTGTACTGATTTCTACTCAATTTATTTATTTTCCTTGAAAAAACAGGCATATGATAAGTTTGTCGACAAAATGATCCTAAACGGACACGTAACTTTTGTTTCCACAAAAATAATTTCTGATCCAAATTATGATTCAAAGTTGTTTATCGAAAGTCTGAAAAGTTTATGCTATGATTTAATACCTGAAAATGAGAAAATGTCTTTTTGGCTGTTAAACTATAATGTAGTACGTGGATTAACATTCGGTGCCAGAATGATGGTAACAGAATGAAATAATGTTTTCTGATCAGTGACATACAGAATGTGCATTGTAACGATGTTGCCAAAGAGGGACATCAAGGTAAAAATATACAGCAGATCAATCAGTCAATCAATTTTATTTTTATATGGTGATCCTCACACCAGGTGTCGCAGGGCGCTGAACAATTGAAACATATTGTAGAAGTACAAGCAGAGCAGGACATTTTTCAGTCAGTTACATAGATGTTAACATAGATGCTCTCTCTCGTCAAAGTAATCATATTTTCTATAACATTAACCGTCTTTCATATTTTAAAATTCTATCATTCAATACACTGGTCTACAAAAAAAAATTTTTCTTTCTTGCATGGACTTTGGAAACTGGTTTTGGCTCATTTTGGGCTGCTGAATCCAAATCTGAGCTCAGATTTGCTCTATCACATCCATATTCATGGATTTTACAAAAGTTGATTTGATTTGATTTTGATTTGAAGCTGAAAGTGATTCAAAATGTATTTCCGACATGCTCTTGCAACTTGTAAACTTTTAGCTTTCATTTGATACCAATTTGAAATGGCACTCTTTCCACGGAATTGGCCACTCTCATCTCATTTACAATTTTGGAGTCTATCATTAAAGACATTAGAGCTATATATGAAAAGAGTATCATAAAGAATACTGCACGTGGTTTTTGCTGATGGATCTTGTGCTTAACAAATCTAGTTCACTTCTTTGATGCAACAAAAGTGTTGACTTGAACTGGTCTGAGTTTTTTTATTATATCTTTGTATGTTGACTAGCAACTCATCGACAAACGTCAGTAAGATTTAAAGGAGTTATATCAGAGTGGATTCAAAATCGATGTCAAGGTGAAATACAAAGTGACAATAGGAGGGACCACATCTGAGCAGGGTGTTGTGGGAAGCAGAGTCCCCCAGGGGCCAGAGTTCCTATTTACATAAATGACCTTGATAAAGACATTTGATATCAAATATTTACATTTAATATGACACATCTCTCTTTCACTTTGTTAATCCCTTTTAGGAATTTAAAAACCTCTAAAAAAAAATCTAATCCTCCATAAGTCTCTGTTTGCTAAGCTTAAATAGATTGAGTGCCTTACATCTATCCTCATAACTTTTACCTTTCATACTAGGTATCAGTTTAGTTGCCCTTCTTTGAACTTTTTCAAGAGCTTCTATATCTTTCTTGTAGTGCAGTGCCCAGAACTGCACACAGTATTCTAAGTGAGGTCTGACAAAGGCATTTATTGCTATTGTAGGGGTCACCAATCCCAAGAAGGGCAGTGTGTGCGCATGCTTTAGTTCTAATCCAGCATCAAATCACCTGATTCAACTAATCAGCAAACCGTGGTCTTCAATGAAAACCCTGAATAGTTGAATCAGGGGCTTTAGTGCTGGGCTAGAACAAAAGCCTGTGCCCACACTGCCCTTGTCAAATGTATCAATCAATGTATTACTAGTATATTGTCATTATTTTTTGCCTTCAAGTTGACAGACTAAGAAGGAGCCATGATATGGGAGGGAGCCTTATACTTTCAAGAAGTATTCCACAGTTTAACTGCAGCCACTGGCACACCAGGTGGTGCCACCCTCTCTGCTTAGTTAGTGGTTGCGTTTCAGCACCCTCTACGATGCACCAAAGCAAAGGCAAACCAACTCCAGCAGATCTAGGTATTTAATTAGAGACTTGCAGTCCTTTTCAGGGTCAAACCTTCTCTTTTTACAGCCACGTACACCACCCGCATCAGGACGCGTAAGAGGGCAATTTTAAAAAATGGGGCAATGTTCAGCTTAAACCAAACACATGGAAGGGCTGGGTGGGGCTGAGGGAATTACCACGCGTGCCTTACTGTCAAATTAGGAGGGGGAAGAGGAACATGGGGTGAAGGAGGGGGTCACCCAGACTCCATTGACCTTGTGTTGTGACAAATGTGAAATCAAATGTGTTCTTGGCCTGGGAATGAAGAGAGCTGATCACTGTAATTTAAATGGACATAAATTAAATAAATATAAATAAAAATAGACATAAACGATGCCACTGTCGTTGACCCCCTGCAGGTCTGTAACCTCCAGTCTTTGACTCTCTGCAGGCATTTCGTTCCAAAATCTCTGCAGACTCCCAAATTCACTGTAGAATTACCTGCGAAGTTTTGCTGTTGACACAACAGGCCGCAAGAATCTGCAAGATCTCCTTCAATCCCACGCCCTCAGCTATTCATTCTGACGTACGACCGATGGTTAAGTTGACTCACCGGGTAGGAGTCAGACTTTTCCTTCATTGACACTAATCCTTCACATGACTTATCGATTGTATACTAGTGGTTCTCTGTGGCTCAGTTGGTAGAGCACAGCGTTGGCAACGCTTAGGTTGTGGGTTCAATCCCCACTGGGGCCACATATACTGAAAATGTATGCGTTCACTACTGTAAGTCACTTTGGATAAAAGTGTCTGCTAAATGGCATATGTTTCTTTATTTATATGTGCAAGGGGCATGGGTGACGGATCTTAAAATCAGAAGCAAAACCGTCAACAAGTAAGTGAATTCACGGATCCAAGGGAGATCCTTACCAGATGGACAATAGCCAGGGTACTCCATTCACAATGACAATGGCCCGAAACACCTTCATCCGAAAGTGCAAGATGTGCACCGACAGCATCCGAGAGCTCTGGAACTCTCTGTACGAGGCTGGTCAAGCACCATTAAATATCTCCACAAAAAATCTGCTTATGCTACAGGCTTTCACTCTCCCTCTCTCTTCAAAAACCTTTTTTCCCCATTAACTGGCCTCTGGTTTCTGTGGCCACATCGGGTGGAAAAATAACACAAAGTCAATGCTGGAGGGCAAATCTGTTCCCTTTCTCCACATTTCCATCACCAATAACAAGTAAAATATACCCAATCGTTTCAATTTCCCCTCTCTTCTGCAGAACCATTAGCCTTGTTAATTTTTTGAGGGCTACTGCCTGGGGAGGAATTTAAGCAGAGGACTGCATTGTAGTTCATTCATTATACACTGAAACACTGACAGTAATAATGAAAACTACAAATAACAACTAAAGACCAAAGTGCAACATTCTTAAAAAGCATTAATGAGTTTATGGCAATGGCACATGATTAATACCAATGTGTTAAGGTGTAATGAAAAGGTTCTACTGTTTTAAATTGGAATACAAGAGCGGTGAGTTGCTGATCCATTGGTTATGATACGAGATAGAAAACCCATGTTGGCCTAACATTCTTTGAAACATTGTGGAGGAAGACCCCCCACCCCGGCCAGGCATTACCAAAGTGAGAAATGTGTAGACTCAAATGTAAAATTCTAAAATAGAACAGAAAAAAGGCAAAACGGTGTTTGATGCCTCTTGAAAAGCTGTTGGAAACTGTTAAGTATTAACGCCATCTCTAATTATAGATCGTTCGTATTTCTTTTGATGAGCGTTGTAAATGAGAACAACTTCAAGAAGAAAACAAGATGGATAAACCTTTTGACTGACGACACCCAGTGTGCAGTCTCCATGTACCTATAGTAAGACTGTGCGGATTTAACCCTTATTTTAATTACTCAGCCTTGCTCTGAATCCAGAATCTGAGCCAGTTAAAAAGGGGAAAGAAAATAGTTGAGCTAAAAAAAGACTGTGGTGTAACCTCAGGCAGATCATGAGGAAAGCCAAATGCTTCCAACAGTATCACAGATGCACTATATAAACACAGTACGAGGACCACATACTGTATGCGCTTGTCTCTTTCTCTGTCCCCATCTCTACTACTTTATGTCTTCACCAAAGTCAAAATTCTGTATCCACTTTGGTGTGAGGCACTAATCTGGATATATAAATCCATTTTAAAATATGTGCTGATCGATTCATACATGCATGAATAATAATGCTGCGGCGGACGTTAGTACAGTAGATTGTACGTTTTCCTGAAATCAATCGAACCAAAAGCGAGTGACAAAACCAGGGGGGGAACAGAACAGTGGGGTAGGAGGACACAGGGATCAGAGCTGTCGGTCCGTAGACCAGTTTATTTGTCTTCCGCAGGGAGAGATAGGGAGAGAGCGAGAGAGCACAAATAGCACAAATAAAATGAAAGATCTTCCCCCGTCCCCCTCACGGGTTCAGGCTACAAAACAATAAGTCAAAATAATAAACTAAACTAAAATAGCCCTTTCGACAAAACACGATTCACAGGTTACATGTTTCTCTCTGTCTCTCCCTCTCTCTCTCTCTCTTTCTCTCTTCCTCTCCCTCTCTCTCCCTCTCTCTCCCTCTCAGTGTTCGCTCCCGGTTCCAGACATCTACTGAGAGAGCAGAGCGGTGTTAAGCACACAGGTACATTAAGACAATGCCACACAGCTGTGTGCCCTGGCTGTCCTGCTTGTATAAATCGATGCCTTCCACAGCCAGTTAATAGAAGTCAACAGAAAATAGCAGTACACAAATATCACTGACAACTACTATAATGCCAGGACAAAAAAGAAGAAGATGATGAGGAAATGCAGATAAAATTGTATAAAGTGCAGTTTCATAGAGGGATAGAGTGCGATTGAAGCAACGAGCAGAGAAGCCACTAGCATGTCAGACTTTTCCAGCCATGGGAGACGGCCCACGGCCGCACAGCCTGCAGCGCAGGTCTCATATCAAGGTCAAGAAGGCGAGGGCAGTTAGGGACAGGGCGTCCCGGACGTCCCCTTCTTCCAGCGGGCATCCATCTGTAAAGAACAGCCACACTCTAAAATTCTGCTTATCTTAACAACGCACAACAATTACACCATAGCGTTAACTCTTTGCTTTAAATTGGCGTTACAGTTTCATTTTTTCACTTTTGTGTGGGATAGATCGAAATAAAAAATAAAAAAGCAGACCGATCTAGGTCAGTCAGGGAGCAGACTTCTAAAAATAATTTGTGTGTTGATGTGAGGGCCAGACTCCTCCAACGACAAGCCTTCCCTGACCATGCCTTGTAATTGGGAAAAAATAAAGGTCGAAATTACATGTTTATTTTCGACAACAATTTTGAGAGAGAGAGACCGATAGAGAGAGAGAGAGACAGAGAGAGAGAGAGAGAGAGAGAGAGAGACAGCGCGAGACAGAGAGAGAGAGAGACAGAGAGAGACAGAGAGAGACAGAGAGAGAGACCCACAAGGGAACTGAAAGCCCAGACGGGCTGCGAGAGGATATTATACTTTGTTGACTTATTTATCGGTTTATTTATTTACTTGATGCGTGCGGTCAAGCCTCCTGCTTTTATACGTTATAAAGCTGCCACAGTTTGTTCGGCACAGACGGAGCGTCCTCCTCTGAGTTCAGTTTTGCTCTGCTCCACTCCTGACCCCCGCTCCTCTCGTCTCCGGCTTTGATCATCAGACCACACGGGTGTTCAGGAGCAGGCCTCCCTCCCGTTACAGGACTGGACTAAACCCACTGTAGCCTAAACATCCAATCCCCTGAGGCCTTGGGCTACTCTCTCTCTCTCTCTGTCTATCCCCCTGTCTTGTCTCTCCACGCTTTGTTAGGGTCTCAGCCCACCCGCCCATCCCCCGTTGAAAAACTCTAACACACAAACGGAATCATCTCAGCGTTTATTATATTTTCCAGAGAACCGGTAGTTCTTGTAATGAAGTGTGACTTACATCAGAGCCTTCCTCGTGCCAGGTATGGTGATGCTACATCAGCTTAAAAGACACTGCTAAATATCAAACAATCAACTGTTGTCGGTCGGTCGGCAAACTGTTCTCCAGTTACGTCAAAGATTTCAGCAGTAGCTAAGGTTGAAAATGTTGCTATGGAGTTTTCCTATTAGTTGCAGTGGCGGCTGGTGAAATTTCAGTTGGTTGGGGCTATACCATAGAACCCTCCCCCCCTCAAACCTCCACACATACACAACCACACTGCTCACCTACCTCCACCTTTACACACCCGTGTAGCACCTCGACCTGTAACCAGGCACATACCAAAAGCCACTTTTCGGAATAATTATGCACAATTTAAATGTGACTTATCAATCAACAAATATAAGTAAGGTACGCTATATCCCATTTAACTTATCAAAAAATACTAAAAGTTATAATTTAACTGTAAACATTCCAGCTGAATCAAAACGCTGGTACCGCCAACGATGTTTCGCCTTCGGCTTCTCCACCAAACTTCTCTTTTTGAAAAGGGTTTTGCCTCAACGACCCAACGCTGTTCAGAGCTAAAGCAGCATCGAGTCTGAGATGAAGGTGCCATCATTGACTTCAACTAACTCTATTTGAAACTGAGCTAGCTAGAAAGCGAGCTAGCTAGAGACTATTAGTGACGTGACTGTGCCGTGTACTGCCTCCCTGTCTCTGTTTACTCATACAAGCTTGTCTGCATCACTCCTGCTTCAAACCTATTTTTTGTTCTGTAGTAACCACATGGTAATGGGGATCCATACATTGACATCTAGCAGTTACAGTGGGTACTGCATCTTAGTGCATTAGTAGTGCTTAGTGCTATTGTAGTCAAATTACAGTCAGTCCTCCACGGGCGTCAATTTCACCGGCCTTAATGGATCATAAAACATATTTTATTGCAGATAATCTACATTTATAAACATTATATTCATAATCTCAACAAAAACATTTACAAGATAAAAAAGCCAAGTTACTCACATATACAAAGCATATTCTCTGTACATCTGTAAAATACAATTCCTAAATTCGGTCTGGATACCAAATTTTTAATCGAAATGATACCTATAATTACAAGTTACAACTAAACGTTCATCAATATATTTCACAGAAACTTAAACTGAGCAAGCACTGTTCCAAAGCAATGCTTCCCACATTTCCCTACATTTGTAACTTGGTCTAGTGTTTCTTCATCTTATCGGCTAGTAAGTAGTCCATCTCAAGAGAATGTAGTATTTGTGTGTGTGTGTGGGTGTGCTCAATATGTGCAATCTTGCCATCAGAAGTCTGTGATGAAGGTTTGATGGAGTGCTTGTGATATGTAAAGAAATATTTTCAAGTTATACACTATTTATTTGAAGAAATCTTCAACATTTTCTCCTCATACTGCATATACAGTATGTTGGCATTACATGAAAAGTCTAAGTAAGTGCATTTTTAACTGCATCAATTTATAATATATTCAAGTAGGACTTTTAGCAAACGTTGTTTTAGTAAAGTTATTGCAAATAATAATAGCACATCAAGTAGCTACATGGTATTACATTCATTACAGAATAAAACAACATATTTCTGTAATTATTATGAGGCAAACCCCATGGTCCTTATACGTATGTGTTCATAATAACGACGTGTTGTTCTGGATGGTTGGTCCTTTGTTCACAGTATTGTTTGAAACTGGTATGTGTGTGTAATTCTTTACATTTAAGGTACTGTATATGAAGTATGCGTTTATGGGTGATGGTGCTCATGTTAAACACTGTAAGTGTCAGAAATGTATGTCATGTTTTAGAACGTCTAAGATTGTGAGCATTGTGAGCATTGTTATTTTAAACTGTAGACATGGGAAGCCATCCTTCTCACTTTAAATCCACTACGCATAAGTTCGCAATGCATGTCATGAGTGCCAAGTCCTCCATTGGAAGGGAATACAGCGAGCAGTAGATAGCCAGCTAACAGTATAGTTATGCCACTGGAAAGCTAGCGCTTATGTTAATGAATCACCTAAAGCGTAGCTAGCTAGCTAGGTTGTAAACCAAGTAGCTAATGTAGGTATCCACCCTGTTTAGGTTAATGATGGCATATATCACTGGCTAGCTAACTACCCTTCGGTAGAAGGTGAACTGCTGGTAGCCAGCTGTCTGAATGAAACAGGGCAGATGCAGCTTTCTAGCTGACTACACCTATGACTTAATGGTTTAAAAGTATACATTTAATTCAGGGATTTAGGGCCTACCTTGTAGTTATCGTAGCTATTTGAGCCATTACTGCAGGGTTACTCAAATCACGTTCAATGTGGGCTGAGTATTGTTGTTTTTCCACCTGCCCTTTACCTGGGAATCAGGCATGAAGACACTCTGGTCAATTAATTGCACTAATTGTTCAATTACCTACCTGAGAGAAAAGAAAACCAGAACCGAATTTGGATTTGTGGGTCAGATTTGAGGAACCCTGGACTATTGGATAGTATTAGATAGCAAACAAGCTACTTTCCACAGAAAAGCAATAAGGCATCTTTAACGTTTTGTTCTATTGGCTGAAATCACATGTGCACTTTCTTTTCAGTGTTGCTAGATACATGGAAATTATTACTCAAAATATTACTCAAAATCCCTCATCTTCAACTGACTCCCATACAAATGTCTTAAGACTTCCCCCATGTGCTCTTTTAATATCCCCCAATCTGTCAGTCACTCCCATACATTTGCTTTGAAATTTCCCCCATACATTTTTCAAAATTCCTACATTTGGGAATATCCCCCAGTTTGGCAACCCTGATCCTTTTATGTAAAAAATATTTGTGTCGCCTGTGTGTGCTGCAATTGACAACTATGAACAGATGGTGTTGTTGGTAGAAGTAGATCTGAACAAATGATGTTATTGGATGAAATAGGTATTGGCCAATGGGGAAAATTAATAATTTGAGGCATGGAGCATTTCTGATGATTGAATCAGCAGGAAAATTAAGAAGGGGAAGCAGAACATGAAAAAGCAGTAGAAGATGACGATAAGGACAAAACACAAAATAACCCGAGTTTAGGGCTTTAGTTTGTGGCCGTGTGAGGCTGTATTCAAATTCCGTGTGTTTACATGAGATCAGAGGGTGCAGAAGTTAATGTTTGTAAGGACTGAGAGTCTGTGGCCATTGTAGTTATTTCTGTGGGAGACCCTGAAAAGCGCCAAACCCTCGGTGCTGTATAGATATAGAGTATGCCCTGCCAACCCATAACTTGACGGATGGCATACCTGCCATCCCAATATTGAATTAAAATACTTACAAAATGATAAATAAATAATAACTACAAAAAATTGGGGGAAAAAATACTTTTTTTTGAGAATGGCTTGGACTGCCAAATGGGGCCGCACCCGAGCCAGTATGCTGTGTTTCTCTTTCAGCTGAGTTTATTCATGGAGATGAACAAAAAAACAAACAGGAATGGAAGAAAATGTAACAAAATAGATATAATACTTCATAAATAACTATCAATGATACAAACAAAATGCAATCCATATTACTTAGCACAAGAGACGTGTGGGATGAGAACACACTTCTTTAAGAACACCACATGAGTACCTTTTCCCATCATTCATGAATGAATCCTCTCAAATCCATAGGGGATCGTTTCTGTGCATGACCACAGTTGTTCCTAAAGCAGAAGAACATACAGTCTGGTTGATTCCAGTCCACATTTAAGGAGAGGCAATTACTGGGAATGCATAAGAGAATAAAGTAGGTGTTGTTTATTTGAAAGATGAATCACTGGGAGGGACCTGTTAACAGTGGTTACATAATTGACGAAATGAAAAAGAGAAACACTGTAAAACCCAAGAGGTCATTTCTGAAACTTGAAGATTGTTTTACTTGTTCCGTTTGGAACGTCTGAGGCTAGACATTAGACACTGGTGATGGCTTCGGTTTAAGAGGTGCATATTGGCAATGGAATGGTAATAAATATATTGTAAACGATCATGTCTGAATGCGTGCGGGCGCGCCTCATTTAAACCTTAGTCAACTTAAACGCAGTAAACCCCCTAATGAACCCTCACACTGCAGCGAATTTTCACTTTTGAACATTGCTGTTTAATTTCAGTGTTGACTCGAGAATATTCTGACATTGTGGAATGCAGAAAAGTTTTTGGTTGACTGTGATACTAATTATCAACGGTTGACAAGACGTTAACACAGAAAAACATCTCCGTTGACCGTTTACCAAATGTATTGTAAATGATTGTCTATTTAACTTGATTTCATATAGATTTTTCGATAAGCATCCGGTAAAAATGAGCAGGAGTGACAAAACAGACACCAAGATGGAAAAATAACACCGAAGACACACATCACAGACTGAGAAGAAACTGGAAAAAACTCCATTGAGTGGAGTCCGGAGTCTGGGGATATCAATCAATAAAACCACAAGCACAAATAAGCATCACGTTTAAAATACAGCAATCTTTTTTTCTCTTTCCTTTACAGTGTGGTCAGAATAGTAACTGCAGTGAAGAATACTATTCAAAGATAAATATTTCAAACAGTTAAGGAGAATATTTTAAAGATCAATGTGTCCTTTGAGCATTTAAATATAAATGTTTTCCAGAAGGTGGTAATAAAAACGATTTCATTCATGTTACAAAAACGTTGTTTATCTCTGATTTTTTTGTTATGGCTAAATCCATATATTAAATTTAAATGATATTGAGTAAAATCGGATTTAGAGCGATTAAATATGCATACAAAGATACACGAATCATCAAGAAAATGGTTATAAAAACAGTATCAGAGTCTTTTGTTCGTAAATGATATACACCTACTACATGCGTGTTCTTTCTCTGTACATTATTTAATGTAACACCAATACAGCTTCAAATTCTTGTATATTTTCAAAAATTAATTGCAGAATAGTCAAATTGAGAACATATCATTCTGATGTAGAGAAACTCATATAAAAACAGTAAAAGCACTTTACATGAATTATGTAGAGGTCAATATTCCATGAAAAGCCGACATAATTAATAAAATGGCTCCATACATTTCAGCTCTCCTAAGTAGGTTACTTAAACCACAGCTTCTTAAATGTGACACTTTAAAAAAAGAAATTTTAAAAGACGCGGCTAAAGATGTTAAATACCAAATGTGACGAGATTTCTAACTTCATCTGTAAATGCTGTTTTTTTTAATTAGTCGGGCTCGACTTGGAAGAAAAAAACCTTTTAGAAGACATACTTCCTTAATCAGTTCAATCGTTCAAGTTAAACTCGTGGTCGGAATTCCTATTTAGTTTTTAGTGATTAGCCTATTATTTCTTATTTTGCTTAATCCTTTATTGCTCTCTTTCTCTTTCTGTTCCGTACATTGTAATCGTTTTAAACATCAATTAAGGTCTACAAAAGCAGTTAAGGGCGTTTTTATAGAATTAGAAACAGAGTGAGGTTAAAAAACCAAACAATAAAATCTCAAACAGAAACCGCAATGCTACCCGTCTTAATTTTGCCGGATTTATTTATGTGGGTTACTTGCTCCTCTTCTACCCCCCTGGATTTGAAACAATCTCGAATAAATTGAAATAAACGAATTTTGTACAAGAGTCCTATTATTATTTTATTTTTTGTCAAGGATGCCGCTGAAGATACGACAGTACAGCTGTCCTACTACTACTGCTGCTGCTGATTCTAGCCTACTACTGCCACTTGTATTTACATGTTGATTTATCTAGTTAGTTATTTCATATCCAATGGTATTCCCAAGGCTATACCATTTCTAGATGGTTACTACTACTACTACTAATAATAACAATAATACTAACAACAATAACAATCATAATATAATTGTTAACATATTACCAAACAACTTTAAAACCGTGTGTGTTAAAACAGAATTTACTTTAACTGTTCATGACAGTCCGATAAGTGAAATGCAACATGGTCCTACTTGTTCTGAAATAAAACTGTTCTTACTGGGGATGGAAAGAATTCTTAATGCGGGCGATGTGTTTGTAGACATTATGCCTCTTAAGTCTTTTCACGTGGAGGATTGTAGGCGAGGAAAAGGCACATGGAGTGGGCCTATTATAACATTATAGCATAATTATATTATTGTAATATTAATAGTACCTGGGCGTGTGTATGGGTAAGTATGTTTCTGGCGTAGCTTAATTGCAGGAAGAACTACGTGAACGCAAGAAAGGATTCACGGTAGCCGTGAGTGTTCTTTCATACCCCAGACAACAGAATTGTTATTTTATCTTATCATTCATATTTATAATGTGTTTGTCCATTACTACATGCGTATAGACTTGTGTGTGTGTGTGTGTGTGTGTTTTAGGGGTTGGGCAAATCTGAGTGGAGTTTCTTTCCAGTCTCCTCCGCCCCCTCTACTGTCCCTCATCTCTTTTTTACTTTATTGCTCCTTGGCGGTTCTTCAAAGCGCCCGTACCCTGTAATTAGTAGGCGGGCTCTATGTCTCTCATAGAGGTTCCTTCGCTCGTGCCGGAGTTATTCCAAACTGTCCCTGGACCGTGAGCTGAGATCCCCTCTGTCTTTACCTAGAGTTCTTGGGATTTGATTCTCAGGGATGGCTGCGTCTATTTTGGAGGTATGGAAGTCGTTGAGCGTTCTTGTGTGTTTTGCTGGTTTTTACTGTAATGTCAAATAGCTTCATCCGATGTTCTCTCGTTGTTTGTGTTGTTTTATATTGAAACATAAACGACGGAACATGGGTATTGGTACGCGTCTATCACTGTCTGTCTTTTGAGTAGCCTCTATGCAGCATATTCGTCCGTCTTCCTCAGCCTGTTACAAAATAAGTTTGCTTTCTCTATCGGTTTAATATGCAATGCTATCAAAATCCATGTGGATCCATAGGGGAAGTTCAAACAGGGAGAACAGTAGAGCAAACCGTCGCCTTCGGCGCCAGTGATGTTACCATTTAGTTCGGATGCGTGAGGTGTTGTGAACTTGTAGACGTTTCTTCATGAAGATATGTTCACTCGTTTTCTTCTCACTATACGCTCCATAACACCATTTGCACGCAAATACAAACGACAGCGGGTCCCCCAGACCTCGTATAGGCTCTGCTCTACAACCAACCACATGCTACCTCGTACTCCCCCTTTTTGTGTACAGCATGCAGCGTTTCTTATGGCCTTTCATAGGAAACGATTAGACATAGCGGAATAATTCCAAGAAATGCACAAGTGGCGTTCGTTCATTGACCGTGAGACCCGGCTGACGAGAAACGGAATCACTTCGTGTTAGGTTTAAAGATGAAAAAACAAGAGTGGCCAGGTGAACTCCACTCGCCACTCGCAGGCATTGTCTTGAACATGCAGCGAGGACTTCCCGTCTTCTCCAACATCCCATATTTCCTAATAATTAGCTTTTATGTAGTCATAGACTGATAAGTACCTGTAAAGCTTTGAGCTTTGATGTGTGTCCTATTAGGGAAGTCTTTTGCTCTCTATCCCCTTGAGCAATTGTGGTGGGCACCGCTGCACAATTAAGTCTGAAAAATAAATTGGGATACAAGAGTGAAAAATCAACGCAGCTGCGGTGTGCTGAAACTGTTATTTTAATGCTCTTCCGTACCGACTTTTATAGGTGTACATTTAGTTTAAAGAAATGTAGCTGGGCAAGAGCCTAACCTTCACAATCGTCCAACTTGTCAGGTAATTGCCTGTGAACTTTGTGTAACCTCTGAAACTGGAAGTCTCGGGTCTTTTTAAGAGGGATGAAATGTGATCGGTGGTGCACTCTCTGTGATATACTATTATAGTCAATTTATACTTTCAGTTGTTCATTAAATAAGGTGTGCTCTGAGCTGAAGCCGCACGAGCCAAATATTGCAAAGAGTAGCCTAATCTACGATATTAGACGCTATGGGCCTACATGACCCAGGCCAAATTATTGCATATTTTTTCAAGCAAACACCATGACATTTTCCGTTTCTCAATCTGTCAGAGACCACCCTTTAAAAAACATACAATACATACAATTTCAAACGTAAAACCCGGAAATAGAAAACCAGTCAAATGATTTGCATTTAGAAACACGGTAAAATCAATCTACAGATAAAAACGAGTTGTACAGCCAGAGATACCCAATGCTCTCACAATTACAGCATTACATTTCCACAGCTCATCCAAAGAAGGAGCAAAAAGGAAGTAAAGCACATGCGGAAAGGGCTTTGAATGCAAGCATTACCGACAAGTTAAACCCTGCCGTTTAGCTCTGTAATGGGGTGTAATTAACCTGGAAATGGGAGCTAAAGCAACAGGATACGCCATGTCGACCGCAGGCGCTTAGCAGGAATGAGGGGGAGATCAATGCCAAGCCCCTGAGTCTCCCAAAGCCTGTTCCTCGGAGCCCGTCATCAATTCGCTCAAAGGAAATGGAAATAAAAGCGTATAACACAGACTCAGAACGTTTCTCGCTTCATGGGAGTGAAAAGAATAACAATAGAAAGCTGATGTCTTCTGTGTGTTTCTTCTTTGTGTGTCCTGGCAAATGTGCACTCGCGCTTGGTGTCTCCAAAAATAACCAGAGAGCGTTCGGGTTCGTGCGTAAAGAGCCATACATGTTCCACTAGTTGGATGCATACTTTTGGAATGAGAAATATTTAAGTTGCCGAAAAACCCTACAGTTTGTTGAAGATGTAAGATATAAGAGTGCACATTTTCTAAATATGCATATTGTCTAAATGTCAAACCGTAACGTAGGGTACGTGTACCATCCATCTTACTGTTACATGTCTGCTATCCATATTTACACTTTTACAGTTATTATAACAGTACATATAATATCTCAGTTATATGCTGATAACCTGTAGGACTCTAGTAACCAGAAAGACAGTGCTTTCAATAAACAATGCCAGTCACCTGACACGCGCGGCGCCACGAGACTTTGCGTTGTTAGAAGAACGCGTTTTGTTGACCCTTGATGGTATCCAAATCTAATGTCAGGAGGGAAATAAACCACTCAAAGAAACCAAGACGCATTCCCCATTGAAGACCAGTGGCGGTGGCGCTGATTAAATTAACAACCTCCCTTTGCCTTTTCTGTTTATGCGCTTAAATGTCATTTGTGGCGACGGTCGGGGTAGACCGGGGAAACTCCAGTTGAAATGATGGTTGAAATGTGTTTAATGTTTGATTGTGATGAGATTCATTAAGCACTGCAATCGTGAATAGTAAAGTGAAATAAATGGGCAATTACAGAAGCCTATCAGCCTGTAAGATAAACACGCTTTACCCAAATCAGTGGCATTTGCAAGGTTTGCACAATGACCTGTAGAGTGAAAATAAAATTATTAATATTATATACGACAAAATACGCGCTAAAGCTCCATATACCGTTACAGTAATAACAATAACAATGAAATAATTGTCAGCAACCTCATCGTCGTCATTTTTGATGTATATATATATATATATATATATATTCTATATGTTATATTTTAATTATTGCAACAAATAATTATTTGAAATGTCACAACCAATTGCAAGAATTACTGGAATAACAAGGTCCATTGCCAACTTATGTTTCACAATAAATTCATAGTTAGGTATGCTGCTGGCTTGGAGCAGGCCGACATGGACGCAGATTGTTAAACTGTTAAAAAACGCACACCCCATAGTAAACTGTATCCTAATGTATGTGAATAGTGGTACTGTAGCCTTGGTTTTCAGGACAATATGTCATTGTTGGATATGACATAGTGACAGTCTCAGATGTCATAGCAACTAAGGGACACAACCGTCTCCAACTGACTAACATTCTTCATTTCACTGTTGTGTGACCAGCAGAAAGTGGCATTGTCTCCGTAAAAAGTAATGGTCTGGAGTTGGAATGACGTTAAAAGTGTTATGGCCATCTTGATTCTTCGGACCGAGTTTAAACATTGCGCCAATGATGTTTTTCATTGAGAATGTAATAATTTTAAAGATAAGTTGTTCGTCGTTAAAGCTTTCAACATAATTATGATAAGACACAATAGGTCATATTTAAATACAACACAGCCTTATTGTATGAGCATTATTGCAACACATTCACCAAAAAAACAAACAAACACCAGGCAGGCCACAACATAGGACTCCCCAATCATACCAGCATAATTGACTTGTTTTGTTGCTATTTCACCATAAACTGAAATGGCTCCTGTCTTTGTGCATCCAGGGGTTATTTACAGTAATGGCACGTAACACACACAAACAAAGGCAGCCAGAAATATTTGAAATGCTTATTGTTTTTCTATAAAAAAAAGTTGCGTAGCTTTGCCCTCTTTTGTTACTGAGAAAGAGACAGGGTTCCAGTGAGGCAGGCCACAGGGTTTTGATTAGCATTAATACTGGCACGGTGGCAGGGGTCCCTTCAGTCTCAGTTGTACTGGCACAGTGGCAGTGGGCCATTCAGTCTCAGTCGTACTGACACAGTGGCCCATTCAGTCTCAGTCGTACTGACACAGTGGACCATTCAGTCTCAGTCGTACTGACACAGTGGCAGGGGTCCATTCAGTCTCAGTCGTACTGACACAGTGGCAGGGGTCCCTTCAGTCTCAGTCGTACTGACACAGTGGCAGGGGTCCCTTCAGTCTCAGTCATACTGACACAGTGGCAGTGACCCATTCAGTCTCAGTCGTACTGACACAGTGGCCCATTCAGTCTCAGTCGTACTGACACAGTGGCAGGGGTCCCTTCAGTCTCAGTCGTACTGACACAGTGGCAGTGACCCATTCAGTCTCAGTCGTACTGACACAGTGGCAGGGGTCCCTTCAGTCTCAGTCGTACTGACACAGTGGCAGGGGTCCCTTCAGTCTCAGTCGTACTGACACAGTGGCAGTGACCCATTCAGTCTCAGTCGTACTGACACAGTGGCAGGGATCTCTTCAGTGTTAGTTTTCTCTTGGTTTTCCCTGCAGGAGGAGGCCCGATATGGGTCCAGTCCTTTGGCGATGCTGACTGCCACTTGCAACAAGTTTGGCAGCACCAGCCCCGTGAGGGACTCGGCCACGCCTGGCAAGGCAGGCAGCACGGCACCAGGGAAGAAGACCTACAGCCTGACATCTGACCTCCAGGCACCGAAGAACGGGAGAGGCAGCGAAGGCCTGGCGGATTCCTACACGGGCTCCTTCAGCACGGGCGGTGGTCTCCTCACCCCCTCCGGCAGCCCCCCTCCACAGGGGGGAGGCTACGCCTCTGAGTACAACCCCTTCTCCCACTCTTTCCAGACATCCTCCGGCTCCCAGGACCCCTCGCTGCTGGTGTCCAAGGCACACGCCACGACCGACTGCCTGACCAGCGTCTACACCTCCCTGGACATGGCGCACCCCTACGGGTCCTGGTACAAGGCAGGGATCCACCCCGGCATCACGGCCGCACCGGCCAATGCCACCTCCTCTTGGTGGGACGTACACCCCAACTCCAACTGGCTGAGCGCGGCGCAGAACCAGCCCGATGGCCTGCAGTCCTCCCTGCAGCCCGTGCCTCCGCAGGCCTCGCTCAGCCCCCAGCTGCCGAGCTACGGCTCCGACTTCACCTCGCTCAATCCCGCCCCTTACCCCACCGTGGGCCTGGGCTCCTCCTCTCACCTGCTGCAATCCTCCCAGCACATGCTGCCCCAGGACCTGTACAAGCCCAAGCCGGTGCCCAGCGGGGGCCTGATGGAGAGCCCGATAGGGCTGAAGCCCACGCGCGCGTCCGGAGGGTACGGAGGAGGCGGCGCTCCGGGCCGCTCCTCCTGCGACTGCCCCAACTGCCAGGAGCTGGAGAGGCTGGGGGCGTCGGCGGCCTCCCTGCGCAAGAAGCCGGTGCACAGCTGCCACATCCCCGGCTGCGGCAAGGTGTACGGCAAGGCCTCCCACCTGAAGGCGCACCTGCGCTGGCACACGGGCGAGCGGCCCTTCGTCTGCAACTGGCTGTTCTGCGGCAAGCGCTTCACCCGCTCCGACGAGCTGGAGCGGCACGTG
The DNA here is from genome assembly GCA_029706075.1 of Aldrovandia affinis. Lineage (NCBI taxonomy): Eukaryota > Metazoa > Chordata > Actinopteri > Notacanthiformes > Halosauridae > Aldrovandia > Aldrovandia affinis. The sequence goes on along the minus strand of JAINUG010000074.1, from coordinate 358,461 downwards.
CGCACCCACACGCGCGAGAAGAAGTTCACCTGCCTGCTGTGCAACAAGCGCTTCACCCGCAGCGACCACCTGAGCAAGCACCAGAAGACCCACACCGAGGCGTCGCTGCCGGGTAAGGTCGGGCCGGGCGAGGGAGAGGCGGACCCCCGGGGTGAGGACGCCGTCGACCCCGCCCCCGCCGCGCCTGGAAACGCGGTCACAGACCCCACCGCCAACGGGGAGGAGAAGACTGGCGCGGGCAACGGGGTGGAGGTGGGCAGCGGGCTGCTGGAGATCTGACCTCTCCCGCTGCGCCCACCTGGCCTTATGCTAGATCGGCCGTTCTATTGGTGCTAATCGAAATCATCTGTTAATGTGGCAGCAGAGCCCGTGGCGTTTTAAAGACAGAGCATCGTCTGTCCTCTTCCCAGTGCTGGGAATGGTTTAGGGATTGTTGCTGAGGGTCACGCTGACAGTGAATCCCAGCAGATACTCACTGGAATATGGTTATGTTTAATCTTTCCCATCAAGTTGTAATAAGTGTTCTTCGATTTGACAGCTTTTTGCCTTTACACCATAGTTTGCCAAATGAACATAAGGTCACTTGTTTTGCGTATTGAAGAGATGTTTCAGGAACAGTAAGTAATCACAGCTTAAGTAACGTAACCTGGCAAATAGCTCTGGCTAGTATTGCGTATACAGAAATGCTAGTTAAACTTCCAGTAGTCAAACTGATTTGGTAACTAGATTCTCTTAGTTGTCAAGTTTTTATTCATATACATGTGGTGTGTCTGCCTGTGTTTTTATGGGTAGGCTTTCTTGTATGTTTTATTTAATTTGTTCTTATGAAAAAAATCTAATTTATGCCTTAAATTATGAAAAATGCTGCCTGTATTTGAAATTGAACAATCCTTTGCAATTTACAGGCATTGCTTAATTTGATGGTGTGATAATGGTAGCAGGCCATTTTTAAACTCAGTAAATTAAGATGTTTTCTTTAATTTTATTATTTATTAAATTGTTTTGAAGTAATAGTTAATTTTATAGTAATGCAGGTACTTAAGTGGGATTTTATTTATATATCTTGGAGTTTAGTTCTATCTTAAAGCTACCATACTTTATTATTTTCTAATGATGTCATTTTATTCAGATATGGAGTTGAAATATTTGTTATCCTCCATTGTCATTTTTGTTTGTTAAACCTTTCTTTTATTTAAATACTATTTTAATAAACCATTCAAGAGTGTATATACAATGCTTCACTGATGTAATGAATACATTGTAAAGTGTATTTATTTGACTTATTTGTACTTTTTTAAATCTCACCTGTAACCTTTTTACCCAAAAAACAACCCACTATGTAATACTAGTAATGATGATCACCTTGACAACAATAAGAATAACAGTCAAGTCCTGAAGCCAAATGGTTTGTGTAAGCTATTGGTTGCAAAAAAGTGCTAATGATTTGTAGAGATAATGTAATTATGAGAAATGCTTTGATTTTTCTTTAAAAAAAACATGCCAAATGTGTCTCATATCTCATAAGGAGATGTGGTTGACTGTGTTGTATGAGAGATGTAGTCGCATTGTTGCAGAAATGAAGTTACATAATCATATAATTTGTGTAATGTGATGTTTCTTTTGCAGTGCTATATCACATTAAAAGTACACCAGAGGCTATCAACTTCTGAGAGAGGTGCAAGCAGAAACAACGAGCTATGCATAGGTTTTATTGCCAGTACCATGGGGACATGGCTGACCTGTTGGATAGAAGTGTATGCAGCCATCTGGTGCTGAAGTAAAGAAATGCTTTATTTACTATCTTCATTTGTGTCTGCTGTCTGTTCTGTCTGTGGATTTAAGCACCCATTGCAAAACCTTTCTCCTCACAACAACATTTTCGTTCAGTTCAGTAGCATACCATTACCGCATTACCAGACCTGGGTCAAACACTTCATGAGAAATGCTTTAACCCTTTGGACTGTGGTAAAATTCCTGTACTCCCTTCGAGAAATGCCTACTCTCATCTGTATTCAGAATAAAATCTTCTTTCTGAACAAACTGGTATGTTCTGGTTTGTAAGGTGTTTCCTAAAAGATTCACAAGGATCTGCAGGAGTGTTTTCAATTTGTATTGCCATGTAAAGAGTGAACACACATCCGACCTAGGTCTGATACATACTTGTAAAACAATGGTGTATGGGGGGGGATACAGATGGAGGGCAATCTATTTTAGAATAATGTATGCTTCAAAAAAGCCTGTTCTGAGGTGGTTTACGTATGAATGTCCTTTAAAAACAGCATGGCTAACTGGAGAGGAGCCTGATGTTAATACCTACACACTGTTTACCCTGTTTACCCTACAAATGTAGAAATGTATAGTACTATATGAGGAGAATCTTTGAAGAGAAAAAAAATTCTCACAAAACTGAGTTTTACAAACGAGGCCATCACATTTTAGGGCCTCTCTGTTATACACCGTAGGTCGGAAATGGAACGAAAACAACATCAACCTGTCATGTTACAGGTCCTTGGACGTGCAAACTGGGCTCATAAAAGATGTGGGTTAAATGTGGGTTATCGCGCTGTTCCGGGGCACTAAAATAAGCAGTGATTCGGGAGAGGATGCCCGGGCGCTGTTTGGACAGCAAGCACAGTCACAGTACAAATATTTGGTCTCCACTCCACACCCAGACCCTCCACAGAGAGCCAAACTACATAAGTCTCGACTAAATCCCTCAACCACTTTCACCCCCCATCATCCTCCTCTCGTCCTCTCTCCATTCTTGTCAGACTTTTTTCGACATCTCCCTCTTCCCCTCTCGAGTTCTCTCTTTCCCCCACTTTTTTTCTCATTTTCCCTCTCTTAAAGCTTCTTAACCCCCTCTTTTCTCTCCCTCCTCCTGCCAAATTCCCCTCTCTCCCTCCCTCCCTCCCTCCCTCCCTCTCTTACCTGACCAAGTGGCTTAATTATGCTTTGTGGTACAAACAAAGCAGGCCTCAGAGATGAACTCCCAGTCAACACAATGACCCCTTTGAGGCCCACACTGTAGTTACACTCAAGGCAATTACTCCACTCCACAGTCTGAGAGGGACAATTACTCCTGCCCCTGTCTCAACAAAGTGGGGAGGGGGGGATGGGTAGAGCTGCATTGTTATATGACTTGTACCTGAAAAGGTGTTCACAAAAAGAACTTCAAATAAGACATGAAAAAGGAGGTGGGCTACAGGTAGAGGCAATCGTTTTTAAAAGGAGCCTTTTGTGTTGACATGTTTTGAGATTCTCAAAGGTAAAAGGAAATCACAGAACTATGTGATGAAAAAGGCAATGAAGTGAAATTCCTGCCATTAAAGAAATGCACCTGGATGCTGGAACTGAAGGGAGAGGGCGGAGGAGAGTAAAGCAGCTGGTTACTTTTTCCACGTTATCACTGTTACCTGTGTTGTGGCATTGTGGGAAAGAGTGCATAGCTTTACTCTCCTGTAGTTGGAGTCTGTTAGTCTGCACCGTATTACCTTTGGGCATGTGTCTTCACACTGATGATTATCAATCACTGGTTTAGGAGGACAATTTTTTCTCTAGCATCTAGCAGAAAATAAGATTAAAGGAAATGTAGGAATTAGGAATATAAGGAAATGAACATAAATTGAGAAATGGAAAATGGAAAATTAATAATATAGTTAAATTCGAATTAAGAATAAAAGAAAATTGAGCATTTGACATTGGAGAGCGCTGTAGAATTCAACATCCATTCCTGTTTACGCTGGACCAACAGGGCACAAACAGTATATGCAAGGTGTGCCACCTGACAAACGAGAATGTGTTCATCGATTAAAATTTCAAATGGAGCTACGAGTACGAAGTTCTCTTCAGGTTCAAAACACACCATGAGCTGGTGAACCTCACTGTGTTACCTATTATAAACGTCCAAGCATTTATTTGACATGTTTGAATTATTCTCATATAGTCGTTATAGGCTCCCTCGTCGTTCTGAGACGAGAGGCCTTGCACTACGAAGAGACTCTACCCCCCCCACTGTACTCTGTACACTGTATTCCGAACTATTCCATTAAACTATTTCATTGCTTTAACTCTGCACTCGACGCAAGCGACCGTCAATACACCCGAGACGTAGCGTTCTAGGAGACCACTGTCTGCTATTTGTCAAGGTTTTTATTTTATTTTTTCGCTTGTACGGTAACAAGTGCCGATCCTGGCGAAGTGGGGTGGAGGAGATGGTGGGTGTCTTGCGGCACAAAAGACCTGTCCTAACCCCCGGCCAACCCCCCCACGCTACCCATGCTGCATGGTTCCAATTTAAGGGTTCTAATGAGCTGTAGTTGAGGTCAATTTATATAAAACGTCCCGGGGCCGACTCTGTCATCAGGGACTGACATGTTTACGGTGGTCTGAAGTGGGCGTGTGGTCGCCTGCGCGACATAAAAGGCAAATGGGGAATGGGTGGGGTGTGTCGGGGGGAGTGGGAATGGGGGGTAGGGGAGGGTCAGCGAGTGGCTTTTAACTTCCACTGCTGCTATTTTTCTCTCGTTTTTATACCGGCAGCGGCGGTAACCTTGTTTTATTTTTATTTTTTATTTCGAAAGCCAGGAAGAGTTAACGGTCGCTTCAAATGCAGCCATAAAAAGATAAATATATTCGGAGACACGTGAAAGAAGGAAAACCCAGGAGAAAACTGTTCCATATGTTCTCTGTGTCTCTTTCTTTTTGCGTTTAAGGGATTTCCCATCCATTAGCGATGGTGTAATATTACACATGGCATATAGGTTATATGATCGTATTTTAATAAAAACAAACACGAATGTCATTGAAAAACAAAATTATACAGATCAATTATACAGATTTAATTATCAAGTTAAATAATAACACGTCAGAAATCAAAACTCACACAGTTAAATGTGCCTATATAGTATATCAAATGTATTATATTGTAATTATTTGTGAAGTAGGTGGTTTGGAGTTAGTTTAGCTTTGTCCTTGCTCTTGGTCTTAAATCACTGAGATTTTCCTTGTACTGTTGACAAGCCGATGAAGTTTATGCTATTTGCAATGTAACCCCTAAACATACTGCTCTGGCATCTGCACCCTTTCTGGTTGTCACCTTCCCTCCATCTGGACGTCTGCAGTTTCACCCTCTCATTCCCAGCAGGTGAAAGAAGTAATCACAAAACAAAATGGAGAATGCACTTCATAAGGTCATTTTCTAACACTTGGATTCTCCTTTGCATTCACTTGTCGGCCAGGCTCAACTCCCTTCTCTGGTGTCCTTCGGACCAGGGCTTCCCAAATGAGCGAATACATTTTCGGTGACCCATGCCTTATTATTAAATGTAGCTAACATGTTTTCATGTGTTTAATTAAAATGGTTTACATAATGGAACTTAACAACAACTGTATGTACACTACAATTAATTCTGTGCATGCAAAACAAAATGCAGTGTTTCATTCGCCGAGTGTTAATGTCAGTGGAAAGTGCATATATGAATCAATTATTAATTATCGCTTTTATGTGTTTCACACAACCCAATCCCCCTGGGAATTACCCCCCTGTGTCCTTATGGCCAATTAACAAACTTTAGATTTAAGTTACATTTTTTCTTTCATTTCAGCTAGCAAAAATCATAGCCTTAAGTTTGAAATGCAAAAATCCTTATATTTGGTTAGCTTTGATATTCAAAGTTGGGGGAGAAGGTGCAATGTGGCTAAAGGGAATAGAGGGCTTGGTACACAGTAAGATTGATCCTTTCTTATTGTCGTGTATTTCTTTTGAGAGCGAGGTCTGTGAACGTGTGCAAGAATTAGGCTTTCATCCTATTCTGTCCGGCCTCAGAGAAGGGGCACAGGTACAATGGGCTGCACTGACTAAGCTGCTTTCTGGTTCGTGTGGCCAGACTTCCTCATGCCCCTGGGTGTAGGAGGGGGTGCAATTTAAAGTGGGACAAAGGCACAGGTGTCCACAGGTGTGACAGGACACTCTGTGGGGGGGGTCAGTCCGCCCGGGGGCATGGCAACAATAATAATGGCTATGCACAAGATGAGTTTTAAGATTGGGGAAGGGTGGGAGACTGATTTTAGCAGGCCTAAAGATTGAGAGGTCAGGAGAGGTCAGGCAGGGCCTACGAAGAGGGGGGCCACAATTCGATTTCGCCAGAAGAAGAGTGATTACAGCACAATGCCCTTGTTCGACAGTCCCCTTCAGCTTATCTCTCTCTTCACATGGCAATATCTGTTGGGCTGCTACTCTCTGAGGGGACTTACATTCTACCACACGCCCCTATTCCTTTTGTTGTGACTGTGGGACTTTATGGAAAGGCTGTGGGTGACTCTGTGCCCCTGTAAAAAGATAATTTGTTCCCCATTTAATGTTCTCCGGATGACAAATTGCTTCCAGAAAAAAAAAAATTGAAGGTCAGGATATCAGATGTGACACTTGGAAAATATACATCTACCCTCCTTATTTCTTTCAGATACGTGAATTGGCCGCACTACGTTCGAGAATGCAAGAGAGAAGGCGATGAAACGATGAAATTCACCCAGACTCGCATGTTTCTCCGCGTCCTGCAGGAGAAGCGAGGGGGAAATGTCTGTTCCTCCGCCAGCTCTATGCAGGACCCTAAGCGCTGTGCCACATTTTTCATGTCTTTTGATACGTGCTGTGATCCCCGAGCATCAATCTCAATCCAACCCAGGAGACGTTGCGCCAAAATGTTTGCAACATGTCGCTGCTGATTTAATTTTTTTTGTATGAAATGAAGCCCATTTTTAAACATTTACGCGTGTCACATCCTACAATACAGTAGCCTATATGAAATGCCTGAAGGGACATTGTCCCAGTAACATCATACTTAACCTCATGGAAACATACTGAAATGATCAGGACAATTTCCCACTCATTAAATTCCATATATATCAGTATCTCACACATAATTTACCTAGTTAAATGCAACAGGCAATTATAACCTCTTCTGCTTGATTTGTTCATCTATGACATATACATACATGTTAAAAATGCCCCTCTCAGTTCAATGTAACTTATATAGAGCAAACCCCATGCTTTGAATGTAAATCTAGATTGGGAGATTTTTATGGGAAAAAAACAAAAATGTTCATCCTCTAAAAATGCAGCTCATCATCAATTACATTTCAAATGTGGATGCAAGGTCCATGCGAATCCTTATCGTGGATTCAGAATGAACATCTCTAGTGATGAAACTTTGCTCTCTGCGTATGTCGGGCACCTTAGGGCACAAGTTCTGGGAATGCCCCGTTATCATTTCTTTTGGGACTTTTCGTGGCTTGTGCTGGGGGGTTGGGGGGTTCCTTTTGGGGATTGCGCACAAATTCAATTCAATTTACAAAAAACACACGTTATTGGTAGCCTTGACTTTTGTAAAGTGTAATTCAGCTGTATTTGTTTTTGTTGTGAGTTTGTTATTTTATATTTAACTGAATAATCAGTATATATATATATATATATACTTACATACAGTAATATAATATATACATATATACATAGACACTGATCTCTGTCACGGACTATGATTAATCTTACCACGTATTAATGCACATCTTGTAAGTCGCTCTGGATAAGAGCGTCTGCTAAATGACTAAAATGTACATGTAAATGTATACTAAAAACAGATCTCTTAAAAGGAAAGGTTTCGGGACAGTTATTGAATTAATCCTGATCTAATGTGTTCTTCGTAATGCATTGCTTGTGGTTTTTCAGTTTGTTTGAAGAGATATACAGTGTAGTGTCGGGCCCAGGAGAAATGCACAAGTCTGCTTTTAAAGCAGAAAAAAGTATCCATGATTCATAAATGAAACTGTTGGGTCATCGCAATCCTAGAAAGAATTCACACAAACACACAAACGGTATAGAGTGCGCGTATAGGGTTTCTCCTTCAAAAATGCTCACTATAAATAAGTGCCCTCTGGTATCTGATGGTGTTATGGTATTCTGATTGACGTGCTGCCCAAACCATCCTCATTTCGCTTTTTTTAATGCAAGCCACTAAAGACTTCCTAGGAACATTTTAAACAGCAAGGGATTTTAAGAGAGAAAGAGGGGGGGAGTGTGGTGGAAGAGGAAATACAGAACCAGGGAGAAGGGTGGAGGGGGTGGTGGGGTGGGCAGGGGTAATTAACAAAAAGCCTGCGTAAAGAGGAATGAAGCAGAGGCAAGAGCCGAGCGGGACTGGGATATAAAGGCAAAAAAGGAAGAATGGTACAGCGACAGACAGATCTGGATCGGCGGGGAGGCAGAGAAAGAGTGAGGGAGCGAGAGAGAGAGAGAGAGAGAGAGAGAGAGAGAGAGAGAGAGACAGAGGCAAGAGAGCGATTTGGGTTGGAAGAGAGAGAGAGACGCAGTTGGCAAGGTTGGGGCGGAGGAGTGTGGTGGTTCAGAAGTCCTCCAGCGCGAGGCGCCAGCGTGTCCGGCGGGGGCCCTGACCAAGAGCCGCTTCGCCCCCCCCAATCATGGCCGCAACCCCCCTCCACCCCTCAACACACCCGGCTGGCAGACAGCACGCTGCCGGGGCTGCTGCCGCTGCATGTTTATTTAATATCCTGAAGAAATTGAAATATCTCTGTGGGCTAACACACACACACACACACACATACACACTCACCACCGAAAAAATAAATAAATAAAATAAAATAATAATATTCTCTTGATGCACCGCCAAGTATAGAAGGAAAACCTCGCTCTCTCTTTTTTTTTCTGACAGAATGTTACAGAAAGCAGTGGGGAAAGGGGAAAATGCCTGACGTTGCACAAAACCGTCTGACTCCTTCGAGAGAGAGAGAGAGAGAGGGAGGGAGAACGCAAGCTTTTTAAAAAAAGTTGGAGTATTTTAACACACGGAGGTACCAAACCGTACCGACTTTGAATGTTTTTCATATTGCGCGGGTGTCTATATATTTTATCGGCATCCAGTGAGTATTTAATTGAACGGAGCATATGTTTATTACCAGCATGTATCTGGTATTTACAAGATTTTCATTTTGTACGAGAGTATGTATATGTGTATGAGAACCGGGGTTTGGATAGGAAGTAGGCCTCTGGCAGCACAAGAAACACAAGCACTCCAAAATAGATTGCTTTGTGCATATATGTCTGCGTGCGTGTGTCCGCAGGCGTGTGTGCATGCATGCGTGCTCAAACGTTTGTGTTTTTCTGTGTTAGCCTGTGAATTGTAGTGAGCAGAGGATCATAATGTGACAGTCCACATCCCTGAGCAGGGGCACACAACGTGCGCCTGGGTGTGTGTTTTAAATGTGCAAAAATGTACACGCAAGTATCACAGTTTGTGTGCGCACATAATGACTCTAATCATTACAGAGCAATTCCTTTAGAGGAGAAATCCCTTAACCAGTCTTGGGTTTGGACTTCATTTATCCCTTCTGTCTCCTCTCTCCCCCCAAGAGCCACCAACCACTGTTGCTGCCAAAAATAACACTGGAGCGCCACTCGAACCCGCGCTTCGCCACAAAGCAGCTCTGCCGCAGGAGAGGGATCAAAACACACACAAAAAAGGAAACACATCATATTGGGAAAGGAAAAAATGTTTCATTGAGCTTATACTCGTTTCACGAAGATATTTTTTCAGAGTCCGCTAAGGACTTGGGGAAAACACAGAACTACCGTAATTGTCATTCTGTACAGTAGGCAGAGGTATTTGTAAATAGTATTCGCCACAACTCATCAACAATACATTCCGAAGACAAAATAAAGTCAATTCATTACCAAACCTTGACTTTTTTTTCTCAAACGAGGAATGGTCATGTCAATGTCATTTCTTCTTAATTTCAGAGTAAGACATTTAAGGGTACTTTTTTCGTTTTTTAAACAACTTTGTGAGCATGATGTAACTGAGACTCCTAGGTCAATTGGTTAAGAAACATACAAAAAACCTAATGCTTGTTTAGATTTGTCAATGAAATGTAAAAAGTTTCACAGTTATTGAATATTGAAGAGTTCCAATCGTTAACGCTCTAAAGGGGTTGGTGCACAAATAATGAGATGCATGTATTACCTATATATATATATGTGTGTGTGTGTGTGTGTTATTATTATCAGCCTGTATTGTTGTACTGCATAAAACACTACTAGGCGTGTTCTGTAAAACTGACACAAAGATACACAAATGTGTTTTACTGACATGAAAATCATAATATCAGTTGGGTTTTTCTCTCTATTTTGTGAGGCAACGGTCTGATAATGCTTTCTGCATATGCTCACTCCAGGTTGGTGTACGGCTCAAGGCTGCCCACTGAGGAAGCAGACAGAGACCACAGGATAATATTTCTAATTTCATGTTCACGTTTGACTTTTTCATGTAAATACGTAAATGATGACTTGTGTCGATATGAAAACCAGAAACCCCTGCGGCCCTAGAGGACTGAAGCTCTGCAGTGCAATTTTTCATCCCACAGTGTAATGCCCGAATGCTTGAGGCACATCGGTAAAATAACCATGGCAAAATGGTGCCCTCTAGAGGTACAACAATGAACAGCTTATACTCTGACCCTATTTATCGCTAGTTAAGTTTAAGGTATACTATCCGATATGACGTCACTGCATGAGAGGTATACTACCAAGGTACCACGATATGAGATATTGAGTGAAGCGAGCATGGACATGCTCTGCCGGTAGGTGTGCAGTATAATTTTGTTCCCACTAGTCAAGTCGATGAAGAAAACAAGACTTTTGAAGATTTTTAACTGAGAAATAAATGACATTTCGAACGTTTTGTTTGTTTCGAGAGATCAATAATCATGTCAAGCCCACGAGAAAAACAAAAAAGGAAAAATTGGCGTGATCTAGGAAATTGTATATACATTATTTGCATTCGGTATCTGGAAAAGAGTTCAGATTAATGCTGTGTCCGACTTTCGTAGATTTATAATTGTCTAATTGCACTGCACACTTACGTGCAGATGGCACTGCATCATTCTCGAAAAATAATAGAATTTTAAGGGAGAGCATGGATTTCTCAAAGGGAGGTCATGCCTAACAAACCTCCTGGGCTTTTTCAAAGAGGCTACAAAGTGTGTTGACCTGAACCAGGCTTATGATCTATATTTGGGCTTTCAGAAAGCATTTGACAAGGTACCACATGAGAGGCTCATTGCTAAAATGAATTCAGTAGGAATTGCAGGAGTAGTTTCAGAGTGGGTTCATAATTGGCTGCAAGGGCGAATACAAAGAGTAACAGTAGGTGGGGCCGAATCTGACCTCAGTGCTATGGGCAGTGGTGTCCCAGGGATCGGGCGCTGGGACCTCTGCTCTTCCTTATTTACATAAATGATCTTGATATGGACGTTAGTAGCAAAATAGTTAAATTTGCAGATGATACTAAACTTGGGGGTTTGGCAAACAGTTTGGAATCGACTAAAGTAATCCAAGATGATTTAAACAAAATACAAAAATGGGCAGATACATGGCAGATGACATTCAATATTGCTAAATGTAAAGTTATGCATGTGGGAAATAAAAACATTAGACAGGAGTGTCTTATGGGAGGAGAAAGGTTAGTAGGTGTTCAATTTGAAAAGGACTTAGGAATTATAGTTGATCAAAGCTTATCTGCATCAAAGCAGTGTGCTACAGCAGTGAAAAAGACCAACAGGACGCTGGGATACATAGCAAAAAGTATTGAGTATAAATCAAAGGAGGTTATATTAATGTTATATAATGCCTTTGTCAGACCTCACTTAGAATACTGTGTGCAGTTCTGGGCACCGCACTACAAGAAAGATATAGAAGCTCTTGAAAAAGTCCAAAGAAGGGCAACTAAACTGATACCTGGTATGAAAGGTAAAAGTTATGATGATAGACTTAAGGCACTCAATCTATTTAAACTTAGCAAACGGAGACTTAGGGGGGGATTTGATTGAGGTTTTTAAATTCCTAAAAGGGATTAACAAAGTGAAATACCAAAGATTTTTTAAGATAAGTGGGGTCAGCAGAACAAGAGGCCACAGGTGGAAATGAGTTAAAGGCAAATTCGGCACAGACATTAGGACGTTTTTCTTTACACAGAGAGGCAGAAACGCTTAGGCTATTCAAGTCCAGGCTAGATGTAGTACTAGATACTCTTTAGATTAGGACATGATGAGCCAAGATGGGCCGAACGGCTCGTTCTCATCATTATGTATTCTTATGTTCTTATAACATCCAGAAGTAAATGTCTTATTGTTGGCTTCAAAGCGCTTAATAGGGAAATGATACTGTCGGTAAATGGCGGTTCCCTGATCCACTATATATACTGTCTATGTACTAAACACATGACAATGGAAGTACTGTAGTTCAATGGACCATAGTCTCGCGTTGGCATTTGCCGTCCATACCTGATAGCGATACATATCACGCGATTTTTTATAGAAAATAAATTCGTGCAAAAATATATTTGATCATAGATGTCCTATAACGTACTGGTATTTAGGCATTCACTATTTCGCGGACTCATACAATCTACTATAGCTAGAGCTGATCAGCTGTGGCACGTGTGGTCCTACTATTATTATTATTTTATACTATCTATTGCAACTGCAGAAACCTATAGGTCGAGGTAGGCTTGTTATAAGTGATAGCCGTCCTAGGAAACGTTAACCAGACTTACCGACCTGTCAAAGAGACAAGTTCCAATTCGGCATCGGTGCTAAAAAGCCGAGCATCTTTCAGCTCTTGCCATCTCAAAAATTCCCCTTCGGTGTTTACATGGGGTTTTTTTTCCATCAAAGTTTGTGTTCAATGTTTAGTTTTTTTGCTTTTCGGTTCCATAACTAGTTAGTGTTATTGGTTTATTTTTCTTCTTCAAACATAAACTAGCTGGTGGACAAGAACAACTGGCGGTGGAGGCCGGTGTGGTTAATGGTTGAATTACAGTTTGTATGCGTTCCGACCTATACTGTGTACGGTTCCAGCACATTTGTTTCAGAAATCGACCCGCCACTGAGCGATGACGTCAAATCGCTTAGTGTGCCTTTAAAGGCCCTTCACAGCAAATCTGGAAAAACAATGAAGATTACATTTGGAAAACTCCATGGGACTGCTCTAAAACATATATCTCAATTAGTGCAGCCTTATTCCCCTGCTAGGGTACATTAGCATTCAGACGGAGAGTTTATGCTCAACAATTTCTGATATTTTCCCTTGTACCAAACAACTGGTAAAACAAATCTATCTTTTGTATACTGACATAGCTAAAGTTTTTGAAACATCTGGTTTCAAATGGGACACATTCAACCAGATATGATTTACTGGAAAGTATATAGGCCTACTAAAAACATATTTCCCTCCTTTTCCCCATAAAAACTGAATGCAGACACGGTAATAATTATGCCAGTTTGTCATAGAGCAAGATTGGAAAATTTGGAAAATTGGCTAGAAGATGGTGCTTTGGAAACAATATGCAGAAAACAAATTAGGTATTTTATTAATCAACATGTTAAAACATTTGTTTCGTGAAAAGGTCAAACTCAATTTAAAAGGTAAAGGTAAAAGTTCCAAAAATGGAATGAGTATGTACTAAAACGCTAAACTAAAAAAAAGAGAAAATGTTTACATCTTGTTTGTGTGAGTGTGCCCCCTTGTGGTTATTGTGTCTCTATATAAATTATAACCATTCATCCATATTACAATACAATATTGCCTTTTAACCAGTTTTAACCCTCGTATTTTTATTTTTTGTATCAGTGCCAGGCAGATGCTGTGGAGGCTCATTGAATCTGGTACAAAACAACAAAGGTTTTCAAAGTAATCTTGAATCTAATGCTCCATTAGTAACCTTTCCCCTTCAAATTAATTTGAAGTAGCCTACCCCAGGGGGGTGCTTTGTTACATAGGTTGAAAATAAGCAATAAGATATACAATATTTCGCTTAAATAATGCAAGGTAACATGAAACCACAAGTCAACACATTCTATTAAGACCTTGTTGGACTATTTACGTTCAGAGATCGAAAACTAATATCTAAATAATTAATTAAATAATGTTGTGTTTGGGAGAGAATGTAGGGAAGTGAAGAACTGCAAAAGTGACCATTTCATTGGTATTTGAAGTTTTGTGTTGTTTTGTTCAGATTTGTTTTTAATTCATTTAAGCAAACTGACGCTTTATCTTGTTCTTCTTCATTTTACATATTAAACACTGACCCCGGTTTTTGTTATTTGAGTTAACTGTACCCGGTACTTGGGCTTCGAAATATCTACGGTGCACCATAATTTGTTCAATGAATACCAATGAACAAGCAGCATTTCACGAGAAGACCAATGGGAAGCCAATATATTGGGTGGTCCCGCGCTGTACGGTTTAGAGCGATAGGATTTGTAAACACTGACCCTGGCTCAGTTCAACCTATTTGGACAGAATTGTTGGGGGTTACGAGTAAGGTTGGATGAACTGATTCTAGATCAGACAATGATGACACCATCTACCCAGAGCGACCAGTGTCGGGGATCGACGTCAAATGGAGCTACGGTGCAGTCCTCCTGCTGATTTTGTGTCTATCAGTTGTGGGGACAATTAGACAGTGTGTCGCCGCGCTTCTTCATGTCGCTGCCACAGCCGCCGAGGGAACTGTTAATGAAAACAAGAGACGGTGTTTTTAGTCGTGGGGGGGTGTTTGCAAACCTAAACTGTTTGGGTTTCGCTCCGTAGATAGGGAATGAACGACGAGAAAACACCGGGCAGTTGCAAGAGAATCTCTGGGTGTTCCAGGTGGGGTCACGTAAGATGGCTATCGTTCGGTAGCTTGTAGCCACGTTGGTTACTAGACGGGCGCGCGAGTTTGGTCGCGAACTAGCTCGGTATTGTGGTTGGTTGGTTGGTTGGCTCTAGTTAATTAGATGGTGCTCAGACACGCCCGCGCACCAAAATGTTAGCGTGCTAGCCCGGCTTCTGGGTTTAGTCAGACTCGTGGCAGGTGTTGCGTTTGACTGGAAATGTAAAATATTCTTAATTTAGGAGGCTATCCAATCTGTTGTTTTTTTTAAATATGATTAGTTTATCTGGGAGCTAGTCTTGTTTTGTCATAAGCAAACGTTGGTGTTAGATTTTAATATTGAAATCTAACCGTTCAGCGCGCTAGGTACGTTAGCTACAACTTTCTATTTCGTTAGCTAGCTAACGTTAGTAAGCCACTATTTCATACTGTACTTTAAACTTCAATTTGGTTGGTCATCGGCTTTGCTGTTTTACAGTCATATGAACTGTACAGAACCTATCCAAGTTAAGGTAACTATGCAAATAACTTTGTTGTTTTCTTAAGCGAAACCTATAGATCGTTACCAGATAACACAAACGGTAAGAAGTTGTCATTGTTAGCAAGGATATAGTTGTCATGCTCGCCTCCGCCAATGTATTATTTGCGATTGTACGTTTGGGGATATTTTCACTTACCTAGCCATATTCTTTGTAATATTTACATCAACTCTATATCAACTTCATTATCTTTAGCTAGCCAGTTGGGTAGCTACAGGTAACTGCCGAAATAAACGAAGCACTTGATTGCATTTTCCTGTCACGATGTAGGTCCACTCAACCGTTTAAGGCAGTGGTAGGGATGTTACAAAATTGTTGAGATTGAGATGTTATAAATCTGAAACGTATCCCACCAGACAGAGCATGAAAATACCTTTAATTTGATACCTTATTCACTCTCATATCTTAAGTTTTAAGGAAGTTATGGTAAACGGAAATTTGCATATTGACCCATATTGTTTTTCAATGATCTTGAAAGAAAAGCTGTGATTCAATAACATAAATGCCCATAACTTTATTAAAAATAAAGATAATTTCATGAAATGTTCAGTAATTACAGACTGAAGCATCTTATTTATTTGAATTATCTTAAATTACATGACATAATCAATTAACAACATAATTACATGTTGCGCATACGCCACGAGGAGAGGATTAAGGGACTTTTATTGGTTTTCCTTTAGTTTGGTAGTTACCCGTAGTTCGCTTCGAACTGGCGATGCTGCATGTAATTATGTTGGCTGTTAGAAGACTCCGTTTTACCCTGGCACTGAGCGATTTTGATGTGCACCGTTTCTCCTTGTTTCACAGTATTGAGCAAATGCTGGCTGTGAACCCGGGGAAGACACCCATCAGTTTGCTGCAGGAGTATGGAACGCGGATAGGCAAGACCCCAGTGTATGACCTGCTGAAGGCAGAGGGTCAGGCCCACCAACCCAACTTCACTTTCCGCGTGTCCGTGGGCGAAATTAGCTGCACCGGCCAAGGACCCAGCAAAAAGGCCGCAAAGCATAAGGCAGCTGAAGCGGCCCTCAAGATGTTGAAGGGAGGGATGGGGGGAGCCAGAGGGGACAGAGGTATGCTTGCGGCGGACTTGCCCGTCGAAGGAGCGAGGTGAGTGTCAGTGTGCAGATTCCTCACTCGAGTAAGTTGTGTGAGTAAATGTAGTGTGTTCGTCTACGCCGCGGCTCCCCGACCATGGTCTGGGGCAGCCCTCACTGTTTGTTATTCAGCGCTTAATTGATTGATTGATTAAAGCAGTTGATTACACCGATATCTCTCCTCACCTAGTTTTTTGGGGTGTGAATTGGTTGCTAATTTGTTGCAAACGAAAACCAGCCGACCCCATCTGCGAGGTCGGAGACGCCTGGTCTAAGCCTAAATGCAAGATATCCACTTGAACGGTATTGTGTTACAGTAGACTGGATTTGAAATGAAATTGCAAGTATGTAACCTCAGTTTCCCTCCTTGTTACTTCCAGCCCCCACTCAGAGGCGAAGGTGTCAAGCTCCACACAGCAAGCGGAATGCAACCCAGTGGGGGCTCTGCAGGTGAGCTACAGGCCCATAAGGGACACCCCATAGTGCAGGGGTGCCCAAGTTCGGTCCTGGAGATCTACTGGGTGTGCAGGCTTTTGTTACAGCCCTTCACTAACACACCTGATTTGAACATTCATTGCCTTGACGAGCAGTTGATTAGTGGAATCAGGTGTGTTAGTGAAGGGCTGGAACAAAAGCCTGCACACCCAGTAGATCTCCAGGACCGAACTTGGGCACCCCTGCCATAGTGGCTCAACCTCATGAAAGGAAACAATTTACCCTGCTCTCCATTCCCTTAGCTCTTCCTATCAGAGTTGGGGTTAGTTTGATTTAAATTCAGCACATTCATTTGAATGTATTTACTGAATTGAAATTAAATCAACCCCAACCCTGCTTCCTCTTCTTCTTCTCTTTACCCCACGCTAGTTGCTTGGGCACAGCCTTCCTACTGCCCCGTTGTATTGTCCACGTTACCATGTCGATATCCCTCACGGCCATCTTTTCTACCTCACCGTTTATTCGTTTGTTCCGCACCTCCCGTCCTCGTACTCTCTCTCTCTCTCCCCCGCTCACAGGAGCTGGTGGTGCAGAAAGGGTGGCGTCTGCCAGAGTACACTGTGACTCAGGAATCCGGCCCGGCGCACCGCAAGGAGTTCACCATGACCTGCCGAGTGGAGAGATTCGTCGAGATAGGCGAGCGCCGTAGTTCAGTCAGCCCTGTGAAGCATTTCTGCCTTCCCCTGTAGTTTGTGGAAGGGTCTTTCGTCTCTCTCCGTTCTACGGCGTGTTGCATTCGCCGGTAAGGTTTCTGCTCCTCTGTTTCACGTCGCTTTGAGGTGACTGTCCCGTCCCCCTCTCCAGGCAGCGGCACCTCAAAGAAGCTCGCCAAGCGGAACGCAGCGGCCAAGATGCTGTCCCGCATCCACGACGTGCCCGTGGACCTGCGCAGCAGCAACGAGGCTGAAAACGAGGAGGATACGTTTAACCTGGTAGGATAATATAATATGATAATAATAATATTGTTATTGTTATTATTATTATTATTATTATTATTGTAGTAGTAGTAGTAGTAGTAAAATGGGCAACCATGTAACGTAATGTAATGTAGGCTACTTTATTATAATGAATCCATATAGATTTGTGTGTTATAACACCGAAACGCCGGGAGAAAACAATGCTCGGCCTAGGATGGCAAATGCGACCAGTAAGAGGCATAGGAGGCCTAGAAGTCCGTCTGAGGTAGCCCCAAAAGTGAAGTTAATGAAAAGTATTTGTTGACCTATGCAACAGAGATGAACAAAGATGCAAGCATAGCATAATCCCATCATTACAAAAGAAATGAAAATAATAATGAAAATAGAAGCTACACGACAATCGGTGTGAGAAGTTGCATTTTCGAACCATGGCCAGCTTGCTGAATTCAGGTCGGTGCGAGGTCAGAGCAAGCTGCACGCACTGGTCGAGATGCTCATCCGTGAATCGATTGCGATGTTGATCCTTTATCAAGTTCGTTGTCGAAAATCCGGACTCGCATATGCATGTAGATCCAAACATGGTTAATAGGTAGATAGCCGGTCTCCGGCAATGATGAAACTGATGAGTAGAATGAGCCCAAAACTCGTACAGTCCCTCTTCTTCAAACTTTGCTTTCAGCACATCAGAGCTCAGAATTTGCAGCATATCCGGCTGGATTGCCAACTCGTCTATGCCGAGAATGGCGGCGTTTCCGTCAACTGGACAGGATCCGGAAACGTTGAATGGAATGTGCACCAATAAAATAACCTGTTTTTCAGCCAGGCTTTTCAGTCCCTTCATTCCAGCCATTGCTGCGCTGCTCACGGACACGAGAGCTGTGCTGTATCTGTTGCATCGGTCGATTCATCGACAGCGAGTGACATGTACTCTAGATTTGAGATCGGCAAATAATGCTGAAAAACAGTCCTCAGACAGTACCTGTACCCTTCGACTTCCCGATGTGTCAGAGAGCAGTACATTTTACAGTTACATTTACATTTTAGGCATTTAGCAGACGCTCTTATCCAGAGCGACTTACAAGATGTGCATTAATACATGGTAGGAACAATCATAGTTTGCGCACGAGATCAGTGCAGTAATACAGCGATAGACATCGTTGTAGGCAGCTGCATACCATACCTTAACACTGGGAAGGAAAAGGCTAGTTGGGGGGGAAATCAAAAAAATATTAAATGAGAAGGCAGGGATACATGTACAAGAAGTGTTGCCCAAGTTGGCAGTGCCAGATGTACAATAGGCTAGATGTACAGAACTCTGTGGTAGTGAAGTCTGAAAAGGTGGGTTTTGAGTCTTGCGGAAGATCGCAAGTCATTCCACGGTCCTGACCGATTGCGGAAGGTTGTTCCGCCACTGAGGAGTCAGGACAGAGAAGAGGCGAGACTGCGAGGAACGGCAGAGATGTCAGCCAGGTATGCAGAGATCCGTGCGTTTCAGATGGAGTGGAGGAGAGAAAGAGTTGAGTGTCGTCAGCATAACAATGGTAAGAAAAACCATGACCAGAGATAACAGAACCAAGTGACAGTGTACATGGAAAATAGGACTGGGCCTAGCACCGAGCCCTGCGGGACTCCGGTAGAGAGGGTGTGGGGAGAGAGGGATCCTCTCCAGACAACCTGCTAGGACCGGTCACCCAGGTAGGACTTGAACCATGTCAGTGCAGATCCAGAGATTCCCATCTTGATGAGAGATGAGAGCAGGATCTGGTGGTCCACGGTGTCGAATGCAGCTGACAGGTCGAGGAGGAGGAGGACGGAGCTAAGGGATTGGGACTTTGAAGAGCCTCAGTGACCGCAAGGAGAGCAGTCTCTGTGGAGTGGCCTGCCTTGAACCCAGATTGGTTAGGATCAAGCAGGTCATTCTGTAGGAGATGAGCAGACAGTTGGTTATATACAGCCCGCTCTAGTGTTTTGGAGAGGAAAGGGAGGAGAGACGGGTTGGTAGTTGGAAATGACAGCAGGATTCAGAGAGGGTTTTTTGAGGAGGGGGACGACATGGGCTTATTTGAGGGAAGAGGGGACCGAGCCAGAGGAAAGAGAGGAGTTAATGACATTGGAGACAAAGGGGAGGATGTCCATAGCAGTGGACTGGAAGAGGGGGGAAGGAATGGGATCGAGAGGGCAGGTGGTGGGACGGTGACTTGCTTCAAACGGTTCATTATATCTTCTTTTATCTCTGGCAAAAAGTGAATCTACCATTTCAAGAGTACACTGCTTCACAACTTCAGCGTCTGTAAATGGCTAAAGCGAATATCACTCGTGGGGAAGCAGCAGTGGCCTTTTCCTGGGCTGTAGTAGCAGTTGTAAGAATAGTGGTTGATGCAGCGTAAGAAGATTTAAGAGTTTCTATTTTACCACGCCTAGCTGTGCTACCAGGCGGGTAAGCAGCATTGAAGTTAGCAGCATGCTTGGTCTCAAAGTGGCGCCTCACATTAGCAACCTTGCAGACTGAAACGGTTGTTTGACATATTAAACATAAAGGTCTAGGATTGGCGTGCGATGGTAAAATAAATACAAAATCATCCGTCCATTTGGGGTTGAACTGCTGTTTCTCTCCGCTCATTTTGGATCAGTAGCGTTAGGCTAAAAATAATTGATGTGATGAGATGATTGACAGACTTGAGAATGTCGCGATAATTACACGCTGATCAGTCCAATGAAAGATTGCCTTTTAAGAACTATTGAAGGAGAAATAATTTGGACTCATTTAATTCTGATAACATAATAGCGAACATATATTTAAATTATTTAAATGTATTTTTTTATATTTTTTATATTGGAATATGGAATGCGGAATGCGTTCCAGGGGTCACGAGAAAGCTCCCCAGGGGCCAGTTGAATATCCCTGCCGTACTGTGTCCAATGGAAAACTTTCCTATGTGCCTCAGCAAAATTTAAATGAAGGTGATTTCCTTCAACAGGAATATATGAAAGTGGTACTTGAGGCAAAAGCATTTTTGTAAGAAATATAGCTCATTTTCTGTGTTCATAACTTCTTAGAATGAATGTCCTTAGGGTAAGTTTGATGACGTGCAAGATTATAATTACTGTTGATGTATGAAGAGACAATAGAGACTAATGCGTCTAGCAGCCATCTTTGTGTTTGCGCGGTTTGGTGATCGTTGCGTATGATTTTGTCACGGGACTGTCATCTGCCACCTTCTCCATTCCACCCTCTCTCGCTCTCATTCACAATCCCACTTTCTCACTCCAATTCAGCCATGCTTCATTGGCATGACTGCATGCAACAGTATTGCCAAAGCAATTAACGATGAAACCAAACATTGGACAAAAAGACTGAATACAGTAGCGATAGAAGACTAAAGAATGAAAAGGCCCGCCAGTTAAATGATAAAACACTCCCTCTCTCAGGCAGCAGTGTAGTGTAGTGTAATGGTTAGGGAACTGGACTTGTAACTCAAAGGTTGCAGGTTCAATTCCCAGGAGGAACAGTGCTGTTGTACCCTTGAGCAAGGTACTTAACCTGAATTGCTTCAGTAAAAAGTATCCAGCTGTATAAATGGATTGTATGGAATGTAAAGAAATGTAAACTGTAAGTCACTCTGGATAAGAGCGTCTGCTAAATGCCTAAAATGTAAATGTCTCCCCCTCTCTCTCCCCCTCTCCAGCAGTTGGGTGGCAGGCTTGAGGGAGGGAAATGCAAGGGCTTCGGCTGCACCTGGGACTCGCTCCGCAACTCTGTTGGGGAGAAGATCTTGCAGCTGCGCAGCCACCCCCTGGGGCTGCCCAACTCCAACTTCTGCTCCCTGCTGCACGACCTGTCGGAAGAGCAGCGCTTCGATGTCAGCTACGTGGACATAGGTAAGCAACATCGGCTCCGCCGTCTCCCCTTCACAATCCATTCTGCAAACCGTTTCCTGCCACATAATCTACCGACAAGGAGTAATTGGGTCACCCCACAATTTCAGCTTGTTGTGATTGTAGCTGTCTATAATGTACAAATGGGGGGGAAACCATTTTTCCCTGAGCGTAACTGAGGAAGTCAGAAGCCAACTTTAAATATACGACCAAAATGACTTCACTTATGTCACTCCTTACGTAATTGCCTCCCAACTGTTCCTAAAAATACATTGTAGACCTCCCAAGAGCCATGCCACAGCCCCACCGCTAAATGTAGGCTGCTTTGGGCAAAATGTTCCTCCATATTTTTAGAAATAATATGGGCGGAGGCATCGGTTATATTTTGTGTATAGCTAAGAGCGAAGGTTACATTTTATTTAATTTCAAATTTGCCATTTGGAATGATTGTCTTTCTCCCGTTAGAGGAACGCAGTTTGAGTGGCCTTTGCCAGTGTCTAGTGGAGCTGTCCACCCAGCCCATCACTGTCTGCCACGGCTTCGCACCCAACCAGGACGCCGCCCGCTCCAGCGCTGCCCACAATGCACTGCAGTATCTCAAGATCATGGCTGGGGGGAAGTGATTCTCATCTCTTTCTCTCTGCCATATCGTCTCCTTCTCATCAGCATGTAGGGGGGAAGTGATGCAAACACCTTTGACCCCACACTTCACCTACAGCTCTCTGAAATGAAGACTCTTTGGGCACAGATGCACCCACCTGAAAATTGTGAATGACCCCTCTCTACACAGTATTCCCATTCCCAATCCCATTCACAGTGTTAAAACAGGAGGGGGCGCCACTGAGCCTACGCAGCTCCCTCCCACTGCTGTACCAAGTGACGAGAGCGTATTGTGAACAAACCGCAGCAGGGAGGGACACTGCAGGGAAGAGCAGGGGTGATCGATTCAAGTGAACGCCATTTACCTCTTCTTAAATCAAGCCTCTTGGGTTGACTACTAGATGTTTCTGGTTGCTTTTAGCTTGGTTTTTTTTTATACATTCAATGGATTCCCTAACCAAGTGTAATATTTACAGAAATGTATTTTTACCTCCCTTCACAGTAATTTGACATAATGTAATTTATTAGCATTTTAAATCTTAAAACAAGAATATAGCCCAATAAACATCCTGACCAAAACCATGAATTAATAGATTCTGAGCTCGGTGAATTCCCGTAAAATTTTTAACGGTTTTAGGAGTGTGGTTTCTCTCTGCAAGGGCTTTTAACTTCTGACTGAATTTCATACTGCATTCAGGATGACCTCTTACCTCGGCACAGAGCAAGGTGCATTGAACATTAGCCTATATTGCAAGTTAGCCTAAAATTGAGAGGAAATGCTGTTCCATATGACTTCCTGGACATCTAAACTGTGTGGATTGTGACAGACATTTTCTTGACGGTTATGATTTCATCACCAAGCCTTCACACACGAAACATTATTATTACATAACGGCAATAATATCAAACATAATTGCATTATTTCCATGGAATGCAACCATGGCTCTCTGAGGTCGTCCTTTCATAGTGTGCCACATGGTGTCACTGTTTTCCCATCTTTCACACAAGTCTGTCCTCAACCCGGTAGTCCGAGCTGGTTTAATGGGTCCTTTCAATTATAAACTGGTTGGGATTGAACAGGTGATTTCACAGATTTTTCTGATGAAAGCCTACAAATAATATAATTTTCCCCAACATGGAAATATAGGAATTCATTAGTTTGTCAGACATATAGGAATTCATTAGTTTGTCAGACATATTTAGTTGTTTATGTTTCAATCCGGTTATGTTTGTATTAAATGCTGCTAGTTAGTTCAATAATTTGTGTTTCTGGGCCATCAACTTGGATATACATGTTAAAAATGCATAGTTTAGAAGTGGTAAGCAACCCTGGTCCTGGAGTGGTGGAAATCTGTGGTTTTTTCCCCCATCTGTGGTATGGAGTTAATTATATAATTGTATCCATTATTACATTAAATGAATGTAGATGACTACCTGCTCAGTATTATGAAAGGTCTTGTACCTCCAGTAAATAGGAACTGACATTCATTTAGATGAATAGTTGCTACAATTGTGTATTTAAGAGTTTGGAACGAACAAAACTAAAAACACCTCCAGCAATCTAGAACCAGGGTTATATTCCATGGATGTAATACCAAGATTAGAGTGTTGTATATCTCAAAATTGTGACAGTATGTTGTGGTTTAGAATTTTGATTTTCTGTTTTGGCAAGTGTATTTGTAATTCTGATTCTTGTTACTTGCCGTCATCTGCCTCTTGCATTGGTCTTTGAGCCATGTTTTCAAATTCGTACATGTTATTGAACTTTGATTGGTGTCTGGTTTTGCATCTTGGCCGAAGCAGGCAGTAGGAAACTAAAATGTGAAAAAATGAATGATTTTATTGCAGCAGGTCCTTTTATAGACACGTATGTCACTTAGGCGGTCTTCCCAATGCCTGACCCGTAAATCCTAGTCATTGGTGGCTGTCATTGACCTCTGCCGAAGCTGCCATTTACAATGACTCCAAAGCAAATGGATACAAATGCAGATCCGTTTGCACTGCAACAGGAATGTGATGTTTTACCCTTAACTGTAAAATGTTGACATGCTTGGTGTTTTGTCAAACACACAGTTTTGTCGAAATGTAAAATAACAATGAACTACAGAGTTTTATAAATGATCAGTTTTTTTGTTTTTTTTAAATAAAACGTTTACTTGTAATTGAATGCAAATCTGTTGTGTCTTTGGAATTCATCAAAATGTAAAAAAATACAAAGGAGGGATTGTTTTTTAATAAATTACATAGCAGTTCATTCTTATGCATAAACAAAGCCAGGACCACACATACTAAAAAACGCATTCAGACATGCTCATTCAGAGGCATTACATTACATTGCAGGCATTTAGCAGACGCTCTTATCCAGAGCGACTTACACAGTTTACATTTCTTTACAATCCATTTATACAGCTGGATATTGACTGAAGCAATTCAGGTTAAGTACCTTGCTCGGCAGTGTCCCACCTTGGGATTGAACCTGCAACCTTAATGTTACAAGCCCAGTTCCCTAACCACTATACCACACTGCCTGCCTACAGGCATGTACAGTGGCTTCTATTTAACATCAACAACTGGCGTCGCGCAATAAATATATTTATATATTATATAAATATAATTTAACTGCGTAAAATTGTTTTAAAGTGCATGTTATATCAATGAAGGGCAGGTCACTATTGCAAGTCCATCCATGGGCTACTCTTAAAGCCGGAGCAACAAGGCGGGCTGTGCTTCTCCACAATCGAATTGTGTAATAGTTATGAACAGAATTCCCAACGCAAGTATACACTTCAAATGTCTATTTTAAGAGCTCTTTGAAAAAGTAAGGCCGAAAAAAGCCCAAGTGTACGTCAACTGCGTCGGAAAAACACGAGTCCGATCAACATGTCAGAGACAACGGAAGAGGGGATTATCAATCAATCAATCAATCTTTATTTTTGTATAGCGCCATTTACAAACAGGTTGTCACACAGCGCTTCACAATTGGCATTTTCCAGAGGGAATCAAAAAACCAGAAAACCATTGGAGCCAATGTAGGAAACTGGAAAATTATTCCCTGACCCCTTAAAAGGCGGTCGAGATGAACTCCTGGAAAATTGTGGGATACAGAGAAAAACAACACAAATAGTCCTTGAGGCTCATGTGGCTTAACAGACCACTGGAAGGGCATTCTAAGTGTAGGAGTGGGGTGGACCTCATCCCTCCAGATACCAGGGCAGGGCGGGGATGGAACCAGCAGCTAGGGTCTGGGCCAGCGGCATCCGGCTAACACATGGCAGGGGTGGGGTGTTGACTCTGGGGCAGGTGAGCTCCGGGCAGGTGCCACGGAGCCGGGAGAAAAGAGGAAAGGTGCAATTATGACTATGATAAATATCACGCCGGATCAGGGGAAGAGTAGTGATAACACTTTTGCACCAGCAGAAGTAATCTAGGGCAGCATAACTAATTAGGTGAGTGGCACAGGGAGCACGCAGCCATGAGGGCACTCAGAGACCATCCCACCACATCATCAGCAGTCCTGATAGGGGCGGATCATCACTTATGATTGGTGACAGTAAGGATAGCTCATTGCACCAGAAGGCTCTATTGCTACGCCCCCTCCACATCTGCACCTAATGACTATAAGAGAGACTAAAGAGATGCGTTTTTAACCTAGACTTGAAAATTGAGACCGTGTCTGACTCCTTCACAGAGATGGGTAGACTGTTCCACAGTAAAGGAGCTCTATAGGAGAAAGCTCTGCCACCTGCTGTATTTTTGATATTCTAGGGACTACCAAGTTGCCTGCATCTTGTGAGCGAAGTGAACGTGGGGGATTGTACGGATGAAGTAGATCCGTCAAGTAAGAGGGTGCAAGTCCATGCAACACCTTATAAGTTAAGAGGAGTACCTTATAGTCTACACGATAGTTTATAGGAAGCCAGTGAAGTGACGCTAACACAGGACTAATGTGCTCATATTTCTTTGTTCTAGTCAGGATCCTTGCAGCAGCATTCTGTACGAGTTGTAGGCTCCTGAGTGAGGCATTGGAACAGCCAGACAGTAATGCATTGCAATAATCTAATCTAGATGTAACAAAGGCATGAACCGATTATGGCGTTACACTGTACTGAAATGCATTGAGCATATAGCAACTACAATATTCTACACTCTTAGAAATAACTTTATTAATCAACATGACAAACCATCTGCTATGTATTCTATCACAGGTGATGTTTTTTTAAAAATAATTTGCTAGACCGTTTTGCGATATTCATACGGAAATCAGCTAGCTAGCTACCTAGCTAACGTTAGCTATGCCGAGTGCTGGATAGCAGCAAGATAGCGCAGGGTAGATTTGTTACACTGTGTGATCCAGCTGTCTTTATATTAAACATTTTCTACATACCATGTCTCCGTCTTTTCCGTTTCTTTTGTTTTAATGACAAGTAGCTAGCTAGCTAATTGTATAAATCTACATAGCTCAGTTATGGGATATATAACATCGTTATTGTAATATCGGCGCTAGCTATCTTAGCTGCGCTGGTATCATGCGCTGGTAAAGTGAACACTATAACGTTAACTCCTTATAATGTGAATCATGAAAACGCCCGCATAGATCAAGACCGTAAATACATTTGATTAGCATTATTAATTAGTTTCATATTCAGTGGCTGTAAAATCAATAGTAAAAGTGGGAAAACGATATTTCTGTTGCAGGTGCACCTACAACAGAAATATCGTTTTCCCACTAGCTGCGGTAGCTGGCTAGCTAGCTGCTATTGCTAGCAGCTAGCTCCAGATCGTGTCCTATCTATGAAGTCACATAAATTGCATTGTGGGTAGATTTACGAAGATTTGGCTGACTATTGAGTTAAGTTTTTAAACTTCAAATATGTATATGTGTTTCTGTCCGACTGCAAACTGTCCCCTCTTAGAAAAAGTTGTTTGAAAACTCGAGCGGCGGAAAGGGAATGGAGAAAATACAAATCCCCTGTTGCTGGACTGACTTCCACAATCTCCTGGCTACCTTTTCCTCTAACCTCTCCTCTGCTCAGTCTGCATTTTTCTTCTCCAAAATTAAATCCTCTGCTTCTAACCCATGCAAACTGTTCCCTACATTTTCCTCTCTGCTCACCCCTCCTCCTCCCCCCCCCCCTCCTCTCTAACCATGGATGACTTTGCATCCTTCTTTATATTATTTTGTAAGAAAGTCAATTACATTTGCAACTCCTCCCCAACCTCTCCCGCACCTAACCCTCCCTCACCCATCTCACTACCCAAACCTCTTACCTCCTGCCTTCCTTCTCACCCCTCCCTGATTCTGACATCTCACAAGTTGTTCACTCCCACCATCCTACCACCTGCCCTCTCCATCCCATGCCCTCCCCCCTCTTCCAGTCCATCACTATGGACATCCTCCCCTTTGTCTCCAATGTAATTCGTCCCAGTCTGCCAGGAGCCTTGGAATGACCCTCGACGACCAGCTGTGCTTCTCAGGCCACATAGCAGTGATCACCCGGACCTGACGATTCTCCCTCCACAGCATCCGGAGAATTCCCAAATTCCTCACCCAAGAGGCCACACAACTCCTGGTCCAGGCATTCATAATCTTACGTCTCGGCTGCTGCAATTTCTTGCTGGCAGGCTTACCGGCCTATGCCATCAAGCCACTGCAACTAGTGCAGAATTCCACCACACGTTTAGTCTTCAACCAACCCAAATTCACACATCACCCCACTACTCACTTCTCTGCACTGGCTCCCTATTGCAGCATGCATCAAGTTTAAATCACCGGTGCTGGCTTGTCAAGCTGCTAGGGGAAATGCTCCCTCCTACCTACAGACACTCATCACATCCTACACCCCAGCCAGACCCCTCTGCTCTGCCTCCTCTGGCAAACTGACTGTTCCATCCTTCCGGGCCGCAGGCAGCCGCTCCTCGCGGTCCCGCCTCTTCTCTGTCCTGACCCCTCGGTGGTGGAATGATCTTCAGCACTCGGTCAGGGCCACGGAGTCACTGGCCATCTTCCACAAGAGACTCAAAACCCACCTCTTCACACTCCACTACCACTGACTGTATATTAACTAATTGTCATCACCACTGGTTTCATGTTTAATACTGTATTTTCTATTTGTATTTATGTCTGAAACTATATAACAATTTGTTTAAAAAAATTCTACTAACCTTTTCTCTCCCTGTGTTACAAGCATGGTATGCAGCTGCCAACAATGATGTTTATTGCTGTATTACCGCACTGATCCCTTGCACGAACAATGATTGATCAGATCTGGATAAGAGCGTCTGCTAAATGCCAAAAATGTCAATGTAAATGTAAAACAAAAGGAGTACAGTGTTTAAAAAATATATATATAATACTTATATATATGATTATATCAGACCTGATATAATCCTTTAGATACCTGTACAATTCCTGCAGATTTTAAAATGAACATCTATTTTCACCTACAATCATTCAACTTTTATATGATTGCATATTTTGGTTAATAACATGTTTAGTTTAAAATTCTCAGGGATCTACTGAAGTGATTTCCAATTTTACCAGCATCTAAAGAGGTAAAGTATTTCAAATTTGTATTTGACCCAGATCTGACATAAACACAGGCTTTTACAAATACAATATTACTATATTTATCTCCCTGTTTTATTTTAGGCTGGAAGAGAGTACAAACCTCTGCTCTGTATTAAAAATGTGAATGTAACACTTTACAAGATTTACTATCAGCTGACTTCACAGACTTTTAAAAATGTATGAAAAGCATTTATGGAGGGAAAGAGGCCAGTTCACACCAAGGCAAAGTGACAATCACAGAACTGATCAA
Source organism: Aldrovandia affinis (assembly GCA_029706075.1). Lineage (NCBI taxonomy): Eukaryota > Metazoa > Chordata > Actinopteri > Notacanthiformes > Halosauridae > Aldrovandia > Aldrovandia affinis. The sequence continues at coordinate 329,390 of JAINUG010000074.1, read as the reverse complement.
CACCTCGCTTTTACACTCCCACACACATTTGGCTACAGCACATAGTGTTGTTACATTCTGAAAAATGTACAGCATAAAAAGCCATTTGAAAACTTGTCACTTGGGGATTACAATGTCTACATTTTTTCACTGAACGTTGTGGTGTGCTGCTGAAAGTAAAACTAAATTGAACCATTTTATTTACATGATTGAATTATTTAAATTTTTAAACTTTAATTTTTCCCACTATTTTGTCTATTGTCCTTCATAACACTTTTTCCCAGTAAAACAATTATAAGAACGATGATTGATTTCATCTCAACATAAGTAACTTTTAAAGTGGATTGAAAAAAAGAACAGCCGCTTTATTGTCACTTTTCATTAAGAACATTCTAGACACAACAGAAATATCATCACATAAGACAGGATGTCAATTAAGGTTTTACGTGTCCCTGTTGGGAGGACTTGCTTCTGTGTCTTTTGACTGCTGACAATGGATGAAACCATTACATTCTGACCCTCTGACTGCCCAATGTCATCTTTCCCTACACTGTGGACCTGTTACAAATGTATGTGAACAGCATTTATTAAATATCAGTGTTCTATGTAGATTAATAATATATGCCATTTAGCAGACACTTTTATCCAAAGCAACTTACATTAGTGAATGCACACATTTTTCAGTATATGTGGAGCCCATTGGAGTACACTGAACTCATTGTTATGTTTGTGGAACCAGCTTGAGATATCGTGCTTTGTGACATGGCACATTATCCTGCTGGAAGCAGCCATTAGAAGATGGGTAGACTGTGGCCATAAAGTGATGCACATGGTCAGCAACAAGACTCAGGTAGGCTGTGGCATTTAAACAATGCTCAATTGGTATTAAGGGACCTAATGTGTGCCAAGAAAACATTCCCCACACCATTACACCATTACACCACCACCAACAGCCTGAACCATTGACACAAGGCAGGATGGATGCATGGATTCATGTTGTTTACGCCAAATTCTGACCCTACCATCTGCATGTCGCAGCAGAAATCGAGATTCGTCAGACCAGGCAACGTTTTTCCAATCTTCAACTGTCCAGTTTTGGTGAGCCTGTGCCCACTGTAGCCTCACTTTCCTGTTCTTAGCTGACAGGAGTGGAACCCGGTGTGGTCTTCTGAATGCTGTAGCCCATCCACTTCAAGGTTTGACGTGTTCAGAGATGCTCTTCTGCATACCACTGTTGTAACGCATGGTTATTTGAGTTACTGTCACCTTCCTGTCAGCTTGAACCAGTCTGGCCATTCTCCTCTGACCTCTCTCATTAACAAGGCGTTTTCACCCACAGAACTGCTGCTCACTGGATGTTTTTTGTTTTTCGCACCATTCTCTGTAAACTCTAGACTGTTGTGCGTGAAAATCCCATGAGATCAGCAGTTTCTGAGATACTCATACCACCCTGTCAGGCACCAACAATCATTCCACAGTCAACGTCACTTACATCACATTCCCCATTCAGATTTTTGGTCTTAACAACAACTGAACCTCTTGACCATGTCTGCATGCTTTTATGCATTGAGGTGCTGCCACATGATTGGCTGATTAGATAATTGCATTAACGAGCAGGTGTACAAGTGTACCTAATAAAGTGGCCACTGAGTGTATGAGGAAGATGAGTTGGATTTAGCAGAGGAAGAGGATGTTTTGAATCTACTTTTGCTGAGGGCCAGAAGGAAGAGTAAACAGAGGAGATGGTCGGTACGGTTAGCTAGCTAGCTAACGTTATGATAACATTGAAATAGATAGATAGATAGCATAGCTAGCTAGTAACGTTAACTGCATGTGACCTGGCTAGCCAACGAGCCCAAGATATTACCGCTACGCCACTCTAATTGGTAGGCAGGGAGGGGAGATCTGGGGAATATGAATATATTAAATACAGATAACCTTACATTTCACCCAATACATAGGTTCTGTATAAGAATAGACACAGAGTGCAGTTTCAAGATTGCTTGCAATATTTTATTATAGAATGACAGTAGAAAACAGTCTTTATTTATTAGCAAATCTCTTCAAAAATGACCAATTAGCTTGTATGCCAGTCATTAACAAGCTCGGTTTAATGTACTCATAAGAATAAACACAAGAATAAGCATAAAATGCATTCAATATGAAAGGAAAGAAAGATGAATGGCGTTCAAACCCTGGAGAGATAGATGACGGACACAGGGAAAGCCCCACTGCAAGTTCAAATAAACCAAACACCGAGTGGAATTATCACTACGAATGATCTGTGCGCAAAAAGCCAATTTCAAATAAGACCAATAATATCTAATGTAAAATCCCCGTGTTAACCCCGTGCCAGAACACCCAGCTCCCCGACCAATTGACCGCCAGAAAAAGCAAGGGATAGAGAGAGAGATTAAAAGGGATGGTTGCATTTACGATTTAATAATACTTCATAGACTAAAATAAACAGTAATCGACACTATGCTTCTGCTGACACTGAAACCATCGCCTAGAAATGAGTAGTAAATTACTATGCAGGACGCTACAGCTTGCGTTCTATAAATGAATAGAAGTCCGCAGTGGCGATTTTAGGGTTTTAAAACAGGGGGTGCAATGTTCAAAAATCATTTTCTTTTCAATGTTTTTTGACATTGATTTGAAAATTGTTATATTTCCATCCCAACAGTAGGGGGTGCCCCCTGCACCCGCGGTGAAATCGCCACTGGAAGTCTGCATACCTGCCTGGCCTACCACCACCGCATACCGCAAAAATTGGCTTCCTATAAGCAATAGAACAATTAGTAATTTACAAAACAATCATCAAATATGTATATATTTACCAATCTACTTACAAGAACAACTTCTTCTGCAAATCATAAGGATGCAACAGCTTATTGTGAGGTTCTGATGACTTCACAATATTTTATAAACGTGCACCAATCTGTCGAAGGGAGGCTTCACTCTAAATGAAAAAAACAGAAATTAAAACCAACACAGGTTGTGTGATGGGAGCCAGCCAAGGGGTCAGTCTGGCGCAGGTTACTCCCTTATAAAGGGAACATAATTTGCGCTTGCAAATAGGTAAACTCCCCAGGGTCCTAGCTTCCCACATATACACACGTTATAGCTAGCTAACAGATAACGTTAGCGAGCTTTATTTGGCTGTGATACCAGGTTGCCAGCTAGCTAGCTAGCTAGATATCGATAGATTATTAATGTTAGCTAAGCAAAACTTAGACATCTTATGTCTCGCAACTGTTTTCCATTTGTCTGCATTGCAGCTCATCTGTGTCGAGATTCCTTGCAATCTCCCCCCGTGTTGGTCGGTTTTATAACTCCTTGCTCCTCGAGGAGTTATAAATATGATACCTCCTCACCTGCTCCGCTAATAATTCCTCAAAGCTGCCCATTGCAATAGCATCAAAACAAAAACAAAGTCAGATGGAAGTAGTATTTTGTATCTCCGTGGCAATGGACCTTACCTCGTCATTCCAACCAATCAGATTACGCTACGTTTTATGATGGCATCTGCGACCTTTCATGTTTCTGTAGGTAAGCGACGCCCTCCGCGACACTCCTCTGCGACACATATTTGACGCTTTGACATAACTTTTGTCCTGCGACGTGTTGTGCTACACTCATTGCATAAAGCATAAATTGACCTTAAGTTTCTGTTGGGGACTACTGCAGACAGACAAAGACACATGGTGAGACACGCAGAGATAAATACAAGCATGTAGAAAGGTAGAGTCTGGGGAGGGCAGAGAGATGAACAGTGTTTGGCATATAGACTGCACGCAGACATTGACAGACGGAGCATAACGCTAACAATTTCAACAAGTGTAAACTAGTAACTCGTAAAACTAGTAATCCCTGTGGCTATTCTATGGCAGTGCCGTCAATAGCTTGGAGTCTAACTTCAAGGAATTTCCACATGATAGTTGCCGTTCAGTAACTACACCCAGTAGTGCAGGCACAAATGCACACATAGGGAATAGTGTTCACTGGAGTCGGGCACATAGACAAACAGATAGACATAGGTGTGAGATTAAAATCCAACGGAACAGCGGTAGACGGGGGAGGAGCCTCAGGGAAGAGTGGGGGCTGGAGCGAGAACCGACAAAGACGAGGGTCAGAGAGGGGGCAGGGCTGGAGCAGGGCATGTAGGTTTGATGGCGGTCGGGGGTTATTTCCCCCGACCGATGATCACCCTGGTGGACCTGGTGTTGATAATGTCCTCGTACTGGGGGGGCGCCTCCGTGTGACCCATCGCCTCCTCGTAGGAGGGGGGCGGGTCCCCGCTGCTCATCTGGCCGGGCGTGACGTCAGACCCTGGGCGCGCGGGGCTGTTCTGGGCGCTGAGCTCGGAGGCGTGCCGGTAGCTCCGCCCCTGCCGGTCCATGGCTACGAACGCAGGGTTGGGATCTCGGCCGCCGTTGGCGAAGCCCGAGCGTCGCTGGAAGAGCTTGTGCGAGTGGCACCTCCACACCGCGATCACCACGCCGAGGAGGAGCAAGCCCACCAGCAGGGGGATGATGAGGTAGAGGGACTGGAACTGTCCTATGCCCGACTCCAGGCCCCCAGACCCATTCGGGCTGTTCTCACGCACGTACTCGTCCCAGAACCTCCTCTACAACCGGAATCAGAAGCACACACAAACACACACCGTCAGACTGATCAGCGATAAACAGCACGGGACAAATCAGAGCGAAACGCAACAATACGACAGGAACTTCCTTCAGAGGAAACCGACAGTCCTATCGGATTAGTGGATTTCCACAGGATGCCAATCAGACGGGTGTACATGTTTGTATGAATAAACAGCCCCAGGAAACAGAGCAGACCCTAGCTGGTTGCATACAAATTCCCATAGTTGTTTGAATGTCCATGCACTCAAAGTCCACTACAAACGTAGGAGGAGGGAACACCATTATGCTAGTCAACAAATTCCTTTTTTAAAATTTAACCAGAAAAGCCACATTGAGATTAAAAATCTATTTTTCAAGTGTGTCCTGGCCAAGACAGAATTCCTTCATGGGCTCTATGAAGACGTGTAGGACTCATATTAGAATTTAAGAAAATGTGAAAAAATAACAATATAATATTATTATATGATATACTAATAATAGTACAAAGTTTATTTATATAATAATATATAATTTATATAATGGTTTATTTAAGCATGCAGGTACACATTCACATGAACTCCAATATCTTAGCACCATAGAATAACACAAAAACATATTTAAGTGTTTACAGCTTTAACGCTACTACAGCACACAGAGGCTTTGTGAGAGGGAGACGGGACGATGAGACACGCATTAGTGGAACGCAGGGCTGCAGTAAATAGGAGCAAGGGGCGCATACCAGCCGGTGAAAACAGTGATCACTATCAACAATGAACAGGAAGTACAGCTCACTTCCAGGGATCATGGGGCTTCGCTTCTGCCGTCAGAGTGCCTGAGCTGCTGCTGGCCACTTACAGCACAATGGTGCTGATCTGACCATCATCATACCATTAAAAGAAAGAGTTGTGAGTGAATGCGCGCGTGTGTGTGTGTGTGTGTGTGTGTGTGTGAACACTCACGGTCTTCTCATCATTCTCAAAGGCTTCGCGTGCCTCCTCGTAGCTGCAGCTCTCGTCCCGGCACTCTCTCTGGATGTTGCCCTGCTTGATTTCCTCCAATGCGCTGTTGGCCCTACGGAATCTCCTCAACAGGGAATTGGCCGCCTGTGCCGGGAGGAACACTGAGAGAGAGAGAGAGAGAGAGCAACAGAGAAAGAGAGTGAGAAGAAATCTGTGGCATCTTGCTTGCAAAGTCATTACTATCTGTCGCTCTAAAAATGAGCAACAGATAAAGATAAAAATGAAAATTCTTTGGATTTGGTTGGTGTTGCCGAATGCTTAAAAAGCCAATGCTACTGGGAAAATCTGGTAAATGCTTCCACTAAACAACTGCATCACTAAACAACAGTATCTTTGCTTCTGTCATGCTTAGTGTCACCATAAACCTGTATGCGTACAGAGGTATAGCATATTAGACAATGCTGCCATATATTAAAAGGCGCACCAAGAACATTTCAAATCATTTTTCCTTGAAGAGGTGGCAAATGTTGCTATAAAATGAGCAACCTGCCCTACGTTGTCAAAAAAAATATTGTAAGATGAAAAAATAAAACCAGCTATTTGCCACTGGGGCACATAAATCCACAACGGGCAGCTGTGGATGACACGCTGGAAAAAGTCCAGTGCTCTAAAATATGATCAACAGATTTAGTAACAACTGACAAGCAGATAAATTAAATCATGTGGGCTCTCTCTCCTTTCGATGTTTTTCAGTGCCGTTTCCCCAACCCACCCGTATCAATCTCAAACTTTCAGTTATCGTGTTTTTGTGTATTTAATGTGATAGTTCACAGAAATTTGATGGAATTCATTCATTTTCTGTACTTTCAATACGACGTGCTACGCATTCGAAGATTATAGCTCATTTTCAGTCAACTGCGAATTCACCAACTGGCAGCTTATTAGCACTGATGTGTGAAAACAATGGGCGTTCATGTACCTGCAAGAAGCATGCTTGAAATTGTATGCCAAAATGGCCTCCCGGTAACATCTAACCAAGTCGCTTAGCCACGGGTTCATTGGGAAGTTGAAATTGTTGTATTGACATGTTAGCTGACAATTGTGTTTGCAGATAGAAGCACATGATTTCAAAAAGTTCACACAAATAGAGTTGTGATAGCATGACCTAAATTGTTGGAAGTAAAGTAGTATGATTTCAGCATACTTTTCTAAGCTACTATTAAACTATCACCTGATATTGTTCAACTTCCAAATTAAAGTTGGGAGGTAATTATGGCATTCAGTTTCAAGCTACTTGCGGGTACATAGACGCCCATTGTTTTCGACATCAGGCTAGCCGTTTGTGGATTCGCTGTTTCTATAGTCAGCGAATTCAAATTTAAATCGATTTTGGGTGAACCTCAAGTGCTGGTCTATCGTAACATTTGTTGTGTGGTCTAAAGATAAGTAGCAAGATGTGCAAAATAAATTAAACCTATGCAAAATGCAATGTACCAGTAGGATATTGTTGTACTCTGCCATCGATGGTAATGTGTAACGTTTTTAGCGCGTCCATATTTCCCCTCTTCCACACTTACCCTTAACAGCATAATTGAATTGTTTTGTACCGTTTTAGTCCCTGATTGTATAATTAGTCACATGTCTGTGCTGATTGCCAAATGATTTCTGAACTCTCAGTGCCTACAGGGACACCTGGCGGGTAACTGCTGAAATTCAACTCAACAGCCCAGATGGTCACGTGCTTTCTCCGGGCCCTATCCATAACCACTCTACCCCCACACAATAAACCAAAATGACTGACCTTCCACAGCCGAGAAAAACTTCACTTCTCCAAAATATCACAGCTGCTTTCAAATGACAAAATCTTCCCCAGTGCCATAAATTTAAATAAATTAAAGTGGATAAATAAAAGGATTCTCTGACCACGTGGCCAAAGGGACAGAGCGAGCCAGTGTTTGGCTGCACTGGATGCAAGCTTGGATGAGGACCTGGACAAGCACCATATTGTTCTTCTAACACTACAGGAATTTCTAATTAGATCAAGAAAACATGCATTTTGTTGCCAGAAACTCAAAATATATAAACAGCCTGAAGCAGGGCTAAAAGTATAGCTAAAAGTATATAATAGCTTTCTGTAGGCTACTAGCTACGCATTTTGCAGGCTTCTTGTTTCAGAAAAACAACAGCGCAAAATTAGGTTGTCAGGTTACCATGGTACATGTTTACCACAACTATAAAGTCCTTATATGGCTTTTGGTTTTTGCTACATTTTTCAGGCACAATCAGCGTAAAAAAGGCAACTGTAAAGCGCGTTCTATGCTCTGAGTGGAGCTGAGCCGTTCAGCTACTTAACGCATCCGAACAGAAATGGTAGTTCGTCTGCACAGCTCTACACTGTTTTTAATTGCTAAAATTACAACCACGTAGGTTACAGCAGGACAGTTATTTGCGGTCGCACAAGTGCAACCAATTTTAATTTCCAGGTTGCGCCATTTAAATTTTGGCTGAATATGCGACCAACATAGTCACAACTTTGAGCCCGGTGAAGGGTTGTCCACCTATCCAACTGATTTACTGAGCAGCCAGTAAAGTCTGAGAAAGTTATTCATCAGCAACCTCAAGGACAATGAAGGTATTCAAGCTACCAGCCTCGAAAGTCAGCCTAGGACACTGGGAACGTTTACGCCTAGACATACAAACATGGGGGTAAATGAAGCTGGTGAATGAGGTTGTAGGAGCTTCGCAAGGGTGGAGAAGCAGATGTGAATCTGCAGAAGGAAGAGTAGATGTAGAACCCCTGTTCTTCCATCTGTGTGAGGCCGCTACATCTTCCTTCTGCAGATTCACATCTGCTTCTCCACCCTTGCTTCTAAGCCTGTTGAAGGGGGCTGAAGAGAAGATGGTACAGAGGCCTTTAAGTGCAGATGTGAGCCTGCTCTAGAAGCCTTTATGTATGATTATGGGCCTGTTGAAGGAGGTTTTGGGGGATTCGCAAGGAAAGAGTGGGAGATGTGGAACTGGTATAGAAGCATTTAAGGACAGATGTGAGCCTGGTTTCAAAACATTTAGGAGCAGATTTGAGCCCAGTGTAGAAGGCTTTAAGAGTAGATGTAGACTCGCTGAAGGAGGACTTCACAACATGATCCACATGGGAGGCACCACAAGGAACACTCAAAAGAAACCCATCAGCAACATCAGAGCCAGCAGAAAAAAAGGAAAAAAAAACCTAGGATAGCTTTAGATTTAGAGCAAAGGCCCACGGGAAGATGGGAATCCAGGCCAGGTTTATTTTTGAAATATGCCTTAACATTATATATAGCAAATACAAACTGATTGGTTTAGATTAACGCAGTACCATCTAATCTTTCAGAAAATGTGATCCTCTTAAATCAAATAATTTAAAGAAGATGCAGCAAGAGGCTGAAATTCAAATGCTTGTTTACATTTTTTTTAATCAAATGAAAGCCCTGCCAGATGATTACACAGCATTTCCTTGTAAGGATATAAACTAACAATTCATGTATTATTTTAAGAAAGCCAGGTTCAAACATCAAGAACTGCCTGTAGTAATTAGAGAACAAAGGCTTACAAAGGCAAGGCTTACAGAAATATCTGTCAAAATCTTCCAAACTTAATCTTGACCAGTTTTGTTTTATAAGTTTATAGTTTATTTTTATTGAGTTTATTTATTTAGTTTCTTTATCCGTTTGTAATTTTTCCTGTTTTTTTCTCCCAATTTGGTTGCCAATTATACCCTCTATTTATTTCAATTCACCCTCCCCCACAAGTCCGCCACCTGTTCTCCGGCTCGGTAAATCAATATTCTGCTTCTCAGATAAAGCTCTAGTTCCTAGCTCTAGCTTTAATTCCTATCTTCAGAACCGAGACCAATGTGCAGTGATTAACAACATTAAATCCCCTTTCCAGAAGTGTAAAATAGGAGTTCCACAAGGACCTATCTTAGGCCTACTTTTTAGCTTGTACATAAACGATTTACCAGAATTTTGCAGTGGAGCAGAATTCCAAATGTATGTGGACGACACTGTTGTTTATGTATCTGGAAAGACTACCAGCCCAATTGACAGAACACATACAGAGGTATAGCATCTCTTAAAACCAACTCTTACTGAAAATGGCCCATCACAGATGTATTCAATATCATGATCAAAGGAGAATTAGTTGATCAGGCATCTGAAGTTAAATATTTAGGTCCAATACTGGCTTGTCATCTCAAATTTGACTGGCATGTAAAAAAGTTGGGAAGGACAATGAAAGCCAGCCAGCACACTTTTAGATTAATTCGAAACTGCTTGCCCTTCAACAGTGCGAAGATGTTCATGCCCTCTGTGATTTTGTGCCACTTAACTTATTGTATAACATTGCGGTCTCATGCAAACCAGACAGTGACAGAACCAATGGAGATGCTTTACAACCACGCAACAAAAACACTGGACAGAAAACAAGAAAATCAAGATTTCACCATTGTCTAACTTTAAGAAAACATAACATTTTAAGCTTTGAACATTTTTCCTGCGCTATACCTATTTTTAAATACCCTCATAACCTGGCTCTGCCGTCCTTTTGTGATATCGTGGAAACGTTACAAACCATTGGTTTATCCACTAGGGGAGCTACAGATGGGAAACGTAAAGTCCCATTTTGCAAAACTTCCCTTGGCCAGACAGCTTTCTCCATCAAGGGAGAAAATATCTGGAATTCACTACCTGTCCAATTGAAAACAAAGCACAATCTTTCAAATATTAACATGAAAGACAAACAATTCTTAAAAAGCAATCAGATATGCAATCATACGAAACCCTGAACTGAAGTCTTCATTCTTGTAACTGTTACAGTGCTATCATGTTTCATTTGCATTCACTACTTTTTGATTCATCCTGTCTTTTACTTGCATTTGTTTTAATTGCCCTTCTAGGGACAAGCATTGGACATCAGAGTAAGATACACAAGTATATAGTAAGGCACAATGCATCTATGACAACTTGTTATCTGTTCCTATCAAATAAATAATCAATTTTATAATCATTCTGCATCTGCAATGATTCATTGAATATACTTCATAAACAGATTATCCTAAACATATTCAATTGCATTTAAAGTGACTGTTTAAACAGAAGAAACTGTTACGTTAGTTATTTATGTGTGTGTGTGTGTGTGTGTGTGTGTGTGTGTGCGTGCGTGCGTGTGCGTGTTCTTGTATCTGGTCATTGGTAGTTGACGACCACTCCATACATACCACTTCCCATGATTCCTACTACTCTGTCCAGGGACTAATGTATGCCAACCTGAAACAAGGGAAGAGTCAGGGCCAATATCAGAACATGAAATTATTTTATTTTTTTACCAATTTTCATCCCATACTATTTCTTGTCTCCATATTTGGAATTCCCAGTCATATTTGAACACCTGTTCCATTGCTGCAACGTTGATTTGTGAGAGCACATTCTAGCATTTGTGTCATTGTCAAAGTTCTGCCAGCAGGCCACCTCTTTCACTACGAAGTCCACAAGCCGAGTTGCGCATTGTCTACTGTTGTTATAAACTAACGTGCTAGCAAATGAAGCGCAACAATTATTCCTGCTGAATGAACTGGCCCTTGCTATGTGACATCTTGATCTCCATGAACAGAGCAGATGCAAAGACAAGACAGTTTGACATTCAGCTGTTACCGTTTATCACGAGTTAGCACCCAACTCCCAAGGTATTTTTAGCACGTTGCTTCAGACAGCTGCATTCTTTACTGTTGATCCCCTTTTGAGATTGTTAGCTCGATAGCATCACATGATATCTTACACAATGCAATGTATGTCAACTGTCAATGCATGCCAATATTTAGCTAACATGGTATTGCATTTAGCTCGCTAGGCAGTATATACCATTAAAAAGTGGATCTGTACAGTGCCTCTTAGAGCAGATTATTTTCTCTGCATTTCAAAGTGTGGTTTTCTTTAGTCTCATCTTCTGAGACTTATTATCTGGCTAAAGAAATGATGTGCATGTGTTGTAATGTTGATGCGGAATACATAAACCTACATCATGTGAAACAATTGTATTTATTTATTTTAAATGTATGCTTTTACATTTTTCCCTGTTTTTCTCCCAATTTGGTTGCCAATTATACCCTCTATTTATCTCAATTCACCCTCCCCCACGAGTCCGCCGCCCGTCCCCCGGGTAATGACCCAGTTTTTCTGGGCCGGTAGATCCACCTCCTCCGAGACAGAACCCAACCATGGTCGCCCTTCCTGCTCCTCGACGAACTCATGCCAGCTCACCCTTCCCCCTCCCCCTGGGACGGACAGCCAAAGGCCGCCCCCGATTGGGACTAACGGCCAATGTGAAACAGTTTGGACATACTCGGCTTTGGAAGACTCTGCAGAACTGCCGCCAGTCACATAAATCATCCAATAAGTAAGCGCTTTCCTGCTTGGAAGAATCACTGTCCATTGTACAATTAGTAGTCTTGACCCCATACACTCTCTCTCTCTTATGTATGGAAAGGAAAGTTACAGTTTGTTAGATTAGTTAGGAAAGTTACAGTTTGTGAGATTAGTTTCCTGTGATCTGACTTTTAGCCAGTGTTATGTTTTAGGTCAATGGCTGTCTTGAATCACCCACCTCAAACTGGACCCCCACCTACCCAAGATCATGACTCATCAGAAGAAGTAACAGACCACTGGCTTATTGGCTTATTCTCACATCCGACTGTCAAACTGGTCAGGCTCATACTACGTTAAGTTTATGAACCCGACAAGCGAAACTACACAATGCGCTTCTGTGTGGCTCAGTAGGTAGAGCACGGTGTTGACAACGCTTAGGCTGTGGGTTTGATTCCCAATAGGACCACATATACTGAAAAATGTACGCACTCACTACCGTAAGTCGCTTCGGATGCAAGCGTCTGCTAAATGGCGTATACAATGGCCATTACAATGAGCAGCCAATACTACTGATTTAAAACATTATATGGATTGAAATTAAAACATTCAGAGTGGAATTGTTGTTTTCCCCCCAGGTTTCAACAGGTTCCATACATGGGCCTACTGTCCAGTGTTTTCATACAGCAATTGTAAAAATGTTTTTTTTTACATTACATTTAAAAAAAAAGAGTTTTAACAGAGAGCTGAAAATAAAAACATAAAGCGACCGTTTTTACATGATTTTGTAAATATATTGTGCTTCCTTTGAAGTAAATTTAGCTTATCATAGTTATCTTAATGTAACTAGCAAAAAAAACTTATGCAAGAGTGACAAATGTAACTCTGCAATCTACTCTAAGACAAGTATGCCCCTCATTCCAATTCATAATAGAATAAACCATTCGAACAGATTTCTGTTGAAATGTATTCTTCAGCTTGTTACCCTGGGAAAACTATTAAAAACTGAAAGTTAAAAGCGCATCAACTGGATAACACACTGTTGCCACATTTGGCGGTGCATCCTTTACAGATCTGACAAATCGCAGATGACTGTGTTCCACCACAGAATAAATCAGCGAGTTGGATGGCCATTCTAGTCAAAAATATAGCCCGGAGTCAAATTCTTCAGAGAACCTCACCTTGCTTTGTCACTGGAGTTATCTGATTCCGTCTGAACAGCTAATCCCAGCTAGCTTTACAAGCAAATCTTCAAATGGTTCCTAGAGAACCAGTTGGGCAGCGAATTGGCTATGTTACGTTCGCCTGTTTTGTTTGAGCTCTAGGTAGTTGCAAATTATACACGCGATCGTTAGCCGCTGGTTAGTTAGGTTACTGACGTTGACAGGGCTGACATGTCCGCTGTTGTTAGAAGCTAGCGTGCTAGCAAACGTGTGCGACAATTATTATTAACAATGAAATAACTGTCCCTTGTTAAAAAGCATCTCGTTATCTGTAAACAGAGCAGACGGAAAAACAAAACAATTCGACACACTGATGTTACTGTTTACAAGGAAAAACAAAACACATTTTACAAAATGGCATTATAGCTAATAATACTGAAACTTACTTCGCCTCCGTTATGGTTAGCTCAGATTCTTGTTTCGTCCCTAGATTAGAAATGAATTCGCGCATGCGTATTACAATTAAAGGGCTAGATTCGGGGAAACTGCGCTGGCATACACCGGTGTTTTGATATTTTGTGAAATTTAGAACGCCCTCTGAACACCTCTGCCTCTCGATACACATAAATAACCTTTTTGCTGTAGGTTGATCTCTTGAAGGCCGCCGTGTTCAAGAGAATTGATTAGAAATTAATTAATTGGAAAAATATTCCAGACCAACCAGCCGTAGCGTATATATAAAATAATTAAGATACGATTTGTTAAAGATAACCTCCACTGGAAATGATGAAGAGCCAGTGACAGTTGTCCATGTCCACACCACACTCCTGGATACAATAATTATGGAATTTGTAGTAATGCAATCATTATTATATGAAAATCACCAAATGCACTACAGTGATGCAAATTATACTTTTAGCATGGATTGGCAAAGTTAGAGAAAACATTGTCAACATCCAGATCTCTAATACATTATCTTCCTCTTCCACAGGTCTGAGAGTCTAATGTGAATGGAGCAGCATATTTTAATTCCTGAATATAGGTCACAAGATGGTGCTTGCTGAAATTGGGTCTACATTTTTATAGTTTAACAATTGAGGTAGAAGTGAATGTATCTTAATCCTGTCAAGCACAGAAATTCAGGGAGGGACGATGAAGGACAAGACAGAACCAATAGGCATTGTATTTGAGATACGAATCCTAATAGTATTAGGTTCTAAGATGTGTGCTACTCTATATTTGCCTGAATCTTGGCATCAGTGTTGGGATTCAAACTGATTTTATATGTATGCTGTATGTAGGCTGTTAGTGAATATATTCTCAAATGTGTAATATAAATATTTGTGTGCAGCAGGAGAATATGCTAAATGTGATTGGTGCTTTGTGAGAACATAAATTGGAAAGTAATGGTCACTTTGGCATACAGCATAGTATATGGTATAGTGAAGAGCACCGGCTTGTAAGTTACGATGAAACAAATGAAGTCCAGCACTGGTGGTTGTCATCACTACACATACATTACATTACATTACATTACAGGCATTTGGCAGACGCTCTTATCCAGAGCGACGTACAACAAAGTGTTAACCGTAGTCAAGAACAGTTTAGCAGTTTAGCAGTTTACACTTTTCTATACATCTCAGTTTTGTATTGCTTTCTGACACAAAAACAACTGCAGCCAGGGTTCTTGCCCTTTTCAAAATGGATACATGGATTCATGTGCTGGTAAAGAAACAGAACAAACATTAGAAACACAACAAACATCTCCAAATGAATATGGGCAAGTTTCTCACAATAGCTGTTCTCAGCGAGGCCATCTGGGCCAGGATATTTACCACTTGGCACGGTAATGATTTCTTCTCAACGTCCTCAACAATAAATGACTCAAGGGCTGGGATTACAGAATATAAATAAAAAAAAACCCATGCCTGAATTAACCAACCGGAGGAGGACCGAAGGAAGGAACACAAACCTACGAAAACCTCAGTGAAATGCGTGCGGGAGTTTGTGGGATTAGTAATATGATTAGCCGTTTCAGGTAGCAATCGAGACGTTTCAGGTATAGGAAGGAACGGAATCGTCAAACTCGTTTCCTGAAACGATGAAATGGGTGCAATCAAATCCCTGCCTTGCCAGGGGGAGGGGGTGGTGCTTCAACCTGTACACAGTCTGCAGGGTGTTGATTGCTGAAGGTCAGGGAGTACACTGACACCATCGGGTAAGATAATACCAGCAGAGGCGTTGAAGATCCAGGGATGGGCCCCGCTGGCACCAAGCTGCTATTAACATGAGAAAATCTTGGCTGCTTGTGCGCTTGTAACGCACCGTATAAGGTATGGTAGAAAGGTGTGCAGACATTCAAATGTGGAATCATGGAAATTCCGGCATGTTCATGCACTCCTGATCGTCGATACCCAATGCCTGGCAAAACATGCTGCAATTGTAGCTTAAATGAAATGCTACGCTTGCCATAAGGTAGATAGAAAATGTCACTGGAATGGCGAGAGCAAAAATGTCAACGTCCAGGGTCATCGGACACTCCAGCGCAACGGTCAGCAGTTGCAATAAAATCAAAGAGACAAACAGGCCTCTGTTAGGGCAAAGGTGTGGTACCCCCAATGCACAAGACTAGGTCTTATTCATTTACACGCCACAAGCTGATTCTATAATTAGGGGCACATTTCACATCAACCAAAATGTGCAAAAATCACTTTTTTGCTAAATCAACTAGTTGTCCCTGTATTATACCCTCGAATGTGCTTAAATGTACTAATTGCCATGCTTAAGCTAATTTGGTTCATTATTTTGTCAACTGTGTTACGGACAAACGTGGTGTCATAGAAGACTTGAACGAAGTACTACACATTTAAGAAAACACTTGTTGGAAAGATCTTGTGTCTAATAATAAAAGAATATGAAAGAAATGAAATACAAATATGAAATAATAATAAAGTAAATAAATGTGTTTTTATGGAAATAATAAAGTTATCCTCCTGAAGGGGGGGGGGGGGTAGAGGTGGGTAATACAAAAGAAACAAAAGATTTTTAGTGGGCATTTTGAGGGTTTTTTGTTAAACTGTTTTGAAAATATGAATTTTTAGTTGTATAGTGGTTATTCTGTGGGATATGGTCATCAAGGATGATTTTCTTTCAACATAAAGGGACATCTTTCTTTAAGATAAGAACTCTTTATTTAATGTTTAAAACATTCATATTTCATATTTAGGGAAGATTTATTATTAACCCACAATAGTTACTGTCTTTAAAAGAAACAACAAATAGAAAAGTAATTGGGAAAAAGGTTTAGTAAAATACTAAATTAGGAACCATTTCTGTTTCTTTGTCTTCCCTCTTGTTATTGTCTGAGATTTTCCAGCTGTTAAGCGACCGTTCTCATCACTTGTGAATATGTAATTGAAAATGTAAATGTAAATGTAAAATGTTGTGAAGAAGGACACAACTTTTTCGTGCAGCTTAGAGCGTAGGGATCCGTACTTTAATTTACTGGAGCTGTTATCTCATTTACTAGGCAACTGTGGTTCTGACCAAGTAGTTTTCATGAAACTGTTCAAGTTTCCTTAATTCTTTTTTATAATTCTTAAGATCCTTCCTGACACTAGAACTGCTATTACCTGCCTAGTTTTTTTCTGTTTGGTTGAGGCATACTTTTGCCTGATGTTGTTCGGTAGTGCACAATGGAAAACGAAGGTTTTACGCACTTCACCGGGCACAGGGAACCTTCCAATCATGCGACAGGTTTTTGATCTCGGTGACTCCGAATTTCATAGTCTTTCGAGTCATCTTCGGAATTTCTCAGCTTTTATTTTTTGTGTATATTTTGAAGATGATCAATCTCTCTGCATAACTTGGAACGTCTTATCCGGAGTCTCTTCGCATGCCATGCTTCTGCCTGAAATGACACACAAAATATTACTCTATTGATCATGTGTTCTTCCTCTTTCTTCACTGAACAGAACAAGGACGACGAAAGCCATGCATCTAGTGTTTTCTCTCTCGCTGCATCGTCAAACCTATCGTTGAACCTAGTTCTAATGTCACTCAGTTTCTAAATCTCTACCTTGACATCTCAGGCTGTGGCTCAACTTCCGGGCTTTCTGGTGGAGTAACTAGGGTCTCTGCCGCTCGCTTTCTCTCTCTGGTCTGGCGTTGGGCTCTTCTCCAGTACGTTCGTGGCAGGCAGTGTGGTATAATGGTTAGGGAACTGGGCTTGTAACGTTAAGGTTGCAGGTTCAATCCCCAGGTGGTGGGACACTGCCGTTGTAACCTTGAGCAAGGTACTTAACCTGAATTACTTCAGTTAATATCTAGCTGTATAAATGGATTGTAAAGAAATATAAACTGTAAGTCGCTCTGGATAAGAGCGTCTGCTAAATGCCTGTAATGTAATGTTCGTTTCCTTCTCCTCTCCCTCTTCCACAAATCTTTGACTTCCTTCACCTTCCCTATTCTTTTATTCTCATGCCACGTCTCACTGTGTTTCTGTAAATGTGCTGCGCTTCTTCCAGGGTCAGCACCACCTGGAGCTCTGTGTCGGTGCTGCTTCTCAGCAGCGGATAACCTCATCTCCCTAAAGCACAAGCAAATCCCTCACTGTAATAGTATACAATACTGCGAATGTAACTCTAAAGTAAGCCTTTGCAAATATACATAATACAAACGATATTATGTTAATGAGGTATCATTTAAAACATCATGATGATCCACAGATGCCATTAAACCATGGTTTTGTTGATATGAGTATAATGCTGGACATACGTACATAGACATAATGTTGAAAAACTGTGCAATGCTCCGTTAATCATCATGTATTAAAGTCTAGTTCCAGTGCACTAATTAATTGAATGAAACACTCAGACAATATAATTATGTTTTGATCAGTTAAGTTGATCATGTAAATAACTTGTTTTAATGCACTTACTATTAAAAAGAAGAAGAAAAACACTTAATATAAGTCAACAATGTCAACTGTGTTACTAATTGTGTTTTTAAAACAAGGCCTCCCTTAGAATGCATAACTGAAGCAATTCGCGTTGGTAGACTGTTGTGTAATTTTTGTTAAATAGTCCTGTGGTAAATTCTTCCAAGCTTCTTACAGGATTTGCCATAACTCTTCTTTTGACTTTTGGCTGCTTTTTGTTCTTTTCCCTGTCCAAGTAATCTCATACAGCTTCAATTATGTTGAGGTCAGGGCTCTGAGGTGGCCAATTTAATACTGTGTGTTCCTCAAGGAGGATATCACAAGATCTCAATAACCTTTTGTAAAATGCGATAAAATCAAATTTTTTATTGCGTTAAATGTTTATTTGTATGTATTCTAATGTTATATAGTGTTTTTCCAAGCATATAGACACTGCCCAGATAAATAGCTTTAAACATAGCTGGTAGCTAGCAAACATAGCAAACATTTTGGTAACCTAAACTTTTTTTTTAACCTCTGGCAGTTTACCGCCACGTTACAGCTACACGTTACGTGTTCAGAGAATAACTGGATGTCGGACAATCTGCATTGAGCAAAACATCTGGGATCAATACTCATCATTGGTCTAATATTGAGTAGAGTGTTCTGTACAATGTTTCAGTGAAACATCCTAACTAACTAACTAACTAGTGCCCCGATGTAATAGTGGCCATGTACAATGTTTTTCTATATAGGCAATTGTGATTATATTAATCGGAACGTTGGCACCCCCCTGTGTCGTGGTAAACACAATGCAGGCACATTTCTTTACTGATCATCAACGCTTAACAATACTGTCCTATAGATTGAAATCCACATATTCGCCATAAAAGTAAAAACAAACTCAAACTCAACCTCAGCCTCAACCTCAATAACTAAAATGTTTCACCCAACTATTGTGAATTGGTATTTATTTATTTATCTCTCGTTTATTATTTAATTATTAATTATTTAAAGATTATTTAGCCGTCTTTACATTATTTTGAGTTTTAAAATGGCGTTTCGTACAACCGGACGTTGCCTAGCAACCATGCACGCGCTAAACTTGAAGCGGTTGGAAACTAATTTCTGAGTTTTAAAATGATGTATCTTACAAACGGACGTTTCTTGGTAACCATGGACACACTCAACTTTAGGCGGTTGGAAAGTCATTCGAACTGAAGCGTAGCACACGACATATCGTTTAAAGTTAGCATCTTGTCGGTAATTTGTGAATTTGAGTAAATTAACTTGCTAAATATTAATTTCTACTTGTACAAATGGCGGGTAATTTAGTGGGAATACGAATTGATCCTCCAGTTGTGGAGTTTATCGACGTGAAAGTCGGAGAAGTTTACAAAACTTCGGTCACTGTAACAAATGCGGGAACCTCCAGCAGACGAATGCGATTAAATGGACCCATCTCTCAGGTAATTTATGTAAATCGTTAACTTGGTAACGTTAGCTGTCATCCTCCGGTTATAAATGGCAGCTAGCTAGTAAAGTATTGTTCAAAATAATTAATATGCTCTCACTCATGATCTAGCTAACGTTAGCGGTCATCCTCCGGTTATCGATCGCCGCTAGCTAGTAAAGTATTATTCAAAATAATTAATATGCTCTCACTCATGATCTAGCTAACGTTAGCGGTCATACGCCGGTTATCGAACGCCGCTAGCTAGTAAAGTATTATTAAAAATAATTAATATGCTCTCACTCATTATCTAGCTAACGTTAGCGGTCATACTCCGGTTATCGACCGCCGCTAGCTAGTAAAGTATTATTAAAAATAATTAATATGCTCTCGCTCATTATCTAGCTAACGTTAGCTGTCATCCTCCGGTTATCGATCGCCGCTAACTAGTAAAGTATTATTAAAAATAATTAATATGCTCTCACTCATGATCTAGCTAACGTTAGCGGTCATACTCCGGTTATCGACCGTCGCTACCTAGTAAAGTATTATTAAAAATAATTAATATGCTCTTACTCATTATCCAGCTAACGTGAGATTTTATTTTATTGTCACTGGTAT
The DNA here is from genome assembly GCA_029706075.1 of Aldrovandia affinis. Classification (NCBI taxonomy): domain Eukaryota; kingdom Metazoa; phylum Chordata; class Actinopteri; order Notacanthiformes; family Halosauridae; genus Aldrovandia; species Aldrovandia affinis. Next base: position 309,274 of record JAINUG010000074.1, on the reverse strand, counting down.
TACTGCCGTGGATATTTATAATTGAAATTCCCATTTACATTTCCCATTTAATTAATAACTTCGTCAAGTCAAAGGTGACGGTTTGTATACAGTTTGTATAATTCTCCATTGGTTTTTTCCTATTTTGTATATTAATTAAATTATGATTTGAAGAATAGTAAAGAAATGAAAAACTACCTGTTGGATTGCGAAAAAACTGATTTCAAAGTACTCAAGTAAAAATGTGTAACCATAATTGTCTTGTGTGTCACTAGCTGTTCAAATTGCGGGTGGCAAACTCGGACAGACCTATTGCTGCGGGGCTAGTAAAGTATTATTCAAAATAATTAATATGCTCTCACTCATGATCTAGCTAACGTTAGCGGTCATCCTCCGGTTATCGACCGCCGCTACCTAGTAAAGTATTATTAAAAATAATTAATATGCTCTCACTCATGATCTAGCTAACGTTAGCGGTCATACTCCGGTTATCGACCGCCGCTACCTAGTAAAGTATTATTTAAAATAATTAATATGCTCTTACTCATTATCTAGCTAACGTGAGATTTTATTTTATTGTCACTGGTATTACTGCCGTGGATATTTATAATTGAAATTCCCATTTACATTTCCCATTTACATTTCCCATTTAATTAATAACGTCGTCAAGTCAAAGGTGACGGTTTGTATACAGTTTGTATAATTCTCCATTGGTTTTTCCTATTTTGTATATTAATTAAATTATGATTTGAAGAATAGTAAAGAAATGAAAAACTACCTGTTGGATTGCGAAAAAACTGATTTCAAAGTACTCAAGTAAAAATGTGTAACCATAATTGTCTTGTGTGTCACTAGCTGTTCAAGTTGCGGGTGGCGAACTCGGACAGACCTATTGCTGCGGGGCTGTGCTTGACCGCAACGGTGGAATTTACAGCAGGGAACGAGGGGAACGCAAGCGATCGCTTGGTCCTAGTCACAGACCATGGGACCAAAGACATCCCTCTTCATGCGTATGTTCTGCGTAATTTAATTTATTTTACTTTCCAGTTTCAGGCTTTATCATTGAAAATATCCAAGATCCAAGGCTACTTGCCCCACAGAAGTCCCACGTGATCAATGTACCATATTATAGTCACATACGAACCCACCTATGACCACCTCAGACTGAATATCAAAATAACATTAGATATTAATACATTCATTAGACTGGGTGTCATATTGAATGTTTTTAGAAACTAGGCTGAAACAACAGTTTTTACTCAAATGTGGAAGAAGCTAAGCTATGAAGCTTTTTCTTCAATGACCATGTTTAACCAACATTGGCCTACTATTGGTTGATAATACATCAAATAGCAAATTAGCTTGCCGCCTATTGTGTTGGCTGTAGTATCATCAGAATCAGTGGACATGAAGTCCACTAGCTTTGCACATTATTTTAACATTTTATTGCTCATGGATCGATACCAAAGAAATCCAAGCTATTCAATATGTCACATAGGCCAGCGTTTAAATTCACTTTACAGTATTGCAAATGAATGGGGTCACAATTCAAATGAACCAGCAACAAATGCTCTTTGCTTTTAATAAAAAGATCACACACACTCCGTGCACAATTACAGGAAAAGGTTGCTAAATGCAGGTTATTATATGTCATTATTCATATTATAAAGCCTATTAAGTGTATTAAGCAGGTTTTACTGTTTGTCTGACAATGGGGATATTTAAATGATCTGGCTCCCTGACAGTTGGGAGATTGGGTGGGTACCCCTAGTGTACAATATGTTGAATGCTTGACAGTGGAAATATGAAGTGGATTCCGATGTAAGGACTGCTTGGTAGCGTCAATGTTAAGCAACCTCTGCCGTACTGTTGGTCCTTCAGGTTCTTCCCGGCCTGCTCTCTCCAGATGGACTCCCTTGTAGATTTTGGCTCTATGGCTGCCGACAGTCAGCTTATCAATAAGGAAGTGGTGCTGACCAATAATGGATCTGCTCCGGGTAAGATAGATTCTTCTTCAAGTTCTTTCCTCAAAAAATAACACCTCATTCTGATAATAATGTTATCCTCTCAATGTTTCTGCCACTAAATAATTTTCCCCTCTTGGATTTGCCAATTGCTGATTGGTCGTTGGTTGTTTTCCGTCCCCCAAGGTTCCTTTCAGATCCTCTACAGGGGGGATACGCCCCTTAGCATCACACCCACCAGTGGCGTCCTTGCGCCCAAGAGCACCCAGCTGGTCAGAGTGGAACTTTGCACTGACCAGCCCAGACTGGTGTCCGAAGAGGCCGAGTGAGTACTGATCCTTGATCCCAACACGTGTGTGTTTGACAGTGTTAATTCTTTGAGTGCGTTGATGTGTGTGTGTGTGTGTGTGTGTGTGAGTGTGTGTTGATGCGTGTTTTGATGTGTGTGTGTGTGTTGCTATGTATGAGTGTACTCATGGGCTCGAGTGTGTTGATACGTGTAGCGGGTGAGCTCTGGCACGTGAGCGTCCGCTACAGAAAGTGACGTGGATAAGAGTGTGATCAGTTCCCGTAGTTAGAGACTTGAGTCTTTAGCTCAGCGGGCTAAATCGCTCTCGGGTCGCGTCGGGATCCTCGGTTCGAAACTCGCCGCGGGCAGAACAAACTCTGTTACATACGCAGTGTGCTGATGTATGTCTAGATGCGTATATGTGCATGTGTGCGTTGATATGGACGCGTGTGCTGGTCTGGGTGCGTGCCTCTCTCAGGGTGAAGCTACAGGACAGTGACGATGTCGTCCTGAGGATTCGGGGGGAGGTGCTGGAGCAGCATCTGGAGCTGCTGGACACGTCTCGGAAGGAGAAGCTGTCCTGCCTGCAGTTTGGCTCAGCCTATTTCGGAACGTGCCGGCTGCAGAAAGTGGTCCTCGAGAATAGAGGGCCGAAGACCTGCAATTGGGTGGCGGTTTTACAGGACGACGCCGTCGGAACTGAAGCGGTATGAAAAACAGCAACGCAACGGATACACACATTCGTGCACGCACAAAGAATATGGGAGCAGTTTTGAATAGCGAGGATGTAGTGTGGGTACGATATGAGACGAGTCAAAATTTGTGTCACGATCAAGAAGACAGGCTTTGCGCGGTGCAAATAAATCTTTGTTCTCTTTGGAAAATGGGGAAAGGCACCAAGTTCAATTATTTATTCATGATACAAAATATCAGCACCTGAATACTTTGGGCGTAGTAAAAAAAATACTCTCACGAACAGAGTCCTCTGAGAGTATAACATGATACATTACAAGATAAATGAACAGCTGAGTTAAGTTAATACAACTAAAGTCTACAACGCATTATGCAATTCTACACTTGGTGACCCAGTATTCACTTAAGACATTTTACATTGACCTTTTAAGCATTTAGCAGACACTCTTATCCAGAGCGACTTACAAGAGGTGCATGAATACATGGTAGGAACAATTATAGTTTGCGCACAAGATCAGTGCAGTAATACAGCGATAGACATAGTTTTATTAAATGAGTAGGCAGGGATACATATACAAGAAGTGTTGATCAAGTCGGCAGTGGTGATGACAATAGGCTAGATGTACAGAACTCAGTGGTAGTGGAGTCTGAAAAGGTGGGTTTTGAGTCTCTCATGGAAGATCGACTGAATGACTGTGTCCTGGTCTACGGACGGATGCGCACGTGTGCACAGAAACTATTCAGAACGCCATTTGCAATCGGCAGCTGCCTCTTATCACACAACGCGTGAACACTTTGCACGGAAGAGTTGCCGATGCGAACGCGTGACCGTTGAGCCGGAATGGCGAGGCGTGACGTGTGGCGTTTGGTCTTAGTGAGCCGCGGGTGCACGGAGTTAAAATGCGCTGTGGCTCCTCAGGGCACTGACCTGCTTGCGAGCACGCACGCCGCACTGCTGGAGCGCAACGGGAACGGAGACGCCAACGCCGGCGCCTCGAGGGATTCCTCCGCTGTCGTCGCCTGCGTGCCCAGCGAGGGGAGACTACGGCCGAACAAGAGAATCACCCTGGCTGTGTGCTTCAGTCCAGGAGGCAGCGGGTAATACTGTGTGTCTGTGCGTGCGCGCGTGTGCGTGTGCGTTTGTTTTTTGTGCGCTTTACGTACGTGCAATACGTACGTAAAGTTGTGTAAACTGTGTGTAACTCTCTCTTTACACAGAGAGTTGTCAATGCCTGGAACAGCTTGCCAGGTCAGGTAGTAGAGGCAGAAACGCTCGGGCTATTCAAGTCCAGGCTAGATGTAGTACTAGATGTTCTTTAGATTAGGACATGATGAGCCTAGATGGGCCGAACGGCCCGTTCTCATCATTATGTATTCTTATGTTCTTATGTTCTTATGTAACAGCGACAGCGAGGGACAATAGGTCACTTCCGTTCCTGTATGTGTTTGCGTGCGTACTTGCTCCCGTCTTCTACCGGTTCTACACAAAAGGTTGTTTTCGCCACAGGGCTTGGGACAAACGCAGCTCGACCCATGCCGCCGAAAGGGACTTCAGTCTCTTCATGACATTCAGCATTGTTGGCTCAACACCTCCCTGCAATGGTGAACTCTTCTTATCACACCCTCGTCATCGTCAAATAATCCAGGATGCATTCGCTGGAAATGGTTTAAATACGAGTAATGAATCAAAGAAATAGATCATTGAAATGAAAAAGATGTTGAAATTAGATTGTGTATTTTTGATTTTGTGTACACACGTGTGAAATATATTCGCTGATTTAATAGGAAGTGTTTTCGTAAGCGGATGTATGGATGTGATATATATTTTGAGTACATGTGGAAACGGTGGATTCGCTATAAGCGTTGAATAATACATGCTGATGTACGACAGCGCATGTTGATGTCTGATGGGAGTGTGACCTTTGACCCCCCTGCAGGTAGCGTGGAACTGGCGATCACGGGGTCAGGCCTCCCACTCTCCCTCACCATCAGTCCCAGCTCCCACTGTAACTTCAAGCGGTGCATGTTGGGAGAGAGTGCGGACGTCAAGTTGGTCCTCCAGAACCACTCCTCTGTGCTCCCTGTGCCCTTCAAGTTCAGAAACATAGCCAACTTTTCCGCTGAACCGACCGGTGGCCGCATTTCACCCGAGCAGTGCCAGGTAGGTAATGACACCCCCCTCCACATTGATCTCATTTTAAGCTAACTAAGGACTTAGGAATTGTAGTTGATCAAAGCCTATCTGCATCAAAGCAGTGTGCTACAGCAGTGAAAAAGGGCAACAGGATGCTGGGATACATAGCAAAAGTATTGAGTATAAATCAAAGGAAGTTATATTAATGTTATATAATGTCTTTGTCAGACCTCACTTAGAATTCTGTGTGCAGTTCTGAGCACCGCACTACAAGAAAGAAGCTCTTGAAAAAGTCCAAAGAAGGGCAACTAAACTGATACCTGTTATGAAAGGTAAAAGTTATTAGGATAGACTTAAGGCACTCAATCTATTTAAGCTTAGCAAACGGAGACTTAGGGGGGATTTGACTGAGGTTTTTAAATTCCTAAAAGGGATTAACAAAGATTTTTTGACATAAGTGGGGTCAGCAGAACAAGAGGCCACAGGTGGAAATGAGTTAAAGGCAAATTCCGCACAGATATCAGGATGTTTTTCTTTACACAGAGAGTTGTCAATGCCTGGAACAGCTTGCCAGGTCAGGTAGTAGAGGCAGAAACGCTTGGGCTATTCAAGTCCAGGCTAGACGCAGCGCTAGATACTCTTTAGATTAGGACACGACGAGCCTGGATGGGCCGAACGGCCTCGTCATTATGCATTCTTATGTTCTTATGTTCTTAACTACCCCTTGCTCCTCACATTATCCTCACATTATCAGATGTTGCCGTCGGTTGTGATTAGAGTGTTGCTCTTACACTTTTCTTCTGTCCGTCGATCGATTCCTTGCTCGTTTGTGACCCGTGTGCTTTTGCTGTCGGGCAGGACGTGGTGCTGACGTTCAAACCGCGCCAGATCGGCAAGTTCAGCGTTCAGTTCTTCATGTCGGTGCTGGGCCAGGTGGCGAAGATGGACTCGTCGATGGCCAGGCTGCACTTCCGCAACTTTCACCACGAGATCCTGCACATGTCGGCCGTCTGCAGGGCGACGAGCTTTCGAGCCCCGTCTGACCTCGGCCCGGCTGAGCCCAACCCCCCACCCCCCCCGACTGGACCCGTAGCCTCCGCCGGTTGGTTCACGCGGACTCTCGTAACTGCGATGGTGATTCGTGATACGCTCTCTCTGCCGTGACTGTTTTTCACCCCCGTCTTTGTTCGCGCTCCAGGGACGGCGGCTCAGTTGGAGGGCGCGTGTTCAGGTGAGCCGGAGCGCCGCGCGGGAGCTGTGCGCAAGACCCGCCCCCGCGGGCGTACTCCAGACCAGAGGCGGGGCGACAGCGCGGCCGCCGCCCGCCCGCGCTCTCCCGCTGCGAGATGCAGGTGAGAAACTCCCCTCCCGAGCGCGCAGACCATACAGGCGCCCCTCATCTCCCCCGACGCCGATAGCGACATAGTTGTGTTGGAGGCACACGACACAGAGAGGTGCAGAGAGGCGGCAGTGTAGCGTAACGGTAAGGGAACTGGACTTGCAACTCAGAGGTCGCTGGTTCGATTCCCAGGTGGTACTCTGGCATTGTACCCTTGAGCAAGGTGCTGGAATTGCTTCAGTAAAAATATCCAGCTGTGTAAATGGATTGTATGTAAAGAAATGTAAAACTGTGTGTAAGTCGCTCTGGATAAGAGAGTCTGCTAAATGGCTAAAATGTAATGTATTGTACGTGTGATGTAGAGTTTAAGATTGCGCCGTTTGCGTGTTTGTGTTCACTCGGCGCAGGGCCGGAGCGGAGCCGTACAGGCATGTGGACCCAGACTGTGCCTTCACGGTAGAGGAGGCGCTTGAGAGGAAGCAGCACAAAGACTGTTATCGGCTTTTCAGCAGAAACCAGCGCCAGCAGAGGTCCACAGACGGGTACATAGCTGTTCTCACACAGCAGGGGGCGCTCTGTGGGGCAGAACCAGGGAGAAGCACGTTACCGCACTCACACAGCAGGGGGCGCTCTGTGGGGCAGAACCAGGGAGAAGCGCGTTACCGCACTCACACAGCAGGGGGCGCACTGTGGGGCAGAACCAGGGAGAAGCACATTAGCACACTCACCCAGCAGGGGGCGCTCTATGGTACAGAACCAGGGAGAAGCACATTAGCACACTTACCCAGCAGGGGGCGCTCTATGGTACAGAACCAGGGAGAAGCACATTAGCACACTCACACAGCAGGGGGCGCTCTATGGTACAGAACCAGGGAGAAGCACATTAGCACACTCACACAGCAGGGGGCGCTCTGTGGGGCAGAACCAGGGAGAAGCGCGTTACCGCACTCACACAGCAGGGGGCGCACTGTGGGGCAGAACCAGGGAGAAGCACATTAGCACACTCACCCAGCAGGGGCGCTCTATGGTACAGAACCAGGAGAAGCACGTTACCGCACTCACACAGCAGGGGGCGCTCTATGGTACAGAACCAGGGAGAAGCACATTAGCACACTTACCCAGCAGGGGGCGCTCTATGGTACAGAACCAGGGAGAAGCACATTAGCACACTCACCCAGCAGGGGGGCTCTATGGTACAGAACCAGGAGAAGCACATTAGCACACTTACCCAGCAGGGGGCGCTCTATGGTACAGAACCAGGGAGAAGCACATTAGCACACTTACCCAGCAGGGGGCGCTCTATTGTACAGAACCAGGGAGAAGCACATTAGCACACTCACCCAGCAGGGGGCGCTCTATGGTACAGAACCAGGGAGAAGCACATTAGCACACTCACCCAGCAGGGGGGGCTCTATGGTACAGAACCAGGGAGAAGCACGTTACCGCACTCACCCAGCAGGGGGGGCTCTATGGTACAGAACCAGGGAGAAGCACATTAGCACACTTACCCAGCAGGGGGCGCTCTATGGTACAGAACCAGGGAGAAGCACTTTAGCGCACTCACCCAGCAGGGGGACGCTCTATGGTACAGAACCAGGGAGAAGCACTTTAGCGCACTCACCCTGCAGGGGGCGCTCTATGGTACAGAACCAGGGAGAAGCACATTAGCACACTCACCCAGCAGGGGGCGCTCTATGGTACAGAACCAGGGAGAAGCACTTTAGCGCACTCACCCAGCAGCTGGAGCGGCGGGATACATTACGGCTGTACCGCCGTTGTGTGTGCAGGAGTCAGGGGGAGCTCCAGGACGACGTGAACATCGGGATGCGTCCGGCTGCAGGACTGCTCTCCCCGCGCCTCTCCCTGCGGGACGTGGATCTGGGCCAGAGCGGGGATGGGAGCTTCGCCCGCCAGAGCTGCCTCCTCACCACGCGCACGCTCGCTGCCGTGGAGACCAGACTGGTGAGTCTGCAGCAGAGCGAGGCGCCCCCTGAGCCTGCACCCCTCTCTGTGGGGCTCCTCTCAGACCAGCACTCCTCTCCTCCCAGCAACCTGCCTTACCGACCAATCAGTGCTCTCCGGCAGGGCTACTCAATTGCTCCTCAATGGGGGCCTGATTTTATAAGACCAGAAGTCCGGGTGGGCCAAACTTTTTCCATTTCCATTCCAAAGTGTAAGGGAAGCCGGCTCACCCTCCCCCTTCCCCCGGAGGCGGACAGCCAAATGCCGCCTCCGATCGGGGCTGACGACCAGGGCCGGTCTGGTAGAGACGCGGGTTTCGAACCGCGTCCCTGACAGGCAGCGCACACCACACCAAAGTGTGGCGCGTTAGACCGCTACGCCATCTAATATGACTTCCAAGAACTCAAGAGCCGTTTATTTAAATAGAATTGATATAATTACTTTACATCCATCCATCCATCCATTATCTAAGCCGCTTATTCCTGGTCAGGGTCGTGGGGGCGGGGGGGGGGGGGGTGGAGCCTATCCCAGCATGCGTTCCGGGCGAGAGGCAGGAATACACCCTGGACAGGTCGCCAATCCATCGCAGGGCACACACACCATTCACTCACACACTCATACCTACGGGCAATTTTAGACTCTCCAATTAGCCTAACATGCACAGAAAGGCCCCCGGCCTGGATTCGAACCCGAGACCTTCTTGCTGTGAGGCGACAGCGCTATCCACTGCACCACCGTGCCGCCCATAATTACTTTACAGTTCATTGAAAAAAGCATTGAGGATAAGATATATTGCCGTAATACCATACGTTTATTATCATTCTTATGGTACAATAATCCAACTGTCTACATTGAAAAAAACTGTTTTAACAAACATTTTAAAAAACGGTAAACAATTTTATGACGAACTGCTATTAAGTTGCAAGGCCGTTAGCGGATAAGTCGGATATATTGTCAAATCGAGACATTTCCCTCTGTGTCCCCTTAGCAACCTGTCTTGCATCTGAATCGGCAGACCAGTAGTTTTATGCCAGTCTTTTTTTCCCCCCAGTGAATCTACTTCAGCCTGTCGTAGTTGTGGTGTTTAATGTCTATGTACTGGTGTGCTTACTGCCTGCGATGTGACGATGTGCATGTTCTGTAGCAGGTGACGGAGGGGAGAAATGCCGTACCCTCCACTGCGGAAGAGCTGGCGGACTGCAGCAACACGCTGACGATCCAGCAGCTCCACCAGGTGGTCATTGGTGAGAACTGCACCGCTCGTCACTGTCCGCACGTTACTGAGAACCCGTACCGGAGCGGTCGCAATCCTTCAGTCTGGTACCGTCCGCAAACGTGTTGGCGCTGCGACGCAGCGTACAAAGTCGCTCACAAATAAAGGCATGCTCCACGATCTGCTTTCTTCCCCATTTGTAAAAGAAATCTGGGAAACGACCGAGATTGACCGCAGTGCGTCTGTGAGCGTGCGTTTACATGACATTTTTACATTGTACGCATTTAGCAGACGCTCTTATCCAAAACGATTTACAAGACGTGCGTTAATACATGGCAGGAACAGTCATAGTTCGCGCAAGAGATCGGTGCGGCAATACAGCGATAGACACCGTGGTTCTCTGTGGCTCAGTTGGTAGAGTACAGCGCTGACAACGCTTAGGTTGTGGGTTCAATTCCCACTGGGGCCACATATACTGAAAAATGTATGCGTTCACTACTGTGAGTCGCTTTGGATAAAAGCGTCTGCTAAATGGCGTATATTATATCATATTATATCACATGGTTGTAGGCAGCTGCATACCGTACCTGTGACCATGCTGTGCGAGTCGATGTGAACGTGTGTGAGTGCTTTCGTGTGTGCGTGCGCTCTGTGTCAGAGGCTGACAGGGGTTTGCGGTGTTCACAGGCCCGTCCGTGGTGGACTTCGGGGAGGTGTGTGCCAACTCCACCTCGGTGCAGCAGCTGGAACTGGCGAACAGCCTGCCGGCGCACGTGTGGGCCCAGGTGGAGGTCGGCTGCCCCGAGCTGCAACGCTCCAGCCCCCTGTCCCACGTCCTGGCCCCGCTGTCCCGCACGGAACTGCGCCTCGTCTTCGAGAGCGACATTCTGGGCCCTTTCAGCAGGTCGGTGGCTCACAATATCACATGTATTATATACTCATATAGACTGGGTCAAACTTCTAGATCGCAGAACTGTGAATGAAGAATTGACTATATTTAAAAGGGTTATTGTAGATGTCTCATCTCATTGTCTAAGCCGCTTATTCCTGGTCAGGGTCGCCTGGAGCCTATCCCAGAATGCATTAGGGCGAGAGGCAGGAATACACCCTGGACAGGTCGCCAATCCATCACAGGGCACTACATACACCATTCACTCACACACTCATACCATCCATCCATCCATTGTCTAAGCCGCTTATTCCTGGTCAGGGTCGCGGGGGGGGTGCTGGAGCCTATCCCAGCATGCGTTCCGGGCGAGAGGCAGGAATACACCCTGGACAGGTCGCCAATCCATCACAGGGCACACACACCATTCACTCACACACTCATATCTACGGGCAATTTAGACTCTCCAATTAGCCTAACGTGCATGTCTTTGGACTGTGGGAGGAAACCGGAGTACCCGGAGGAAACCCACGCGGACACGGGAGAACATGCAAACTCCGCACAGAAAGGCCCCGGCCTGGGTTCGAACCGAGACCTTGCTGTGAGGCGACAGCGCTATCCACTGCACCACCGTGCCGCCCGCTAACAATATCATATGTATTATATACTCATATAGACTGGGTCAAACTTCTAGATTGCAGAACTGTGAATGAAAAATGGACTATATTTAAAAGGGTTATTGTAGATGTGCAGTGTAAATTCATCCCCAAAGTAAGGAAAAATAGGATGAAAAAACAGTCTCCGCAGTGGATGACGGCTCGCATCCTCTCCCGCTCATCTCGGCGCGCGTGCGTCGCCCCCTGCAGGTCCGTCTCCTACACGCTGAACGGCAGGCACTCTGGCCGCGTGCTGGTGCAGGCGCGCGTGGTGAGCGTGGCCCTGGAGCTGTCCGCCGACGAGCTGGTGCTGAGCCCTGTCCACAGCCTCCTGTCCCAGTCCGGCTACCGGAGGAGCGTCACGCTCTTCAACCGACGCAACCACCCGGCCCAGTTCACCTGGACACCCATCGTCACCGAGAGCGGCATCGCCTTCTCCATCCGACCCGCCACAGGTGAGCACAGCTCTGTCCCGCCTCTACGCTCCCTCACACCTGTATATCTCTCTAGCCTCCCTCTACACTCCCCACATTTATTTACCCTGCATCTACAAACCCCACGCCCGTACGCTTTTCTACCCGCGCTCTACACGCCATCGCCTCTCGGTAACCTCTCACCCGATCCCCTCTCACGCCCCGTTCTCCTCCTCCCACTTCTCCTCTCAGGCACCGTGGAGGCGCACCAGGAGCTGGACTGCGAGGTGGTGTGGCACCCTTCCTACTATTCCCCCCACCAGGGGAGTTTTGAACTGGCTGTGCACGAGGGCAACACTGCCGAGCTGAAGTGTGTGGCGGAGGTGACTACCCCCAGTTTGTTGGGTAGAGAGTGTGGTATAATGGGTAGGGAGCTGGGCTTGTAATGTTAAGGTCGCAGGTTCAATCCCCAGGTGGGGACACTCTTGCCGTTGTGCCCTTGAGCAAGGTACTCAACCTGAATCGCTTCAGTTAATATGCAGCTGTATAAATGCATTGTAAAGAAATGTCTTTAGTTATGCCAGGTGTCGTAAGCAGTGTGTGTGTGTGTGTGTGTGTGTGTGTGTGTGTGTGTGTGTGTGTGTGTGTGTGTGTGTGTGTGTGTGTGTGTGTGTGTGTGTGTGTGTGTGTGTGTGTATGTATGTATGTGTCTGTGTCTTCAGATATGCCAGGTGCTGTAAGAAGTTTCTCTCTCTCTCTGTCAGGTTGAGTCCCCCTGTATCCAGCTGGCTGAAAAGCACTTGTTATTTGGTACAGTGCCACTCAATGTCACCAGCGTTAGAACAGCAGTGCTGCGTAACACTGGACACAACCACGCCTACTTCCAGGTAGGAGGGCCTGACAGAAATACAGTGTGAGGGGCAAGTTTCATATGTGTGTGTTTGTGTGTGTGTGTGTGTGTGTGTGTGTGTGTGTGTGTGCGCGCGTGCGTGCGTGTGTGTGTGTGTGTGTGTATATGCACTGACAGGTGTGTGGTGTGTATCTGTCTCAGGTGTTAATGTAAGTGTTTTGTACCAGGTGTGTGTGTGTGTGTGTGTGTGTGTGTGTGTGTGTGTGTATGTATGTATGTATGTGTGTGTGTGTGTGTGTGTGTGTGTGTGTGTGTGTGTGTGTGTGTGTGTGTGTGTGTGTGTGTGTGTGTGTGTGTATGTATGTGTGTGTGTGTGTGTGTGTGTGTGTGTGTGTGTGTGTGTGTGTATATTCACTCACAGGTGTGTGGTGTGTACCTGTCTCAGGTGTTAATGTAAGTGTTTTGTACCAGGTGTGTGTGTGTGTGTGTGTGTGTGTGTGTGTGTGTGTGTGTGTATATGCACTCACAGGTGTGTGGTGTGTGCCTGTCTCAGGTGTTTGACGCGCAGCCTCTCCCCGGGATGGTGGTGACCCCCACAGAGGGTGTGGTGCCTGTGTGTGTGTGTGTGTGTGTGTATATGCACTCACAGGTGTGTGGTGTGTGCCTGTCTCAGGTGTTTGACGCGCAGCCTCTCCCCGGGATGGTGGTGACCCCCACAGAGGGTGTGGTGCCTGTGTGTGTGTGTGTGTGTGTGTGTGTGTATATTCACTCACAGGTGTGTGGTGTGTGCCTGTCTCAGGTGTTTGACGCGCAGCCTCTCCCCGGGATGGTGGTGACCCCCACAGAGGGTGTGGTGCCTGTGGGCGGCCGCGCAGACATTCAGCTCCGCTTCACTCCCGGGGCCGTGGTGAAGTTTGACACCAGAGTGGAGGTGAGGCGCTTCGACCGCAGATCGTTGTGGCAACAGTACCACTTGTGTAAGACTGAAATGGAACGTGTTTTATTGGGCTTATTTCAAAGGGACCTTCAATATTTGGTCATTATGTTAAATATTAAGGTGTATTACGTGTATAGGTCAATCCAACAAACCTATGTATTTGTCAGCAGGATTATTATTATCATTCTTTTTATTTATTTATTATTTTTGCTGTTTTCCCCTCCCATTTTTCCCCACTTTTTATGATCCAATTCCCTCTCTCCCTTTTCACGCCAATGATCCCCTCCCTCGCATGAGAACTCCTTCGAGCCAGTGCCCGCCTAGGCCGAAGCCTGTCGCACAACCACTCGTATATGTGCAGCGGGTCTTTCATTCGGCTTTTATCCCTCCTTCCAGGTACGGACAGCCAAGTGCCACCCCCTGGTGGCACTCCCGGCCAGAGGTCGAAACTGGCGCGGCCGGTGGAATTGAACCCCGGTCACCGTGGCTAGCATCCAACCGCTAGACCGCGCGGGAGGCCTATCAGGATTACTGATGTTGTGTACAACTGTGTGTCTGTGTGTGTGTGTGTGTGTGTGTGTGTGTGTGTGTGTGTGTGTGTGTGTGTGTGTGTGTGTGTGTGGTTCAGATCGGTGTGCGGAGCTCAAAGTCCCTGGAGCTGAGGGTCGGGGGTGTGTGGAGGCCCCCCGGGTGGAGATCAACCCGGTGAGTGTTTATAACATAACATAACATAACATAGTAAAGTAAGTAAGTAAGTAAAACTTGATTTCTATAGCGCCCTTCTCAGCACGGGTGCACAGGGTGCTTTACATCAATAAAAATAGAATGCATCAATACAAAATTCAATCAAACATCATCTAAGAAATAAGATAAAAACATAAACAGGAACATAGGGTGGCTATGGATGACTAAAAAGCCTGCCTAAACAGGTGAGTCTTTAATTGGCGTTTGAAAGTGAGTTCTGAGGGAGCGGCTCTCAGATCGGGGGGGAGGGCGTTCCAGAGCCTCGGGGCCGTCACCTCAAAAGCGCTGTCCCCTTTCGTTTTTAGTCTGGTCCTGGGTACGACCAGGAGCTCCTGGTCGGATGACCTCAGTGGCCGGCTGGATGAGTAGGGGTGGATGAGGTCAGTGATGTAGACGGGGGCTTGGCCATGGAGGGCTCTGAAAGCGAACACCAGGACTTTGAATTTGATCCTGAACATAAGGGGAAGACGAGAACAGGCCATTCAGCCCAACACTGCTCGTCCATTCCTACCACTAATCTGCTCACATGCTTAGTTTATCCAAAGGCTAGAGTGTCTAACACTGGATCGAGCCTGGCCTTGAATAGCCCTAGTGTCTCAGCCTCTACTACATGTCCAGGCAAGCTATTCCACGCATTGATCACTCTCTGTGTGAAAAAATATTTCCTAGTGTCCGTGTGAAATTTACCCTTTGTCAGTTTCCATTTATGCCCCCTCGTTCTGCTAACCGAACTCAACTTGAATAATTTCCTAAAATTCACTTTGTTAATTCCTTTAATAAATGTAAAAGCCTCAATCAAATCTCCCCTAAGTCTCCTTTTACTAAACTTGAACAGTCCAAGCATCTCTAGCCTTTCCTCATAACACTTGTCTTTTATGCCTGGAATCAGTCCGGTTGCCCGTCTTTGGACCTTTTCCAGCGCATCTATATCTTTTTTTGTAATGCGGTCCCCAGAACTGCACACAATATTCCAAGTGCGGCTTTATAACTCAGACAGACGCACAGGGGGAGAACGCTGGGTCTGCCGGGAGAGCGGTCGGAACAGTCTGAACCGTGCGAGAGCACGTTTCCGCAGCAGGGCCAAAACCGGATTAAGAAAGTAATGTAAACCCGTTCACGCTGAGCTTAAAGCTTAATGTTCATTCCTGGTGGGCTAATTTTCATGGCTCGTTAAAAGTGTTGGTGATAATTTCACATTGCTCCATGCGACGGGGGGAGTTTATGTCTTCAAGGCCAAGATCTGACGTGTTTTAAGTTCACTTTCCAGGCAGAGGTCTTTGTGGTGTTAGTTGCCCTAGTCTAGGGGGCAGGGAGAGGGGCTTTGAAGTGGGTAAAATGTGGCATGCCTAAAAGAGAAGCTTCTTGTCCACTCCTCGTCCCAGTACATTTTAGAAGTGGTGGAAAAGTTCTGTCTGGGAAGGTGCGCTGCTTCCCTCCTAACGTGCTGAAGCGCAGTCCGTCCCAGTGCCTCACGTCTGCTGGTTTCTCTTCCCAGACCTCCTTCCGGTTTCACGGCGTCTACACCGGCTCGACCCGGGCTATACCCTTCTCCCTACAGAACCACTCCGAAACTCGGACCTGCGTGCGATTTGACCTGTCAGAGCACAAAGACTTTGCAGTCCACTTTCCGAAGGACGCAGGTAGACTCTTCCCCCCCACCCACCCAACACACTGGTACAGCCCAGACCACTAGACTCCACTCCCCCAACACACTGGTACAGCCCAGACCACTAGACTCCACCCCCCCCAGCACACTGGTACAGCCCACACCACTAGACTCCACCCCCCAACACACTGGTACAGCCCAGACCACTAGACTCCACCCCCAGCACACTGGTACAGCCCAGACCACTAGACTCCACCCCCAACACACTGGTACAGCCCAGACCACTAGACTCCACCCCCCCCAGCACACTGGTACAGCCCAGACCACTAGACTCCACCCCCCCCAACACACTGGTACAGCCCAGACCACTAGACCCCACCCCCCCAGCACACTGGTACAGTCCACACCACTAGACTCCACCCCCCCCAGCACACTGGTACAGCCCAGACCACTAGACTCCACCCCCAGCACACTGGTACAGTCCACACCACTAGACTCCACCCCCCACACACTGGTACAGCCCAGACCACTAGACTCCACCCCCGCCAACACACTGGTACAGCCCAGACCACTAGACTCCACCCCTCCCAGCCTATCAGCACAGTCTAAACAGGCAGAGATCCACAGCCTAGCACAGAGAACAGTTCAGACAGGCTGAATTTTTAACTTCACCTGTCTGTGAATTACCATAGATACTGAACATTGCATATGACACAGTCGTTATATTTCAACTGGCCATTCTGCGAAACACTGTCACCACCTGACACCAACGAAAAATCAGTTAACATACAAAAAAAAAAAAAAAATAAGTGTATTTTAGATCAAGATTCAGTATGACTCTGACAAAAATGCAATGCTTAATTTACCTAGGCTGGACATGTGTATCTATGTGAATTACAGGCAGGTAAGATAGGCTCAAGTCTCCTCCCCACAGAGACAAATGTACAGGTGGAAGGTTTGAATTGGTCTCAACAACGTGGCTCACTGGGTAGAGCACGGCATTGGCAATGCTTAGGTTGTGAGTTCAATCCCCACTGGGGCCACATATACTGAAAATGTATGCATTCACTACTGTAAGTCGCTTTGGATAAAAGCATCTGCTAAATGGCGTATATTATTATTATTATTATTATCATATATTAACAAGCGTTCAGCGACCCGAGTGTATGGTTGCCGAGTCACGGTGTCAGAGCCGCCGGGCGGTACGAGTGAAGAGCCCCTCTCTGATGCACGGGGCTCCTGTGTTACAGGCTCCACGGAGAACCTGCGTCACTTCAGGACAACGATAGAGGGACAGTCAACGGTGGACTGCTCTCTCGTGTTCTCCCCCACGGAAGTAAGCGCTCCGTCACTCTCTCCCGTCAACAAGCCGGTCGTTCATCCCCTATCCTCACACAGTCCCCTAGCGAATGAGCGCGCCCTAAACGTTGGCTTCCCTCGCCCCCTCCGCCCTGTTTGACCCGCAGGTGGCGGCGCACTGCTTCAACCTGCCGATGACCCTGAACAACATCGGCGTGCCCTCCCCTCCGCCGAGCTCCGCCCCCAGAACGCCGTCCGTCAGGAGGAGGCACATCGTCACGCCGCGGCCCCAGATCGTCACCGTGGGGACGCCTTCGCGCAGGGTGCACGGCACAGGTGAGCGCCGCTCGCGCCTCTCGTCACGATTCTACACCCGCGGGTACCTCCGTCTCGCCTCCTGACTGTTTTCTCAGCGGTGCGCCGCTGTAGGACGTGGCCGTTACGAGCGTAGTGCGGTGTCCCTCTTCCACAGGGGAAACTGCAGGGCCTTTCAGCAGAGCCAGTGCGCACTAATACACCAGTATTCTTTTTATTAATTTTTTTAAAATATATATTTTTTTTCTCCTCGTTCTTTCTCCCCATTTTTTTGGTATCCAGTTATACCCTCCTTTTCACGTCAATTATCCCACTCCTCATATATCTTACGAGTTTGCTGCCGTAGTCCTGATACCGGCAGTGACATGCGGCTGGGCACCGCCTCCTCCGAGCCGGAACCCGCCAAGCCGCCACCGCAACTCTGGTATGCGCCGCTCCTATACGCAGCGAACTCGCATCGGCTTCCCTCCCCCCCACCCTGGGGCAGACAGCCAATTGCCGCCCCCCCTAGTGGCACTCCCAGCCAGAGCCGATATCCACCAGTACAAATAATTATTTCATTGGAACATGAAAGGTTTGTCTTTAAACAAAGTTGCTCTCCAGCATCAGTTTCAAACACGGTTTCCCATCTGCCTTCCCTCACCTCCCTTCCTCCTCCTCTCCGTCCTCCTTCTTTGTTCCTCCATCCTGACGAGCCTGTTTCGGCACGTCAATCGTCTTAACGTGGAAGGCAGTACCGTTCCAT
The DNA here is from genome assembly GCA_029706075.1 of Aldrovandia affinis. NCBI lineage: Eukaryota > Metazoa > Chordata > Actinopteri > Notacanthiformes > Halosauridae > Aldrovandia > Aldrovandia affinis. Next base: position 291,250 of record JAINUG010000074.1, on the reverse strand, counting down.
CGTGCTGTCCGCTGCTGGCGCGTTTGTATGTGTACAGCTTCCAATGCCCTTTTCAATGTAACGGGCTGCCGTTCATTTCCCGTACAAAGACAATCAACTCTGAATGTCTCTCTGAAACTGTCCCTCTCCTACTTCCTGGCTCCCTCCCCGTCCATGTATGTGTTTTTCCACCCCCTTTGTGCAAGCGTGTGCGATTTTAAACTGTCGCTTCACTGCACAGCCTCCCCGTCTGCGTTTAAGTAATTAGCATTTACTTAATACTGACGGAAGGGACACAGGCTGCCATGAGCCAAGCTGCAGAAGATAATTAGCTAGATAACCGGTGAACTATGTTCCCCCGTAGGCAGCCGACAGGGAAACGAAAGCAGGCTTTGCTTTTAGCAGCCTAGCTCTCGTTCCTTTTCAAGGTTCTGAACGGACAACCTGACACGCTACGCGGTCGCATTTCAGTCAGTTCACTTTGTCCTTAAATCGTACGTTAGGAAGCATTTTAACCTGTGCATGAAGAACATGCATACCTTTCCATCCACATTCTTCCTTATCCTCCTATGTCAAACCCTCTTATTCTCGCAAAAACGTTGCCATCTTACCCTGGGGCTCCTTAGCTGTAAATGCTTTTACTTGCCATTGGTCCAGTGTGTACTGACATCACCCATGCGCCGTGACCACTCACTCAACGGGCTTACTGTCGTTTTTGTCGCGGCCCCTGACCTCTGGAACAGCATCCCCATGTCCATCAGATTTGCCCCCTCCATCGAGTCCTTTAAATCTAAGCTCAAAACTCACTTGTATTCCTTAGCGTTCCCCGACTCACACTGACTCCTGCCTTGTTTGTTCTGTTACTTTGTATGTCTGTTGGTTGTTTATTTTCTGTTTATTTTTACCCTTAGTCTACCTGTATTGTAAAGCACTTTGGTTGACGAGCGTCATGTTAAATGTGCTATATAAATAAAATTTGATTGATTACTTTCATTTTTCAATTTTATGTATATTTATGCAGTCTCCTGTGTTGTCATGCAGTGTATTCTCCCATTGTGATTTGACCTGAACTGAAAGCGTCAGAAATCCTCAACACCATCGTTGCTCTGTCGTCGTACTACCTAATCAGAGCAGTAGTTAAATTCAGCACGGGTACTTAGGTTCGGTACGGTGGGAAAAGCGCCAAAACGTGGGAGCACGGATTGGTTACCGTGCTGTACCGTACTATGCGGTGGAAAATAGATAGAGAACCAAGTGCACCGTTGAACATCTGAGCTTATGGTTGAAGCTATTTCTGGCCCATTTGTGAAATGGAATGTTAGACAATTGATGCTTTAACTTTAAAAGGGGGGGCAGTATAGTGTAAATGTAAAATGGCTAGTCATAGAGATATGGAAGTGCTTGTGATGTTGGTAACCCCCACCTTCATTTGCATCAGGAATTCTGTGTCTCCATCCAGCTTTAGCACCAACCACCAGTCACTGTGCGAGAGGGCAAGATTATGCGTGTGCGGGGTAGGGAGGGGGTGCTAACCATTGCTCCAGCGAGTGGCTAACTTGCTGACGTACCGCTTGCATTTCAGCCATCAGCAAGGCCTTTATCACATTAACAACTGGCTGGGCTTGCCAAAATATGACAACTTCTGACCGCATTAATAGCTAGCTGCCCAGTCATGATAAGCTTCTAACTGCCCGGCAAGGAACATCTCCCGATAATTAGCTCCCGTCTTGGGATAATTAGTCACAAGCTCTCGACCTTTCCCAGGTAAGTGGATTACGCGGCACTCTCACTCTCAGAGCGAGAGGACTTAATGTGCCTTACATAATATCCACGTCACGTGCCGCGCACGTCGCCGTGGTCTCATACGGACGAAACACGCCCGGGGCCGAGAGAGTCTCGCCCGCCTCGTACCGACGTGCGCGGGACACTGACGTCGGCCCATCGAAGCAACTCAGGTCATCTCGTGCCATAGCGTGCACGTGCCATTAAATATTCCATAAGGGAAACGTGACCTCGCGTACCACTGACATAATCGACATGACACAATGTCAGATTTCTCTCGGACGTGATCAGGTGGAGGATGCATCCAGGTTAAGTCTGATTAAGTCCCAAGGTGAGGTATCTCCATAATATCTGTAATGTAGGATACATTCTTTAGATTGACTACATTGTTACCCGGTTTACACTTATACCCTTGCTCAAGGTCAGGGTTTCCGTTAGAAAAAATTGGTGCCGGTCCACGTGTCCTGGAAGATTGGGAGAAATTCCAGTCAAATATTATCTGTGTTTATTGAGCTTAAAAACAATTCATAGGCAGGCTATATAAAGAATGACATCATCAAGGCATGTAGATTTATAATATTTTTTATTGAAAAGTAGGCTACTTTTGCTTGTACATTATATTCCAAATAAAATAAGTCCCGTCAATAGACTCACGTGCATAACGCTATTTTTAAAATAAATAAATAAATAAATATTACGCTAGCCTACGTTCGTTGGGGAAACACGTAAACACAAAGAATTTCTTTCAGCTTTAGGCCTACATATTCTCAGATAAAATAAAACAGAATAAAAACTTTGCAAACAAACAAACAAAAAGTTACATGTAGGCCTATCTGGCTCATAACATTTTAATTACGGCGTGCTGCTGCCGACTTGAAATCAAGTAATTTCCGTTCCGTTCCGTTCGCTTTCCTCAGATAAAATCAAATAGAATAAAAACTCCTCGCAGACAAATCAAACGGTACGTTACGACGAAACGAAGCGCTCCGTCAAGTGGTCTCTCCGGTTAAGACGGAAGAGACGTGGAGCAGAACTGAACGAAAGAGATTTGAGATCTGAAACGTTAGAAATGTCATTGCCCGATAAGCGAACCGAGGAGCAAGCAGGGAACAAAATGCAAAGATGTATAAAGTCACAGGAAAAGGGGTATTGAGGAAGCCGGCCCGTAACAGATAATCAGATCTCACGCGCCAAAATGGGCAAAACCACTTTACATATATCAGAAGCGATGAAAGAAATTCAATAAAACGAATCTGTCCCCAAACCAAGTAAACAAAGGTGAGAGATTGGTGCGGAGGGCCGTATCTCGCCTAACGCGTCTTGTGTAGTCACGTAGTCACGCCAACGGGAGCATTGGCCAATACAAATTCAGGACTGTTGACAGTTTAAATACTGCGCAGCAGTGCATTATACTGCTGTTGTGGTTTATGATATGGCTCGTATACTTTATACGGGCATTGTAGTTTGTAATGGTATTAAAGTCGATATGAAAATTGCGCACTACGTCAGAGGGTCCGCTGGCAAATTATTCAGGATATGACAGCGGGTCCATTACTTTTGTGAATGGAGCCCTGGGTCCAATGGGAGGGCCTATTTTGGATCTCCTTGGTTTAATTTAAATGTACAGGGTTTATGTTTTTATGTTTTCACCAAAACCTGAAATGACCACTTCAAGAGGCCTTTGAAAGCTTGACGTCCCCCTTCTATAAATCAACAGAACTGTAGCGTACACATTCACACAGAGTCGAGCATGGACAGTCTTTGTGTCCCTTATTACACGTATTCGTTCGTGGACTCGTGTTTACTTCGCAACCAAGTTTGAGACCCTTGAGAAACTGGCAGACTTCTTTGTTGCAGTACACCGTTTAGACCAGTAGAGGGGAGGATGCTGGAAGCAAAGGAGACCTAGAGGGGGCCTGTCTGTCCCTTCACCCAGGGCTGAAAACAATCTAACATTAGATCCCCTACACTGCACTCAGCCGCAGGAATGAACCCCAGGCTCTGGTCACGCTCTGGAACTCTGTCTCTTGCTCGACTTTGAAATGATCTCATCTGTGATATTCAGGGCCGTGCCTCTCCATTTCCCACACAGGTGTTATTATCTAACGCGGGCTTCCTTCCACCCTCCCCCCCCTTCTCTCTCTTCCTTCTCTCACACACACGAGATCTCATTCACCAACTGAAGGGGGAGAGGAGATTGACCATATGACAGCGTGACGAATTCATTCGTGAATGCGTGCGCACGTGTGAGTGTGCGACATTGCGTTACGTAGCACTTTTCACGGAACCCGAGGCATTTCGCATCGGAGTGGGAAAACCCACCTCAGCGACCATCGATCTGTAGCGCCCGACTGGGCGGTGCACGGCCGCCATTATTCACCAGAGTGCTCGCCATGCGTCGGACGAAGTGGAGAGGCAGGGAATAAAGCGGCGGGGGGGGGTCCACAGTGAGTCAGGACCTCGGTTTAACATCGTCTGAAAGAAGGCGTCTCTTATAGCACAGTGTCCCCATTACTACACTGAGGCTTTTTCATTTGGCCCAGAGGGAAGACTGCTGCATACTGGCTCACCAACACCATTCTCAGCACAATCTTATCTTAACCAGGAGATCTTCCGTCAAAGTGCTAACCGAGCCCATACCTGATTAACTTCAGCCATTCAGCAGGAGCAGGGTGCATGATGGTATAGCTGCTGGCTGTGTGTGTGCATCTCTGTGTGTGTGTGTGTGTGCATCTGTGTGTGTGTGTGTGTGTGTGTGTGTGTGTGTGTGTGTGTCTTTCTGTGTAAAAGTGGGTATGTGCGTGCGTGTGTGTGTGTGTGTGTGTGTGTGCATCTGTGTGTGTGTGTGTGTGTCTTTCTGTGTAAAAGTCGGTATGTATGTGTGTGTGTATGAAAGTGGGTATGCATGTGTGTGTGTGTGTGTGTGTGTCTTTGTGTGAATGTGTGTGTGTGTGTCTTTATGTGTGAAAGTGGGTATGTGTGCGTGCGTGTGTGTGTCTTTCTGTGTGAATGTGTGTGTGTGTCTTTCTGTGTGAATGTGGGTATGTGCGTGCGTGCGTGTGTGTGTATACGTGACTCAGACCTGTTCCATTGTGTCCCCAGCTCTGCGGCCCCCTCTGGAGATGTCCCAGTGCAAGATACATTTTGAGATATACCCCGTGGAGGGATCACCTCCTGCCGCGGAGACACAGGTAGAGCACACCTGAGCGGCCGTGCCCCCGCCGTCAGAGGGGTTTCCGCCTGAAGAGCGAGAGCTCCACCTGATCTTCTGAGCGATCAGCCAATATGTCCAGATCGATCCGGTCTACAGAGATTAACATTGTAAACATTGAGATTAACACTGATTGTGGTTCTCTGTGGCTCAGTTGGTAGAGCGCAGCGTTGGCAACGCTTAGGTTGTGGGTTAAATTCCCACTGGGACCACATATACTGAAAATGTATGCATTCACTACTGTAAGTCGCTTTGGATAAAAAGCGTCTGCTAAATGGCGTATAATAGAGCACATACAGCACATAGAGAGGTAAAAGAGCCTTCAACCCAGCATGTAGGGAGATTGCATTATTAGATTGTTTCAAAAGATCCGGTCTAAAGAGATATCGAGAGAGATCAAAGGGAGAAAGATTAGCTCAGTCTAGAGCAGGGGTGCCCAAGTTCGGTCCTGGAGATCTACGCCCAGTGCAGGCTTTTGTTCCAGCCCTTCACCAACACACCTGATTCGAACATTCATTGCCTTGACGAGCAGTTGATTCGTGGAATCAGGTGTGTTAGCGAAGTGATTAGTGGAATCAGGTGTGTTAGCGAAGTGATTCATGGAATCAGGTGTGTTAGCGAAGTGATTCATGGAATCAGGTGTGTTAGTGAAGGGCTGGAACAAAAGCCTGCACTGGGCGTAGATCTCTGGGACCGAACCTCGGGCCCTCCTGCTCTAGAGAGATCAGCCCAGACTGAGTGTCTGTTCAGTGGCAGGAGGTCAGGTCACCGAAGTCCTCTGCAGTTTCAGGAGCTGCAGAGTTGGTGCCTCTCACACTGCCTGTTGCCTCTAGACCAGAGGTGGGCAATTCCGGTCCCGGAGGGCCAGTGTGTGTGCAGGTTTTTGTTTGTACCAATTACCCCTGTGGCTCAATTAGCTAATTAGCTGTACATGCCAATGCTGGTTCACTTGTAGATTAGACCACAGTAACATGTTTCATATGGGAACACAAGAACAGTCTTCAGCTGTCACTCATGGGCTTGCCAAGAAATGTAGCTAAAATGTCAGATCACGTAAATGATTGGGGCTAATTGAATAATTAAGAGCAGAAGTTGGCATGAAATCCAGAAACGGATCCGGCCCTCCTTGCCCACCCCTGCTCTAGACCCTGGAGCTGAGGAACGTCTCCCTGAAGGAGGTGCGCTGGAGGTTTGTCCAGGAAACGCCGGCACTCGAGGGCACGGAGGACCCGTTCTTCGTTTACCCGGAGACTGGAGTCCTGCAGCCTGAGCAGAGCATGAACGTCACCGTGACCTTTTCACCAGGTACTGCATCTCTACCCACACCTGTGCACGCGCGCACACACGCACGCATACGAATACATATGTATAGTGGTCTATGTGTGTGTGTGTCTAGGAGAGATAGTGGTTCTCTGTGGCTCAGTTGGTAGAGCACAGCGTTGGCAACGCTTAGGTTGTGGGTTCAATCCCCACCGGGGCCACATATACTGAAAATGTATGAATTCACTACTGTAAGTCGCTTTGGATAAAAGCGTCTGCTAAATGGTGTATATTATATTAGATATGTGAAAAGACAAATTCCAATTACCTTGTGTAACATGGCAATAAAGTATGTTCTAAAGTATATTCTATACGCACGCACCCACACCCACTTTCATACACGCTCGCACGCATTTCACACAGAAAGGCACACACACACACACACACACACACACACTTGTGCATAAATCAAAAGATAGACCCACTGCCTTCCATGTGGGCAATGCGAAATAAAGAAGACGGAAAGCGAAAAGTTCTTTCACTCCCCGACCAAGCACAAAGTTTGGACGGAGGCGTCGACACCCCCGTCCAAAACCTTTTGCTTGGTCACACGCTAAAAGAGAGCGGAATAAACGTTGTGCTTTCCGACCTCTGTGTTTGTGTGCGTGCGTGCGTGTGTATAACGCGGCGCGTTGTCTCCCCTCCTCCAGCCTCACCGGGGCTCTTCAGCACCACGGTGCCTCTCGTCCTGCGGGACGACGCACCCCACCCTTTCAGAGTGCTCTCTCTCAGCGCCCGCGTGCGCAGGCCCCACATCGCCTTCCTGCCCGCGCGGCTCATCTTCGCCCACGTGCCCCTGGACACCCTCACTACCGTCAGCCTCTCCCTGCTGCCCTCCGGCTACGCCAGGTCAGTCCCCCCGTCAAAGAACCTGCGGACGACGGAAGGAGGGATGTTTACCCTGGCCAATCTGCCAAGCAAAAAATAATAATAGACAAATTCAGGGGCACATTTTAAGGTGACTTCATTACTACTAACCTTTTCCTTCCCGGCGTTACAGGTACGGTACGTCCATCGCTGTATTACCGCGCCGATCTCTCGCGCGAGTATCTCTTACCGTGTGTTGACGCACGTCTTGTGAGTCGCTCTGGATAAGAGCTTCTGCTAAATGATTAAAATGTAAATGTAAGATCGAGCTGATCAGCACACCTGACTGACGACTAGTTCCAAGGGTGAGGACACGGCGGCCTGCGGTTTTACGGGCCGTATGCCTTCTCCCACTAGGTAGCTGGAGCCGCGCAGGCCCGGGTTAATAACCAGACCGGGTGAACTTCACACAGGCAGTGCCAGGCTGTGGAATATTCTAGAGGCGTTTCGCAGAAGCGTGGAGGCTGCTTTAAATACGGCCTTTTTAATCATCCCTTCTGTGGTTTTAATGCCCTTTTCAATTTCTCACAAGAGGCATTTGGAAGTTGTTTCCACTTGACCAGAATTAAAATTCATGGCGAACATAGAAACGGAAAAATAATTATTTCTGCTGTGAATCGTTACCGTTTAAGTGCATTCTCGGAGGACCTTCACAGTCAAATTAATTTATTTGAGAAAGGGCGAGAGAGAGAGGGCGAGAGAGAGAGAGAGAGAGGGAGAGAGAGAGAGAGAGAGAGAGAGAAAGAGAGAGAGGGAGGGAGAGAGAGAGAGAGGGAGGGAGAGAGAGAGAGAGAGAGAGCGAGAGCAATGAAGGAATATTGCAGAAACAGGGAGAGGGGCATTAAGCTCTCCATCCTTCATCCCTCTCTCATCTCGTCCCTCTCTCTTTCTCGCAAAGAATTGATTCATTTATCGCCCACTGTTCTGATGTTTCTTCCTTTCTTTCACGTTGTGAAACATTAAAACCCACGGTGTATCATTGATATAAAAACACTGAATTACACAGGCGTACAACAAAAGCCTGCAACATTGCCTGCTACGAGCACAGTGTCCAAGGTTGTCGTCGGCGAAGGCCAGGGCTCTCGTGTAGACCGAGCGACATATCACAAAGTAGCCTCTGTGCTTTGCCAATCCCGTTCTGCTCGATCTTCACCTCCTCCTCCCTCCCCACCCCTCTCCCGCATTCTGCTCGATCTTCACCTCCTCCTCCCTCGCCCCACGCACATCTCCCCACCCCTCTCCCGCGTTCTGCTCTCCTCTCTCCTCCCTCACGTCCGTGTCCCACCTCCTCCCTTTTCCCTTGCACTTTTCCCCCGCTCCCGTACTCCTTCCCTCTCTCTGTGCTGTTGCGCAAGCCTAGCCGCCTCCCGCCTGAGCCCCGTCTTCAAGGCGCGCGGAGACCGTACTTTGCTAATGGCCTGCCGTCTCGCCGCGAGAATTCACAGCCGCTTTCACTCGAGCCCCCCCGCCCCTCTGACGCGTGACCTCCTCCCCAGGGGCTCCTCTCTGCGGGTGAAGATCGAGGAGGTGGCGCTGGAGGGCGGCGAGCGGGCGCGGCCCTTCTCTGTGCAACTCCCGAAGGACGGCATCCCACCGCAGGCCCCGGGGAGCTGCGTGCCCCTCGACTGCACCGTCACCTTCCGCTCCATGCAGCCCCTCTCCATCGTCACGCACATCGCCTTCCTGGACAAGGACAGCAACAGGTATGTGTTCCTCACGCTCCGACATCCTCGCCCTGTGCGGTTAAACCTCACTTTCATGCGTTTATTTGACCTTTATCTGCCCGGGTAGGTCGACTGAAAACTCTTTCCCACGGTGACCTGGGGAATCAGTGTGGCAAGGGGATGGAATGGATTGTGTAGCCAATCGGATGTAGGGGATGCAATGGATTGTGTAGCCAATCAGATGTAGGGGATGCAATGGATTGTGTAGCCAATCAGATGTAGGGGATGCAATGGATGGTGTAGGAGATAGAAGGGGATAGTTTGATGACCAGATTTTGTGGGACACCAGTACCAGCTCTCAAAAAGTTCTGTGGGATCTTTTATGACCCCCACGGCTGACAGACAGACAGACAGCCTGTACCTCCTGCTCTCTGTGCTCAGGTTTCACGTGGAGGTGTGCGCAGTGGCCGATAACTGCCTGCTGACTCTGTGGCCCTATATGGCCCTGCACCGCACCGACCAGCAGGTCATTCTCAAGATCGGTAAGCCACTGTGTGTGTGTGTGTGTGTGTGTGTGTGTGTGTGTGTGTGTGTGTGTGTGTGTGTGTGTGTGTGTGCAGGAGAGAGAGAATGGTTATGGTAACGTGTGTGTGTGTGTGCATGTGTGTGTGTGTGTGCGGGAGAGAGAGAAGGGTTACAGTAATTTGTGTGGTGTGTGTGAGCAGGAGAGAGATAATGGTTATGGTAACGTGTGTGTGTGTGTGTGTGTGTATGTGTGTGTGTGTCAGCAGGAGAGAGAGAATGGTTATGGTAACGTGTGTGTGTGTGTGTGTGTGTGTGTGTGTGGGGAGAGAGAGAAGGGTTACATTAATTTGTGTGGTGTGTGTGTGTGCGTGTGCGTGCGGGAGAGAGAGAAGGATTATGGTAATGTGTGTGTGTGTGTACAGATGGGGATAAGGTGTACAGCTGTGGTAAGTGCGCGCGCGCGTGCGTGCGTGTGTATGTGTGTGTGAGCGGGAGAGGGAACGTGTGCGTGTGTGTTTATCACGGTGTGCGTTAGCGCCTACATCTCTGTGCGCGTCTGTGACTCTTGCAGGACACCAGGGCGAGGACCCGGGCCAGGCCCAGCTGGCGGGGGACATGATGCTCCGCCCCTGCCCCTCGCGCAGCCCCGCGTTCCTCAGCGGCAGCCCCAGCTCCACCTCCGCCATCTGCAGCTCCACCCGCGAGGGCACGCCCACCAGTGAGACCCGCTCTTACCCCCTTACCCTCCTGACGGGGGGCCGCCAGCACGCACACGTCACGCACGGGGGGACATCCCAGGGACGCGCTTTCGTCTCGCCCCCGCGCGCTCTGCGCTAACAAGCTTAGCGGCGATCTCATTCGTTCCGGCGAAAGAAAAGATCATCTCAACAACAGCTCTCCTCCCTCCACGGTTTATTAACCCATTCAGACCTAAAATGCCTGCTAAAAACGCCTATTAAAACCTAAGCAATTTTTCTACACAACCTCTTAAAACCTGAGGGTTTTCTGGAAAAAATTTCTAAAAAAAAGCCGACACCAACGTGCACTTCATTTCCCCCACGTCTATTTCAGCGAATCACAGCGCATTTCATTAATCGCAAAATCGGGCGACCTAAACGCACTCCAGGTCTTAATGGGTTAATAAGGGACGCGATTTCGTCCAACGCGGCGAATGTCCCCTAAATTCCGTTCGCGCTTTCAGAGTTTATCACCAGTGTGTAAACGCTTAAAATGTAATGTGTCGGAAGTGTGTTTTGTTTGCCGTGCGATTCGGAGGCGCCTGGCTCTGTGCTGCGGGTGTGAGTGTGAGCTGAAGCCGGCTTCCCCGGGCCTCCGTCTCTGCCGCAGGGCCGTGGTGACGAGACGGTTGTCCCCCGTGCCGCTCTCTAATTCCAGCTCTCCTCTCCTGCCGCGCCGGCGCGTCCCGCGCCTCGTAAATGATTCAAAACCTTGACGGGAGAACCCGTCGCATCGGTTGTTATCCGCGCCCTGAAGTAAACCGCTCGGGCGGACGGGCTCGGTGAACTCTTGACCTGGTTGGACTGCGTGCGAATAACGATGTGAGATCAAGCGAGGGCCCTTCCCAACCTTTCAAAGAATCTTCGAGAAATGACATGACTGCATAATCGCTGCCTTGCCTCTCCCCCCCTGTGTGGTTGCGGTCAGGTGCAAAGCACCGGATCGTACGAGTCGCTCAATGGGGTTTTTAAACACTTCTCCTTCCGGGGTCCCGGTGAATAGGTGGCCCGTGCCGTGAGGTGCTGGGGATGGCTGGCTGGAGGGGTGGGTGTGCGGTGGGGGTGCGGTGGGGTGGTGTGGGGGTGCGGTGGGGTCTTTTGGGAGAGCTGTGAGGAGCGCCGGGGCTCACGGCGTGCTCTGTGTTCTCAGACGAGGGCGAGGACG